>JAQFVV010006313.1:3290374-3635403 GCA_028023455.1 Epiperipatus broadwayi | reverse complement strand
GTAGAAGGTTTTTATATGGATGTACAAACGACTTTTGATGAGAGTAAACAACATTTTAAAATTGTTATGGGAGACTTTAATGCTAGAATTGGTAAACAAATGAAAGATGAAAATGCTGTAGGTAGTTTTGGTTATGGAAATAGAAATGAGAAAGGACATAGGCTTGTGGAGTTTTCAGAAAAAGAAAAACTTTATATTATGAATTCTAGTTTTTGAGAAAAATATTAAAAGGAAATGGACATGGAAGCATCCAAATGAAGGTACAGCAGAATTGGATTATATTTTGACTAAACAAAAATACATATTTCAAGACTGTACTGTTCTTAATAAATTTAACACACGAAGTGATCACCGACTAGTAAGATGTAAGATACATGTTAATGCAAAACTAGAGAGACAAAATTTATTAAGAAAAACAATATTTACAGTTGATATTCCTAATCTTCAGAAACATTCTAATGAATTTAAATTAGAACTTACAAATTGGTTTCAAGTATTAGTAGATTTTGAACATGATTTAGATTTGAATGACATTAATAGGAAAATAAGCGATACACTTTTAAAAACAGCAACAAAGATAGCTGGTAGATAAAAACAGCAATTTACCAGTAAAATTTTTACAGAGACTAGAGAATTTATGAAGAGAAGAAGGAATATGAGGATATACAACAATCATGCATTAAAAAAAGATTGAATATCTCGAATTTTGTAAAATGGTGCGGAAAAGAGTTGAAAATAATATAAGAAAGTATAATTGTGAACTAACAAGGAAAGCTGTAGAAGAGAATAGAAGACTAAAGAGTGTAAAACAACATTTTGGTATTGGTAGGAAATTTATATCTGCAATAAGAAAAAAAAAGATGGCATTATTACTAAAAAGAGAGATGACATCATAAAATGTGTAGAAGACTTCTATCAAGAATTATATAGTAATAAAGAAGAAGTGCTTCTTATACATATTATATCTTCAGAATTGCCCAGAATTTTGAATGAGGATGTGAGACATGCAATTAAATTTATGAAGAAAGGAAAGGCCCCAGATAATGATGGAATTGTAATTGATATATTAAAAGAAGCAGGTGAAGAAATAGAAAAAAAATTAGCAAAGTTATATACCAAATGTCTAAATGATAAAGATGTACCAGATGATTGGAAGAATGCAGTATTAATATTAATATTTAAAAAAGGTGATAAAGAAGATATTAGAAATTACAGACCTATCAATCTTTTATCAGTTTTATACAAAATTTTCACTAAGATAATTACAACTTATCTACAGAAAACACTGGATTTCCACCAACCAAGAGAACAAGATGGATTTAAAAGTGGTTTTAGTACAGTAGATCATATCCAGGTATTGAGAGAAATTATAGAAAGGACAAATGAATATGAGTTGCCATTATGCTTAGGATTTGTAGACTATGAAAAGGCATTTGATTCTATAAACATTTCTTCAGTGATTAAAGCATTGGATCATCAAGGTGTAGATCCAGGATATTGTTATATTTTAAAGGATATTTAAAAAATGCAACAGCAACAATTAGATTACATAATGATAGTAGCAAAATCAACATTGAAAAGAGTGTAAGACTGGGTGACTCCATATCTCCAAAACTTTTTACAGCAGTGCTGCAGGAAATATTTTGTGGATTAAAACGAGAAGCTAAAGGAGTGAAAGTAAATGGAGATTATTTAAGTCATTTAGATTTTGCAGATGATGTAGTTGTTTTTGCAAACAATGCTTTAGAGTTACAGGAAATGTTGCAGGAGTTATCAGATGAAAGTTGGAAAGTAGGACTAAAGATAAATGCTAAAAAGACTAAAGTAATGTTTAATAGATTTTCTCAAAATTGGAAAATAAAGATTGATTATGATGAGTTAGAAAAAGTTAACAGTTACAAATACTTTGGTCAGATTATTAATACAGATGGAAATATAATGGATGAAATTAATCATAGAATTAAATTTGGTTGGAATGCTTTTGGTAGAAATAACTTGATTATAAAAGGAAATATGCTTATGTGTTTGAAAAGGAAGGTTTTTAATAAATGTGTTTTGCCAGTTCTTACTTATGGATCTGAGACTTGGACACTTAATAGAAGAGCAATACAGAGACTTCAGACCACTCAAAGAAATATGGAGAGATGCATGTTGGGAGTAACAAGAATGGATCGAAAACACAATGTATGGGTAAGAGAACAAACAGGTTTTACTGACCTCATTGAAAAAAATTAAAAGACTGAAGTGGAGTTGGGCTGGACATATTGTTAAAAGAGATGATAACTGATGGAATTTTAAACTGGATTCCAAGAGATTGTAAAAGACCCTGAATGAGACCACATGTGAGATGGATGGATGAAATAAGAAAATGTGCAGGGGTGATGTGGAGAAGAGAAGCTAAAGATAGGAAAAGATGGATTGAACTTGGAGAGACCTTCATCCTGCAGTGGATTGATAATAGTTGATAATGATGATGACTTGTATAAAATAATTGACCATTATTATTTATTTAAACAATTTTCATTGTTCATTGTATTAATTATAAATCAAATTATTATTTCATAAATTAACTAGTATATTGAGAACTGTTTGATATTAACATTTAATAATTTTTTTTTTTCTAGGTAAAAATCACTTGAGTTTTATGTGAATGAGAAATTTGATTTTAGAAAAAAATATAATTTAGTTTTAAGCTTGTTCCATTAGATGGCAGTAAAAGCAATGATAAAGTTTTGCAACTTCAATAGCAATTCATCAAATAAAAAAAATATTTAAACAAATGTTAGATGTTTTGTCTTTTCTTCTGCTAAATATAGATTTTTAATGATCCAGATAAATTTTTTATATTATTTATATTTAAAAGTCATTTTTATCAAAGATAGAGCTATAATTTTTAAGAATTATTTTTGACTGTGCTTGTGTAATGTTAATAACACACATAAAAAAATTAAGTTATTTAAAATCAAATGTATGTTTTAAAAAACAATAATATTTTTTCTATGCTTTTCTGGTTTATTGTGAAAAACATATGCGATAGCAATTTATTCCACTTTATATAGTAAATAAAACAAATTATTAAATAGTTTGAGAAAGAATTTCTTTTCCTTTCAATAAGCGCGCATAGTTCAAAGACTCTTCTAAAGTAAAATAGTAATTATTATTACATAATAAATAAAAACTGCCTTGTTAAATGTTTCGGATATTGTATTCTAGTAAAATGTCATTTGCTGATATATATATTATTTCATTCTTTACTTAGATATCTCAATCAGCTACTTAAATAAAAAAAGACCAAATTTTTCCTTGATTATGAGACCCTTAGGAATTTCAAAATCATATGTAATTGATTTATATATGTATTTTTGCGGTAATTTAATATAAATGACCGTCAGCAGAAATTAGTCTTTACTTTCAGAATATGAAATGTCATCACATTACTTGGTATTTGATGTGTGAATAATGAGTTAGTATTTGGTTAAGTGTAACTGTATTTATCTGCATTTACATCTGTCTGTTAAATTTAATAATATTCTTTAGAAAATGATATCAGATTTTGTTGTACTATAAGAGAAGTTCATATAAAGCCACTAACATTGGAAAAATAATTTAAATGCGACTTCTTTCTTGTTTTTCTCAGTGATGAAAGTTTATTCATAAAAAAAAAAAACAGATACAAATATAGTTAGAAAAAGGTTTACAAGGGAGTGATTATTTGATAAATTGAAATTTCAGAAGCAACACGGTAAGAGGGGATGGGTACATGTGAAAAGGGAATGGGAAATGGAAAGGGGAAACAGTGTGTAGTGCAGGCCAGTCTGAGATGCATGTTTTCATTGGGCAAGCACCACATGGGTCACAAACATTTGAATGATTGAGTCCTATGACAGAGGCTGAGAGGATGGGAATTGGAGGATTGCCCAAGTGTCTGTGATGAGTGAGGGTGGGGCTAGTTTGGTATCTTTGGTTTTGAGAGTGCGACTTAGGTCCAATAGCTTTTGATTCGCTGATTGGACTCTCTGGTCAAAAATAATGGCACATCGGAGCAACCAGAGTGCATAGATGAGGAAAACTGATTTCTTGTTTTGTTTAAATAATACATAATCACCATTTGCAAAGATGTAAGGTAAAAATAATTATTAAAATTACTATAGGTTATCAAATATAGATTTTGTTATTTGTTTCTTCAGCAGATTATTATTAGAAGAAAACATTATGGATGTTTTTCAATGAAGCAAATAACTTGCTAAAATTATTTGGAAAATTTTTGATGTTAGAATGCGAAAACATTAATGTATAAAAGAGTAAATTAATTGTTTTATTATTGGAAGATCTCATATAAACAACCAACACAAGCACATTACATAAATACTTCACAAAAAAAAAATTTGAAAGCAAAGTGTGATGTAGAAATGGCACATAAGGTGCAAACATGTGCAGTCTTTTGTAAACAAAACCACTCATTTACTTCAGTAATGTTGTATTATTATTAAATTCAAATCACAATTTTTTTCATTCCCTTGGGAATATTGCAACAAGATCTATGAAGACAAAAAAACCTATGAGTACAGGTTTGGATTAAAGCAAAGCTAATCATTTTTGATATACTAGCCTAAGTTTTTGGACATTGGACATATCCTTCAGCCCATCCAGTGTAGCAGTCTCTCCAACCTTTTATCAATCCTGTAATATTCCTCATAGATGTTGAACAACTTTTTGTACATCTTGTGAGTGACTAGTATGGAGGGGTACTAAAAAATACCAAATCTCTGACCTTAAATTAGTTTGGATGTTGTGGTTCTTGCAAGCATCACTTTTCACCCATTCTTGTCTAATTTTGTTTAGTTCTTTCTTAATCATTGTCATGACTGATCTCATCTGGAGGAGTAAGAAAGGGAATTTTAATCAATACTGGTTCCCCATAATGAAAGTAAAGACACATCAGGGTAAAATGGGTGAATTCTTGCTGCATTGAATTTATGTACTACAAAATTTGTTTTAGTTGGTTGACTCAACTGTGATGGTTTTCCTTGAGGTAAATCCTAAGTAATCCACTCAATTCTCTCATCAATCTCATGCATCAATTAGACTGAGGTTTATGGATGAAAATCAGGATATGCTTGACACCCTGATCTTTCAAGCAATCTTTCCATTCCAAAGACATGAATGAGGTAGAATGATCAGTAAGGATGGACTCAGGTCTTTTCAAACTCTAATGATTTCCCAAGTAACATACTTTTGAACAGGATATGTGGAGACATATATTTTGAAAATAGATAATATGTGATCAACAGAAATTTGTACTTGCGATAAGATGATAAGTGTCTGTAAAAGTTGTTGCCAAAACTTTTTTAGTTCTATTTGGAAAAATAGATTGTAATTTTCTTGCTTAGGATTTATTTAGAATTATAATCCTTAAACATATTTAACATGATTGAGTCTATCTATTATGGATGCATACATCTTAGGTCAGTAGCACAGTCTGTGCACTATGTGCTTTACTAACCTAATTTCATAATTCTCATACAGACAATATATATAATAAATCAACTTTCCCCTGAAACAAGTAGGAATGATGATCGATCATGATTCATTTTTATTAATGTCAACTTTATAAATCAACAAATTATCTGACAATCTATAGTTCAATAATTTCTCATCAATAATTGGCTCAGTGGTTCCTACAGATCTTGATTTCAATGTTAAGCATATATTTATATCCTTTAATTTGGGATCTTCTGATTGCAGATTATCCAAATTTTTCAAGTCACTTTCAACAGAATCATCTATTATTAATGTAATCACAGTAAGAAATAGGTTTTCTGTGTCTGTAAAATATTTTTTTTATAATTTGATTGGTTAAAAATATCTGGTACAACATTATTTTTTCTTTGATAATACTATATGACACAATCAAATTGTTGTAAAAACAGGTTCCACTTCATCAAACAATCATTATTTAAATATCCACAGTTAAAGAATTCTAAACTTTTATGATTCATTATTACTATGATCAGTGATCCCAATAAAAACTGTTTCTGTTTAGAAAATGTTGACACAACTACTAGGTCTTCTTTTTCAATGGTTGAATAATACATTTCTGCACTCTTTAACCACCAACTTAAGAAATAAACATTACATGATCACCATTTCTTATACTTGCCATTAACTGTTATTAAAACAGGCAAAACTATCCATATGTATTGCCACTCAGTGCAAGCCAGAGTAATCAATGGATGCCAGAAGGCTTGTGCATAAAATCCCCATCTAGTGCCTACTCATCCAATATCCCCAGAGAAGCTATTGGATGTGTAGGCACTAGATGGGGATTTTATGCCCAAGTCTTATGGAATCCATTAGTTACTCTGGCTTGCACTGAGTGGCAATACATATAGAGAGTTTTATCTGTTTTAACTTAAGAAATATAGAACCAGTAGCTTCTGTTCTTCATTTAACTAGAAAAATATGACCCAGTCCATATATTTTCTATAGAATGGCTGATAAAATCAGGATAACATAAAGTTATTTTATCCAGGAATTTAAATTTGACAAGTTTCAACTCATTTCTGTGAACCAACAACTATTTCCATTTTACCTCTTTCTTAAGTAATCAAGACATTTGGATAGTATCAAAAGCAAAATTCTTGTAAAAGCAGTTATACAAATTACAAAAAACAAGAAAGGGGTGGAGTCATTTTCTATTGTCTGGTTCTGGAAAATTCTGTATAACAGCAATCTTGTCTGAGAGTGGTTTTATTCTATCCACCCTCACAAGGTGTTCCAGGAAGACTATTTCTTCAGTAAAAAATCATGCTGTTGTTTTAAATTGATTATGATATTCTTTTCATCATACTCTTTGAAGAATAATCTTTGTTGTTGCAAGTTCTCTTGCAATGATGATATTGTCTACATATATAACAAACAGGTTTTTAATCTCATCAGTTAAGATGTCATCAAGACCACAGATCAAACTTGCCCCACTACTGATCAGTTCAAAGGGCATTCACTGAAATACATATGATTGTCTGTCATACTTAAATATGGTGAAACTTGGGTCATGAGGATGTAAGTAAATTTCCCAACAACTAGCAGTAAGATCTATATTGGTAAATATTTTTTACCCTTTGAATTTTTACAACAGTCCTTGTGGGGTAGATGGAACATCATATTCCAGAATTGTTCTGTGATTCATGAATCCTCAATCCAAGCTGGTGTGAGATGAGCCATATTTCTTATTGACTATGACTGGTGGATTATTAAATTCTGAGGCAGACTTTCTTGTAATATCCCACTCCATTATTTGGTAGATTTGTTTGTCCACTTCATTTATATACTGATAATGTATGAGATAGGATTTATATTGAAAGGGATCCAAATTGTTTAACTATATCCAGTGAATATATTACTTAATGATCCCTTGCTGCTTTGAGAATACACTCTTATGTTGACACTATAGTTTGCACAGTGAATCTTTCTTTCTACATCCAAATTAGTCGATTCATTTAATTTTAATATGATATCCAATTCAGTCATTGCTATTTCCACACAACTCTAGTTCAGCAACTGATGAAAAATATGTTTAATTTTAATCCTTTAATCCTGGCAAATCATTTGTTTATTAATGTAATCTATGACTCAACCATGTCTATCCATGAAATCAGATCCTAAAATATCTTATGTCTGAAACTTTTCAAAATTAAGAATACATGATCTATAGTTATACAATCCAATTGACCCTTAAGACATATCTGCTGTGAAAATAATTTGGCTTTACAGCTATTGTTTAACATAATTAAAAAGGATTGTTTGAGTAGTAAAGAAGATATGGGCAGATTTGCTTTATAAAGCCTATGAAACAATTCATCAAAGATAATGGACACCTGGCTGCCTGTGTCTACTAAAGCCATAATTTCCTTCCCTTCTATCAAAATGGTAATTGCTGAAAAACTTAGGAATAGTTTGATTATTTGAATCTTCAGGTTCAAAATCATCTAAATTAAATTCTAGAGAATTCAATATGAAGATTAGATTATCCCTTTCCAAATTAATTATGGGTCTCTGCAGTGAAGAACATTGCCATAATCCCTACTTATTTTAATGTTCAGTCTTTAGATATGACCAGCAGAGTCTTTACTAATATAATAGTTTTACCATTATTATGATAAGCTCCAGACTGAACCACATTTTAATTATATTCTGATCCTCCTATCCTTCCTTGGATATGACTTGTATATTAACTCTCAGACTTATTGGAACTTATATTGGCAAGTGAAGAACTTGGACCATCCCATTTTAATTTGGGTTCTCCAATATACAATTTATTTTCATTTTCCAATGTTCCCAAAATATGCACAATTTTCTCTATGGTACATTAATCTGCAATGATTAATATCTGTTTGATGTAGTGAGATAAGTTTCAGCACAAAATGTATATAATCTGAATCTCAGATAAAAAAAAACAGTCAATGTCTTGAACTTGGGAAGCTGTTGATGAAAAACTGAGTATAGTTTCCCTTATGGCAGCTATATTTTTTTGTGGGACAACTGATGGCATGTGCTGTCATTTGTCTTTATTACAAAAAGATGCTCATTATAGCTTATCAGTAATCACCATAGGTCCAATGCCTTTCACACAACAACAACCACCACCCCTTTGTAGAGGCATAAAGGTGATTGTTGGAAATTGCCAACTTTTGCCTCTCACTAAGTGCACTCAGAGAAAATTACTCTTCCAACATGCTGAGACACTCATTTGGTCATCATTATATTTCTCTTTAAAAATATTTACACTGCTAAACCATGAAGTATTGGAGATCATATGACAAACATTAGTCTTTGGGATAGATTTCCATGATTATTTTCAGCAGAATCTGTTCTAAGATCATCACCAAGGAGTTAAACAAAGCAAAGACAGGGATTTCCCCTACTTTCTTAATTTACAGAGATAATATTATTATCAAGATGACTTGATTTTTTGTCACATATTTACTTTTGCCCTGTTTCCAATTTAAACTCTTGTATTTGCTTTTCCAAAGTTATAACATGGTCACTTTTTATTTGTACTAATGACTTCAATTCTTCCATCTGAGCATATGTACTTGTCACATCTTTCTGCATCTCACTTATGCATTTATCCAGAATATCTCCTCATCTGGTTTTGTACACCCATTAATCTTCAGTAATTTCACATGAAAATATTCTAACTTTGTATCAATCTTCTGAAAACAATTGGAGATTGCATTTATGGTAATATCAAACTTTTTGTGCACCTTGTGTACTCTCTCATCACTAACTTGTTGGATTACAATTCTATTAACATTCTTGATTAAGCAGTTCAAATTCTTCTCTTTGAAGGTCAACACCACTTTTGACTTCAGCTTCATTTCTACATATATTGTCTGGAAAAAGCATTCCATTTTATACTTAAAATTTTGAAATTTTCATTTCTTAAATCCCTATTCTCATCAATCATTTATTTCTGCAAATTTTGGTATTTCTTTCTAGACTCTTCAAACTTCACCAGTGTCCTTTCATTTTCTTTGTTCATTGCTTGTTTGAACTCATCAAAATTGGCACTCAGCGAGATAGCTTCAATTTTTGATTTGTCTCTAATAGTTGTTTCATCTCTGAACTCTTAATTCTTGTAAATTTAGCTTTTAATTCATTAGATTTGTTATCTATTTCTGCTTTTACAGTCATTGAGATATCATCTAACTGAGCTTCAAGAGCATCAAAATTTTTTGAAAACACATCAAACATCATATATATCTTTGTAAAATTAGCATCTAATTTGAGAATAAATTCAGCTTTTAATTCATCTTTCATTTCTTTTAGGTTGTTAGAGGTGGCATCTATCTTTACATTTAATTCAGCAGAACTATTATTTATCTATGCATTTACTGTTTTTAATTCTGCCTTTACATTTTGAAACATCAGTCCATAGATAGACTGACTCATAATAACATATACTGAAGCAGTCGGATCTGAGTTCGATCCTAGCTTCATGTTATTTACCCTAATACTAACCTTAAATTTCCGATGCAATGGGGCTTTATACGTTCAATCCACGCTAATTTCCATAATGAATAACTTATTTCAAATGCATAGCAAAATTAATTAGTTTAGTTTAAAATTGATCAATTCTCTAAATAAATTCATGATAAAATATTCATGAATTTATATATATTAAATTGCGTGGATTGTGCGTATATATATTTGTAAATATTAAATATATATAATTGTTCGAAAGTTTCATTGCGTCGGGAATACTTGTTTTTTTTTCACCTTTAAATAATTTGTAAAGTTTCGGTGATTAAAAGCTACATTCCTTCGATAAGCTTTAAAATTCTTAAAAACAATAGTAAAGCTTTATGAATTGGAAAAAGATAAGGATTCATTTTTCTAATTAAATCATTTTCAGATTTTAAGAATTCATTTTCAATTAGAGAAGGAATTCAAGCTAATTAGTTTGAAAGCCTTATCGAGGGAATGTATTTGAAAACAACTAATTATAAAAAAACACATTGATAATAAAATGAGCGCTAGCCGGAGGCATCAGTGAACAGTATATATAGCCCTGAAAAGTCAGGAAAAAAAGGCTAGCTTTGTTGTAGAGTAGTGCAGTGAACTCTGTGCATATTAATTTGTATTTCATCATGATAGAGGGCTAGAACATCAGGAATCTGGCTACGGTTCCTAAAGTCCCGAGAAATCTTCAATGGAGCTGCTGAACCTTTTTCCGGACCGATCATTCTGCTAAAATTATGAAAGCTACTAAAATACTGTTCCAGTAGTCAACCAATGATGCCTACGTTTTCAACAACTTGGAGGTGCAACTTAAGGACCAGCGGAAGGGGTAATATATTTCTATAATGAACGTTAAACTTTCTGGCCAGTTCGAACTTTATTTTACTCTCCTCCTATTTAAGAGCTCTTTATTCTTCAATGTAAAAATATTTATAAAATGCTACTGTAAATCTATAGCGTAATTCTTTCAATCTCTAGTCTTTAAACTTTTTCTTTTCTTACCTGGCGGTTCATTTAATATATATATATTTGTATGCTTTATTAATGTCGTTTATTTAAAATTATATGCCAATAATCTTTCAACTCGATGAGCTCCCCCGTTCTATTTGCCTCACGCAAATATTATAATATTAATTTCAAATAGTAATTCTCACCCATTAGAACTAAATTTATAAGTTCTATCAATCATCGAGTCGAAAGAAAATATTACATGTTTATGATTTTTATAATTGGCTAATAATAAACTATTAGCTCCGTTTTTCACCTATGTCCCCAGCTCCTAAGTTACAAGTGTTTATATATATTCATATAATGTTAAAATGGTATTTTCTTGCTTCACTAATGTTGATTTATTTATCCATATATATATTTAAAATGTTTTTGCAAAAGGGTCGATAAAGGGTTAAATATATTTTAATTCAACTTTTGTTAGTTTGTATTAATATTCAGGAAGTGCACGATAATTAGGGCATAATTAATATAGTTTATAAATGTTTTAAAATAGTTCGATAAAAGCTCGTTTGACTTTAATTAATTGGTCAAGTCATCACGTAGAGCATTCTACATGGGTTTTATTTTTCAATGATGACTATCAAGTCATCATCATCGAACGTTGCTGACGCAGGGCAATCTTCCGCTCCGTTAGGCTGGTCGGTGATCATATTCTCTTATTTAAATTTCTCAAGGAAGAAAGTACTTCCTTTCGTATTCATTAGTCAAAGGGCGTAAGACTTGTTAGATGCAAGCCGCCATAGGACTTCGATCATCGACTAGCGATCGTATTTCAATTTTCCTCTCTGTCTCGTAAGCCGTCAGTACCGTTGCATCTTTGTTCCGGTAAAACCCTCTCCATGCTCGTAATTCGTGATGAAGTGATTTAAATTAAAGTCGAACAAATTCTCAAATATATTATTAATTAAATAAGTTTCAAATCAATTTTAAAGTTATGCCCTAAAATTACGTTTTGCTCTTCATGAATAGATTTCCGAATGTGAAAATAAATCTCACATTCCACCGTAATAAAATTAGAGCAATCATTTCCGTTCTTAATGAATACCTTTATCTGCCTTTATATTTCTCGTTGGGGGCATAGACATAGAATTCTATGTTGTGTAATACTTGTTGGCATATGATAAGGACCGCCACTCTTATTATATTTGTAAATTCTCTTAAAGACTAGAGGTAATTAATGCATTCTTTATTTTATGAAACAAAACAAATTATTTTTATTAAATATTTTCTAACATACTTGGTTTTCTTAGTTCATTATTCTTTTTATAATTATTTAAATGTTAATACCCGCTGTCTGTGTTGGCAACCCGAACATACATATGATTCAATTTATAAAATTATTCAAAGTATATAAATTCTTAGATATTAGTGTTACTCAGGAGTCTCTAGTCCTCACCAACCGTTGAGCTAGTTCTTGGCGCATAGCACTGTGCTGTCGATTTCTGCTATCTGAGCTGTTGAGTTGGGTGTGAATTCAGTTTTGGTTCAGCTGAGTTTGAATCCGATTTGATGTGCGGTGGTGGTGGTTTTCGACCGGTACAATACCGAGTATTATTATTATTATTATTATTAATGTTTTAATAACATTATATAACTTACAATACGCTACACACATATACTTATTATATATATATGTATAAAAAGGGGAAAATATTTAGTAAAACCTTTTAGCATTTATATTAAAACAAAGACTGTTTTTTTTAATATTAAAATTTCTTTCTTTATATTATTAGTAACGATATACTAGTTTCACTCCCACCTCATTCAAGATAATTCGTCAGTCGAGAATTGTATTTTAAGAGTGGAGTTGTTAGCATAGCTATTTAAGATTTTTTTTATGAGAATAAGAACAATATACCTAAATTGGTATATCAAGAGAACACCAAACTATTTTTTTTTTTTATGGTTTAAAAAACACTCATAGATATCTTATAATTTTGAAGAGAATTTTATTTATTCATGTTTTTTTTTTTTTGAGTCTGAGAGTTGATGTGGTTCTCCCATCAACGTAGACTTCTGATTTTTAAAAAAAATACTTGAATAATAACAGGTTATTATTATGATTATGTGCTATTTAAGCATATGACAGATGGTTCATTTTAATATTTAATCAATTGATATTATTCGATAAGCTTTATAAATTCAGTGAGAAACTTAAGTAAAGAAATGTATTGTTTTGTTATTTTTATTTATTGTTGCCATTTTGATCTATATCACAAATAAAAGATGAATCAATTATTTTACTCAAAGGTTGACTTTGATTTTTTTATTATTATTTTATTTCAAAACTACATCACTTATCTGCACTTGTGGGTTTTGAAACAGCACTTAATTTCATTGATCTATTTACTTTACCCTGAGAATAGTGAAATGATGTTTTGATTTCTTCTTTAGGATTTAATGAACATCTATATTACCAAATTTTAAAGAATTAAGATATCAAACAAAAATTATCATATCTTTTTATTTCATAAGTATAGTTCAGATTCCATATAATGTAACTCTTAGGTTAGTGATCTCAAATATTACTATTACATTTTAGTGTTAAAATTTAGAAGTTAAAGATTTGAAGTACAGAGTAATAATAATACTTAGAAGTATTTCCTTTATTAGTATTGAGTTGGTTTAGTTAATAGTATGACATTATTTCAAGAGTTAGCCTATTTCCATATTAATCTTAGCTACAATTTTAGTATAGAAATTAATAAAATTTCTCTATTATGTTTGTTGTCCAAGTTTGAAGTCTACATTCATGCTGCTATAATTTGGACACACCACAATTTGTCAGATATTATCAAGCCAAACTCATCTTCCCAGTATATATATATATATATTGTAATAATACGTCCATAAACATATAGTGCCAACCACATTGTAGTGTCAATTGTAATGGAACATAAATATGACATATATTTATATATACGTAATCACATGAGAAGAAAATAATGCTCCAAACATTGGACAACAATTGTAATAGAATGTATGTAAATGTATTAGGATAAGAAGTCACTAAATGTTAGTAGGCCAATTGTAATGGAAAATATATAAATCAATATAAATGAAGAAAGATGAATAAACAGTGGATAATCAATGTAGCATGTCATATAAGCCATAAGTAAAAAATGATGTGGCCTAAATTATTGAGCAGCATTTATAATGAAAAATACAATTTGAAACTCTATATGTAATCAAAAATCATTAATTGACTAATACTCATGATGACACAATATTTATAATGGAGTACATTATCTTTTAAATTATTTGATTTATAAATTCAATCTATAAATTGCACCATTTATAATAGATAGAGTATATTAGAAATAAAAAAAAGGCTTGGATAAGATATGCCTATGAGGCACCTATAAATTAATCAGGTGTCATAATAACTTGTCAACTATAATAAAATGCATGTACCATGCAAGAATGACGAAGATATCAGCATTCTATAGTCATCTTCCTATTGTTGTAAATATTCACCTGCTGATTTAATAGAAATCTTTAATACTATTGTTTAGCAGTTTTAAAATATTAAAAAAAAAAAAAAAAAAAAATAATAATAATAATAATAATAATAATAATAATAATAATAATAATAATAATAATAATAATGATGATGATGATGATGATGATGATGTCAAAAAATACATATATATTACATTGAGAAATTTATGTTGTAATTTACAAATCAAATAAATATTTAAACAACCAGAATAATACTACTATATCTTTTATAATTTTTTTAACAAATAAATAAATAAAGGTACAATTTAAATACCATTGCCAACGATTATTTCTTTATACACACATTCATAATTATATACATATATATATTGCCATTACAATGATCCATCTTAAAACAAAGCATATCATAATAAATAAATAAACCTGAACTAAATAACCTTAAAACAATTAATAACAATAACACTAACAACTTATTTACAAATCCTTAAGTAAAACTATATCAAAGACATTTTTAAAAACTATACTAGAACTTCAAAAAGTAAGGATGGATTTTCTATCCTGCACAATATATATATACCAAACAATAAAAATGTGTAAAATTCTGAGATATTCTCCATAATTACAGACCACAATTCATCAAATTGTTTGCAAATATTCATAAAGACTGATTTATTGCTGATAGTTCATATTTTATATGGATATAGAAAATAGTTTCCATAGAAACTAACATCAAATATTTTAATCACATAAAAATCTCCTAGAATAAGTCATTTCTAAACAAGATTGAATTAATTATTTGTTTGTTTTTATTTAATAAGTTATTACTAAATATTTTATCTTCAACAGAGCTAATATCTTTATGTGTTCTTCTACAAAGACTTTGAAGTAATAGTGAAAGCAAATGATAATTCTTTGAAAGACATAACATTTCTTTATTTTTCTTTTACTATTAAGTTTTGGTTTATTACCTTATTACCAAAGGCATGTGAAGAAGATTACTCATCCCTAAATTGGGTTTTATTATGAATCAGTATACATCAATTGACTCAGATCACAATCTTTTACATATATCTTTGTCATTTGTTTAGTACTATATAGACAACAAATTACAATAATTTGATTAAAAGTGTCAAACTTTCTGAACTCACAACTTTGATACAAACAACTTTATGCAAATATAATAATGACTATTACTAATCATTTATTAAACTAGAGATTACTGTAACCCAAATATAAATTCTAAATCTCACTTAATGAATAATATGCTTGCAATCTTATAATATTCTTCATAGTGGAAAAGAAAATAGACAGAATGAGTTGTTTTCATGATGCAATATTGCCTTTGTGCTGTTAATACTTTTGTTTCAATCTCCTGCTCTTGTTAGGACTTCTGCTCTTGAAATCATACTTTTTTAATTTGTTAATATTTATACATAGTCATAAATTATAATCAGCTTTGATAATAAAAAAGTTTGTTGATATTACTATAGTAGTAATAGTTTATTATTTATAAATAATTAATTGTGTTACATGACTTCACTATTTCATTAAATAAAACAAAAAAAATATGTAAGTGGTTATATTTTTATATACATTATATTCTGAAAGGAAAGGTTACATTTTCAAACAAATACATACCTTCTTAACTTACAAATCTCATTTGAGATTTCAAATAAATAAAATGTTGCAGAAAATTTTATGCCATTGGTAATAGTGCAAATCACATATAGATACTGCCTTGTAAAACAGTTGCCCATGATTTACTTTTGAAAAACATGACCATATTGTAAGGTCAAGGTGGGCTACATTAATGGGTCACTCTGGAGCACAAGAGAAATATTATAATTTCTTCATGCATGTATTATTGTAAGACATTTTTATTGAGGTAATTTGTCAAATGATGATTTACAGGGGAGAATAAAGTTAATACAAAAATATAAACTTAAGTAATTAATAATAATAATGGGACAATGATTATACGATTCTATTTTTCTTCCTGAAATAAAGAATTAATTGTCTTTTTATAAAAAAAGACAAACAAAACAATAAGCAAAAAATTACTAGATTATTATTAGATAAAATATGATTGAAAATCATAAAAATATCAAGTTTTATGCAATTTAGAGGTCAGCAGCTGCTTTACAATCAGTTGTCCCAGGTTAGCGGGTTTGCTTCCGGGCTGATGCTATGACACATAAGAAAAAAAAGTGTATTATTTTTGAAAAACATAAATCCAAATTGACACGTTTTTTGTATAAAATAAATAAATAAATAAATAAAATAGTTTATCTAAAAATAATAAAAACATATTATGAATTGGAAGATTATATATAAGTAAATTAATTGTATCTAATTGTTTTTTCTAATACCAAAAAATATTCCCATGGCAGGATTGATTACATTTACCAATGCTAAATTCTCTCAAAGATATATTATATACTGTATATTATTTGTTTTAGAATAGAACACAATGAAACCTTTTATTAGGGGACCAATCTAATTGTTTCTAAAATTGTTCACACATTTTTTCATTACGTTAATATAAACCAGCTTGTCAGAATTAATCCAGATTGAAGAGCGTAATTACATGACACAAAACATTGTTTTATGTATTCTTGAAGAGGTATTAATGATGCAGAACAAAAAAAAATATTTATGTAAGAAAAAACAAATATTTGACTTAGAAAAAATAAATAAAACTGTGAAATATCCTTTCATTATATGATATATACAACAAAAGGGAAATCTTCTTAAACTATAAGACTGGACTATGTTAACATTAAATACTACAGTTCAGAGTTTGTTTCATAATTTGTGTCAAATATAATTCTAATATTTCTTAATGTATAAGCAACTATAATATATGCATGAAACCAATATATACTCAAAAGCTTCGTTGAACACTTGGGTTAGCAATTTAAAATATTAAAATAATTAATTGACCAAATACTCTTACAGAATATAATTTTGCATGTAACTATAGTTGGGGATTTTTAAATGCATTAAGAAATAAGATTATACTCCTAGTTATTTAAAATTTAATATCGTATGCTTTGAAATATTCATATTGGAGAAATTATTTATTTTAATGCAAAATCAAGGTTTATATTTAATATTGCAGATTAAATTAACTGCAATTTTTAAGTTTTCCTGGGTAATTAATTTATATATTATTTTTAATTTAGTTTATGAATTTCATATTTGGATAATGCAGCCAGACGAATATCATCGTAATTACAAGATCACATAGTTTCAGCTTGCACTGTTAATTTTGGTTGTTTTCTGATTATATATATATTGTAGATGGAATTTTATCTAGATTAAATGCACAGAAACATTGTGTTAATTTCATCGTATATTTGACTGTGTAAACTAAACTTTTCTTTATATATATATTACAATTCAATTTGTACATAATATAGTTAATAAAACAAAATCTTTAATATATATATCATAGATCTGCATATATGTTAATCTTTTTCAAATAAAATTTGTTCCTAGATATTTGTGGTACTACCTGTACTTGCTTTATTAACAACTATTTTAAACCGACCTTAAATTATTTCGGTTTTGTTAATGATTCTCTCTGTATTTCGCAAATTCTTTTCAACAGTTTATTTCTAATAAAAAAAAATTACATTTAGTTTGAATTTTGGTCGCGAGATGGGGTTTGCAATCCGTGTATATGAATAACTTATCAAGAAGGAATTTTTAAGTTTAATTAGTTAAATTTTAAACAGTTTGTTTTTATTTATTTTGAAACTTGAAAAAAAAAAAATGCAAATATAATTTCGCTTACTTTAATGATATTTTTATTAATAAATAAAAATATATGTTTTTTTTTATAATTACTATTTTTTAAAAAAAAAAAAATCAACAATACACTTTGGGTAAAATAAAAGAAAAATATTCATACAGTGTTCCAGATAGCTTAGACGTTATTATTATTACTATTTTTATTTCGTAATATATGATAAAATTTTAAATTATTAAAATATTAATTATTTTTTTTTGTAATTTTATAAAAATTTAATATAGAAAATATAATTTTGATGAAGATTACATATATAATAAAATTAAATTTATTTTTTTAGCTTGAAGTATGTTTATTAGACCTGAAAGTAATTAAATATATAATTATATGGAATTTAATATTATTGGTTGTTTTAAGTATCCACACAAAGTTAGAAGATAGTAAACTAATGTATATATATATATATATAATTCATTCACGGAATAACTAAGTCCGAATGTGTGTAAAATAATAATAATTCACAAGTCAATCTTCAATATAAGGATTTTAGTAAAGTTATTATATTATTTGTTCTATTGGTTGATTGGAAAATTCTACAACTAAAGTTCTGTGAATAGTTTTCTATCCCTGTCACTCCTGATTCTAAAGTTTCTTATGGAATTCAGCGCAATAAAGCCATTGATGATGATGATGATGATGATGATGATTATTATTATTATTATTATTATTATTATTATTATTATTATTATTATTATTGTTATTATTATTATTATTATTATTATTATTATTATTATTATTATTATTATTATTATTATTATTATTATTATTATTATTATTATTATTATTATTATTATTATTATTATTATTATTATTATTATTATTATAATAAATCGTCCATTTATATAGTGCTTGTCTAAGTATGTAATATAGAGATGGGTCTAAACTTTCAGTCATGCACTTTTCAAGAATTTACATGCACCCATAAGCATCAGTTTAAAGTGCATAACTACTTATACTTAAAGATTATCATAACATAAGTCAATCTTTGCTCACTGTGTGGAAATCAGGGCTTTAACTTGTGTGTGACTAATATATAAATCCACAAATGAATTATGTAAGCTTATTCATCTATAGTTGGAAAAATATATTTTCAACCATCTGCAATTAGTAATAAATATTAAACCTTGATTTTACTGTAATAAATAGTCTATTTATACAACATTTGACTATGCATATAATATAGAAAAAAGAAAATGTTTGCCCATGCACTTTTCAAGAATTTGCATACATTTATAGTAGAGCTTATCATTATATAAGCCAGCCTTTACTCACCATATTGACATCAGAGCTTTAATGTATTGTATGCCTGATATATAACTTGTCAAATGAATTGAATAAAATTATTCATTCTATAGCAGGAGACAGAAAGCATCACATTTTTAACCTCTGTAATTAGAAATAAATATTAAATTTTGAGTGCTGGTTCAGCACAAAATGCACATAGTGAAGATTATTTATCTCACTCACATGTATGTGGTCATATGTATTGGTTGTGTAAGATAGAATGAATAGTTGTAGGGAACTGAAAAGTCTGAATTCAAATCCCTTCTAATTACATTATGTTTGATATAGACAATATACTTGTATTTAAATTTTACATATTCAGTCTGTATTCTGCCCATCCCTCTTTCATGTATTTAAATGGATATATTGAGGTCCTATATGTGTGGGGTCAACATGGGTATGACAATAATATTGATATCACCAAGAGCTTTGAGTTTACCATCATCAAATTTTCAATGATATGAATGACTGAAGAGTTGGAGGATGGAGAAGATTGAAGCCTCTAAAGTTTAAATATTTTCTACCTTAATATAAACTGAGCACTGATTGTATGTATGTGTATGAGTTGGTGATCTGGACTAACTGACGAGAATTGATTGGTTCAGTATAAAATATGTGCATTGGAGCTTAATTATCTTTTTCATGTATGTGCGGTCATGTATATTGGTTGTATAAAAAGTAATGAATACTGGTAGGGAGTTGAAAGTTTGAGTTCAGAAGCAGGTGGAAGTATAGAAACATTTTTGCAAATTATAAACCAAATAATGATTGCAAAAATGCAGTATTAATGTTAATATTTAAAAAAAGTAATGAAGAAGATATTAGAATTTACAAGCCTATCAGATTCTATAATTTTTTTTTTTTTAAGTGTCATAGCATCGGCTGGGACGGAAACCCGCAACCCGGGCAGCTGCCTGCAAGTGCGAGGCAGTCACACTGACCTCTCGACCACCAATGCAAGACATAAATTTTTTTTTACCAAGATAATTACAACTTTTCTATTTTGATTTTAATTAGCCAACAGAAGAGACTGAATATAGAAGTAGTTTTAGTACAGTGGATCATATCCAAATATTGAGAGATATTTTAGAAAAGGCCAATGATTATGGGTTACCAGTATGCTTTGGATTAGTACATTATGAAATGGCAATTGATCCTACAAGCATTACTTCAGTGATTAAAACCCTGTATCATCAATGTATAGATCCAGATTATTGTTATATTCTGAAAAATATATATATATATATTGTGACCTTCCTTCTGATCAATGGACAGTTAGGCCCACACATTTCTGGGGCCATAATCCCATATAACCTAGCTACATCTTTAATCAATCAATCAAGCCACTACATTATACCATAATCTCAATTGTAACCTTCTCACTGGTCTAACTGGTAACAAATGAATCCTGTCATGTGTTTTAATGACTAAATTCTCTTATGCAACTTATCATACTCTCATTATCAAGGATATAAGCATAAAGAAACAAAAATGTAAAACTAACGAAATGATTCCGATGTTGAATAAAACTAGCATGAAACTATAGATCTGAGGAAGATCACCAGGCGACTAATAAAGACAATAACTTCTGGACAAACCAACCCTAAAATCCACACAAACGAAACATGAGAAGTTAAATTTGATGTTCAGCAAATTCATAAATGACTAATAATTATATATCTGGAATGCTTATGAAATTACACTTATAAATGAAATGATAAGTAAATTATGATGTACATGACTAAATGGATGATGGAAAGAAGTAATCATTAAATAGTGGAATGAAATGAGTCTAAGACGGAAGAGAAAAGAAGGAAGAGAAAAGAACAAAGATGTATGAGAATAATGAATGATTAAGATGATGATAGAATAAGAGTTAATGAATAGTTGAGATGATAAAAGAATAAAAGTTAATGTATGATCAATCAATTATAATAATGAATTAATGTCAAATGAGAATGAATAAATAAAAGAATGGATCAAGATGAAATTGAAGAACAATGTTAATGATGGAGACTAAAATCTTAAACTATAAACTAATATGGTATTAAATGGTAAAAAGATAAGCTAAATAAAAATAGGGATTCCCAGCTTGACACAACCAGAATATTATCATGAAGTTAAAACAATCTATACATTTTATAACGAAAGAAGTAATTTCTACCTTAAAGTTTGGTTGACTTTCATAAAACAGAAAAAGTAATCTGCTGCAAGTCCAACTATAATAATTAACTACATATAAAATTTATTGCAAATTTAAATTCTACTTTGAAACTTAACAACTAATTCTTCTCAGGGTTCTAACACTCAAAATCATTATACAAAGTATATTTGGGTCAGTAAGAGAGATTTTACCATTACCCAAACATAATGCACATAACAGCTCTCAATCTAAACTCAAATTAAGAACTATATTTAGTAGTTACACATACTTTATAACTATTACAAACTTTAAAATTTAGGACTGGGAATGACTTTTTAATAATAATAAAAAAAAACAATAACTTATCAAATTCCTTTTCTCCAATAATTATAAACCATGTGATCAAGATCAGTGAATGATACAACCTGCTTGGAAAATAATATTCAAAATATCATTTGTTACTCTTTGGCATATTTTAAAGAATAAGATAATAAAACTTATTTAAGCTGACTAGCACTTAAATTACAAAACTAGCAGTATATTTAGAACTTTAAGATATGCACCAAGTTTAAATTTAGAATTAAATTTTTTTTTTAAAGTATTGCATTCTCCTAAAGCCCTTTCTTTTATCAGAATATGATAAGGGCAATTATCATATTCTGTGCAATTACTAACTTATTTAAATTTGAAATGAATGAGTTTAGTGCATTACAGTAGGAATAGACATCAAAAGTCAATATATACATAGATCTCATTAAGAATTACCTATGTCCACAACTCAATTATCGAATACTCAACTGATCTTCCCAATCTATTGTCAATTCATTATTTGATGAAGATGAATCCATGCTGCCAATGTGCATATCTTACTTTTACATCTAAAATTTTCTACAATCATTAATAGATTTTGGTTTGGTCTGTCTATAACTAATTATGATCATACAATATCATAAACACTTTCAATTAAGAAAACACTATAGCTAGATGAGTGTTCTCAAATCTAACATTATTTTTATACTTGCTATATGATTTTGACTTATTATATTTCACCATACACGGTGGAAAAACTAACTCTAGATCATCATGAGGGATTTTACAATAAAAAGGGATGCTTTATAAAAAACAACATGACAGTTGTGTAATAATATGGCTGATTCTACAACTCTTAATGGGTATATGCATGTGTGTGGGCTGTGCGTCACCACAAAAAATAGAACTCAAACCATGGACATCCCTTCTTTTATAGATTATTTATGCTAACAAACATTAATTAGTACTTAGCCTCTACCAACTTTCCTCTCATGAAATCAGCAATAGGTAACTACATCAGCCCATGCTCAATATAAATATTAATCTATTGGATGTCATTCTATTGGAACATCTTATTAGCTAAAAACTGTCACTAATCATTCTCAAATTATAGCAAGATAAACAATACCAACAATAACAGTGGAGATATACATACTCTAATTTACACTGCAGAATCATTAATGTATCAACAGACCCACCAAAATATACATATCAAATGATCATTAATCATTTAAAATGACAATTATCCTTTGATTAGAGAGAGCACAACATAGTTAAGCAATAAAGATCAAACTTGCATTTGTATTCAAAGTGGACAAGTTCATTCCCATATGAAATTAAGAAATGAAAAAGGTTTATATCAAATTTTCTTTTATATAAGAAAATAATTCGGTCATTTCAATATATATATATATATATTTGATAAAATGTCTGCATATTCACCTCTTTAATAATATACATTAAAATTTGTTTTAAAATATGAGAGAAGTAAATATTTTTCTTACTCTCTCTAGATAAATGATATATATATATTTTCCAGTTTTCCCTTAACTAAAAAAAAAAAACATACATAAAATATATATATATATTACACATTTTTTTTCTTTAACTCAATATATATATATATATATTTCATGCCTCAAACAAACATATGTGTTTAAAAATAAATTTCCCAAACAACACATTACGTAAGTGATATACATAACACAGCAATTATATAAACAAAATAAATGTACATTTTTATCCATTAATTTTTTATCCTATTTGTTCAAGTTATTTTATCCTGGTGAGTTAGAATAATAAAAACGATTCTTAAGAATGAATATTGTGGTGAGCAAACATTCCAGATAATGCATATATATTTTATTATCCTGTTGGATATATAGTAAGCAATATTTAACACTCATCCAAAAGCAAAATTTATTTGATGGTTTCTGTATCGATAGTTAACAAGGCAATTAAAATTCACACTTCCAATTGTAGCATACTTAAAAAGATAAGTTTATCTACTTTTCTCTAGATAATTTTCCTGAATAATTCTTTAGGTTATTGGAATCTTCAAAACAAACTTTTTAAAATCTTTATTGATTTATTCTGTAAGCATTTTAAATGAAGTATAACAAGACTCGTTTATTTACATTTGAAATCCCGATAATTTTTCCTTGAAAAACTCGTCAAATGTTATTACCCTTAGTATATTTATTTATTTATTTATTTTTTCCTTTTTAAAACTCTTTGTTAATTTTATTCTTCCCGGCATGGCAATATATATATGTGTAGCAATGTTTAAACAGTCGGGGTATATTCCAATATTGTAAAACATTATTATAATGGTGTATATTTCTCAATAAAACTTTAAAAGTAAATATTTATTTCATTCCATTCTTATTGGCAAAGTATGAAGTGATTGTCAATATTGGAAAGAATTTGTCCAATTATTGCAATGACATCTTTAGCATTTTAATTAATTGGTAATTGATTATTTTTTTTCATTACATAGGTTCCCACTATAAAAATTAGCAGACAATAGAGAATAAAATCACGCAATTATTTTCATGTTTACTTTATTAAAAGTTAGATGATTCAAAAATGACTTTTAAATTTATTTACTATATATATATTATATATAACACTTGTTTTCAAAATTATCTCAAATTATTATTTTCTTCTTGATTTTTTAACTTACAAACATAATATTATTCGACTGAATAATAAGAAAGATGCAAAATTCAAACATAATCAACTTTTTAATTTACGTATAAATAATTTGTGCGTTATTTTTAAAGATAAAAGTTTAAATGTATAAATAAAGTAAAAGCAAAAGCTTACTTTCTTATGAATTTTCCTGGGTTTAAAATAAGATTTATGAGAGACAGTTAGGATGCATAAGGTTTCCATTTCTCCTTCTGTATAACCTCTTAGAATTATCAATCAATAGAAGAATGGTGTTTAGATGACTGCAAGGTTTTTAGATTTTCTATTCCAGCATTTGTAGATAGCAAGATATTATCATTTCATTGAATTAGATTCCAAAATTTTCTGATGTTTAATTTTTTTTTTCTTTCTTATTTTAAATCAGAGTTTAAGACTGTGGTTGCTTAGTTCTTGTTTTTCTTAGTCAACCCCCCTACAGCTGCATTAGATAATATATAGCTTGTATTTCTAATGCAGTATGGGAGTGAATTGGCCAATAATTTTTAGTGTGAATAATTAATATTACCCCCTCTGGCTTTCTTTTTAATAACTACCCATTATTATTCAAGACAACTTTAGATTTACTATATAAAAAATATGCTTAAGTAATTTACTATCATAACTCATTTTACAAGATTTACAAATTTGATTTAATTATTTATTTATTCCATTATTGCTATTCAACAACAATAAAATAACAATATATTTATCTCCCAAATAATAACAACAGTTTTAAATTGTTATTTTAGTCTAGTCAGAGCCTAGACTGGGTTTGAAATCTCATCTCCACTCAAGCAAATTTCCCAGTGCATTCAAAACAATCTTTATTGAAAGCCACTTGTTAAGATTTTAATGCCAAATATATTATCATTTAAAATTTAGGATTAATTAATCCAGGGACCTAAATAAAAGGTCACAACATATATATATATATATTTATATGTAACGGGAGAAAGATCATTGAGATTCACATATACTGACCATTGGGGCACCACTAGTCCGAAAATAGGAACTAGACATTTATTTTAAGGGTGGACAGGATATGTGAATCAAAAGGCACTGAACTAAACTCAGGGAGGGACAAGATATCTTAAATATTGTTTAGACAGTTGAGAAATCAAAGCACAAAGACAAACGTCAGCCAAATTAAGTTTAAACAATTTATTAATTTTATTGAATGTTGAGCAATAGAGTGAAGACATCTAGCCATGAATATAAAAGTGGCTTATAGTAACATACGTGTATTTACCAGAGAGTGCACAAGAGTACGACAAACATGAAGGCATTAAACATTTTGGAAGCAAATTCTCTCACTTAAAATGTATGAAATGGTTAGGATAATATCTTCTTGCTGGCCAGTTGTAAAATTACAAAAATGAACAACAACTCTAGCTTCCTGAATCAGAGATAATAAAACAGATACTGTCCCACCGGAAATCAACGAAACCAGCGCAGACATCCGAGCAGTAATATTCTAACTACTGTCGTTAAAACACCGCAGGACTGCTGCACGTAATACTACATTCAAAGTAAACGTGGTTGATCTCACATACAAGACAGCAAAAGATATTTGATTATGATCTTATGTAATCCAGAAAGAAATGATTACTTTCAGACAACCTGAAGAAATAACTTGACAAATAGCCAGCAAAAAGATTTTGTTGTTTGCACAAAAAGCGCAAACAAAACATGTTTAAAGATTCTTTATTTTACAACTAAAGGCAGGTAAATAAATAAAGATTATGAAAACTGCCAATGAGTTTTGTAATAGTTAACGAAATAATCAGGTATATATTAAACATATAAAATACAATCTCCTAATGCACCCCCTGATAAACGAAAATTGCAAACACTTGGAATCTTAAAACTAAGATTCCAAGACACATTTTAAATACTAGTACATACAGATAATAAATGATTAAAACAATTAATACCATTTTAAAACATACTTATCATTAGATTGAGTGGAGATTTAATTAAACACAATTTATTTACCCTGGCTAGAATAGGAAAAAGTTTAGCTTATGGTAAGGCAGAGTTTTAGTGATTTCATGATGAGTGCATGCTTTTGATAATAGTTCATCTTTTAGGTCCTTTGACAGTGGCAAGGTAGAGGCAGTGTTTATTTTAGAAACTCGTGGCATGACTGAAGAAGATCGGGTAGACATGGGTCCATCCTTTGTTTAAATTAGCCAGACATTCTAATGATGGCAAAACTCATAGCGGTAAATTTTGACATCTTGCACATTAATGAAGTTTGTCGATAATAGTTTAAGTTTTTAGCAGGGATTAAATGTTCACACTCTATCCAAAACAGTGTGATTCTCTGCAGGCAATAATCCAAGTATCTATTTTTATACTGAATCCTCTCTATATCTTTAAAATTGGCGGGCTATCCTTGCCTCGCTACATTTCCCGCAAAAACTTTCATTAGTCTCCAATTCTGTATCTCAGGCAGGGAAAATATTAATTTCCCACTCAATCTAATTTAAGAATTCCAACCAGGGATATTGAAACAAAAACGACAATACAATTAAACCTCCGCTTTTTAGCACTAACTTTAAAAATGATTAAAATAAAAGCAACAGGAATATATAATTAGCAAGCTTGCCTGTTTTTAATCAAATTGATTAAAACAGGCAGTGAAAGTAAACTATTTTAAAATAAATAAATTTTATAAACAAAGTAGTGAAAGTAAACTATTTTAAATATAAACGCTTATGTGTTTAAATACACATATGCTTCTTTTTTTTTTAAAATAATAATAAAAACATTTTAACAATTTTAATGAAAATTAAGTTGCTTTTCCCTTTTTAAATTTTAATACTAAAACAACTGAATCGGAAATCAATCCGGTTCAATATATATATAAATGCAATGGCAATAATTAGACTATATCAACATTGAGAAGATGGTATAACAAAATGATTCCATATCTCCAAACTTTTACAGCAGTTTTCCATAACATATTTTGTGGAATCAAATGGAAAGCTAAGGTTGCAAAAGTAAATGGAGTTTATTTATCTAAATTTTGCAAATGATGTAGTGGTTTTTACAAATAATAGAGTTTCAGGAAATATAGCAAATGTTATCAGCTAAATGTAAGACTGTAGTATTAAAGGTAAATGTTAAAAAGATTAAAGTAATGTGCAATGAATCTTTTTCAAAAGAAAGTAAAAATTGATAATGATGCATTTGAAGAAATTAACAACTACAAATACTTTGATCAGATTATTACTACAAATAAAAACCTAATGGATGAAATTGATCATAGAATTAAACTTGGTTGGAAAGCTATTGGTACAAACAAAATATTAAAAAATATCCTCTATGTGTTTGAAAAGACTATGTGTTTGAAATGTTTTGAATAAATGTGTTTTGCCAGTTCTTACTTATGGATCTGAGAATTTGACAGTTAACAGAACAGGAATACTGAAACTTCAGATCACTCAATGAAGTATAGAAAGGTACATGCTAGGAGTTAGAAGAGCAGACTGAAAACTGGATGCATGTGTGAAAAAGAAACAAATGTTACTGATATCATTGAAAGGATTAAGAGACTCAAATGTAGCTGTGCTCAATATATTGCTATAAGTGATGATAATAGATGGAGAATTGAAATCTTAAGATGAATTCCAAGATATTGTAATTGTAAAAGACCCAAAATGAGATCACATTTCAAATGTATAGATAAAAAAATGTTTTGGAATAATGTGGAAAAGTGGGTCTAGAAATTGAAAAGGTGGATTGAACTTGAGGAGTCCATTCTGCAGTGGATCGAAAATGGTTGAAAAGAATGGTAATAATGAAAAAAAAAAAATATATATATAATATATATATATATAATTATATTCCAACCAGTTAGAACCTAAACATTCACAGTAAATATAGTAATCAATATTTTTCACAGCTGTCAAGGCAACCTTCTCACCTTTTTAATAGCAAGAATGGAAATCCATTCTTACTAATGGTCCATTGAATATATATGGACACTTAAAGATTGCAACTTGACTACAGAGTATGAAATATTGTTACAATGAAGTTTAAATAAACCTCTTTAAACATGAATAAACATGTCACTATAATGCAGACTAATAAATAGTCATCTATAACATTACTTAATGCAATACTTTTAAATTGCCATATATATATATATATATATATATATATATATATATATATATATATATATATATATATATATATATATATATATATATATATATATATATATTGAAGCAATGGATCTGAAGCCCGATCCATGCTTCACATCTTCCTATAAACTTAATTAGTATTGTAGACCTGAATTAAGTTTATAGTCCAATATCAGCAGGGTTTTGCATTAGAGTTAAAAATAATTATGCTTATTAAATGTGTATTACATTTAAATATTTTGTTTTAAATAAATTTCATTCTATTAATAAAAATTGCTTAACCTATTAGTCAAACATATATATACATCTAGCGTATATATATGAGTTAATGCAAAATTCTGCTGAAATAAAATGCTTATTCTACTATAAAAAAATAATAATATATTGTTGTTAAAATTTTGTTAAAATATTTAGTATGATTTGATTTTGAGATAAGCCTGCCAACATTTTCTAAAAGAATGTATAGTTTTAATTAGTGAGCCATTCAAGTGTAATTAAAGATGGCCTTCTCTTTCTTTCTTTTTAATTAAGAGAATTCAAACTTTGAAGTAAGAAAGTTAGAGTAAAAAAGTTAAAGTTATTTTTAGAAAGTGTTGCTTTGAAACAAAGGAGCATGGGGAGGCTTATCAAGATCTCAGATCATACAAACAATAGAAGGTAGCTGACAGAGAGGGTATAAATAGAAGGGAGAACAAAAGATTGATTATTCAGATTTTTCTTTTTGAAGAATTCACATATTCAGATTTTTCCTTTTGAAGGATTCAGTTGATTCTGATTTTCCTTGTGAAGGTGATTCTTTCAGAGTTTGCTATTGCAAGATTGATTCAGATTTTGCTATTGCAAGGTGCATTCAGATTTCTCTTAGGAGAACTCTGTCAGATTTTGTTCGTGATTTTATTCCCAAAAGTCTACAACTGTTGTCTACAAATCATGAAGAAGTTTGAACCTGCTCAAGCTAAAAATCATATAAGTTTGATAGATTCTACTATGCTCGGCTAGGCAAATAAATAGCTTTGCCTATCGCCGAGGTTCCGGAATACCATTCAAAATGCCTTAATATCCACTCAATAGTCATCTGAACTCTGTGCCGTGTCTGGAGAACTTTTCGTGAAACCATACTACATATTTTCATTGTCCGGACAACTACATCTCGACGGTCGGATCAAGCCACGAACGCCGTAGGGAACATGACCAAGGAAAAAGGACGGTAATCGTATCTCCTCTATTGAACTATTTCTTATGCTACCTTTTGTTCATTTTTTTTCTAATTGCTTCAGTGAATTGATATGTATTTGCTATGTAACCATTTTTATTAGACTAACCTTAAATATATATATTGTGTGATCATCTATCTATATGTAACCTTTTTCCCTTCGCTATTCTTCCTTACTAACCAGTGTAAATATTTAGTATTCCATTGCGGTTAAGTTTAATAGTTAATTTTTGTTCATTTAAAATCTCTTTCCAATTTTATTTATGTTTGTTAATTAAATACGAGTCAGTTTCTTTTGTGTGCCAACTTGATCTCTTTGATAACGCCTCTTTTGTCCGCCATTAGCTTATCACGTATATCTGATTTAGCTATATACGTTTTAAATAATTTTTAAACACTGTTTTTAGCGCAAAGCAATTAGAATTGCTTGGCGAAAGATTCTTTTTTGTTATCGTACTTTATCGAGAAGATCGAGTTGACAATTTTTAATAAAATTGGGAAGAAAAGATTTAGACCGCAAACCTATTAATCTGTTTTGATTGTCTAATTAGTTTGTTTCAGTAATTTAGGGGAATAGCGGAGGCCATTAAATCATTATTCCTATTTTAAAGTCATTAATTAAAGATCTATTATTTAACTAACAAGCTTGACTTTTGCTAAATTTGTTATAAATGCTTTATTTTACTTTTCAATGATCCAGGCACGCATAACGCAAAACACATATTTCTTAGTACTTTTGCACATTTAACTATTTAGCTCCTTAGGATTTCCCGTCCATGTCTCTACCGCTGTTGCTAAGCTTTGTGGCCGGTTGAAAAATAATTTATGTGTGGCTCAGATGGTGTTGTTGGTTCGTAAATTAGCCTCGAGAATAGGCGAAATAGGGCAGAGGTTATAGTATTCTTGATTTAATATCTCGCGTATGGGTGGCTTCGAGGTACTTTCGCTTAGGATTCGAACTAGGTTAAACCAGCATACATAATCTGACTGTCACAATATATATATATATATGCTCAAAACTTTCATTTCACTACACAGACTTGAAATAGATGAATGAATACATTTGAAACAGACAAATGACATCCTAGAAGCACTTCATGTTCAGAAAACCCTTGCTTACACTTCATTATTTTTGTTCAGTAGTTATCAATGTTAAATTGTAGTGATATAAATATAATTTATTTTATAATTGATTGTTTAAATAATGCATCTTAATCAACAATAAGTGGCAACAAAATATTACTTACCTTTATCTTGCTTTTTTTATAAGAAAAAGTGATATTTTATAGAGCACAAATCATATACATTCAATTTAAAAAATGTTTGGAAACATTGGTAGAAAATAGAAATATTATGTTGAGGTAATAAGAATAAATAAAAATAATTGTATAATAAACGAGTTGAAAAACTTTGTCTTAAAGAAGTTACCCTAAGAGACAATGGATTGGATTGGAAAGATTCTTAGAGTTAAAAGTTTGATAAACAATAAATTTTAGTTAATAATAGAAAATGAAAAATAACGTTGATGAACATGATTAAAACGAAAATATAAAATGCCTCCAATAAGGAAATTTGAAGAGAGAAACAGGAAGGATTGTAAAATACTTATAGCGTAAAAAGCAAGGTTGAATCTTGATGAAAAATATAATCATTGCTTTTAAGAATTCTTATATTAATTACAGCTTGAGTTTTGTAAAAAAAATAATTTTACTCTTTTATTAAGAGTGTTCAAATGTTTCAGTTCCATATGTTGAAATTAATATCAAATAATATGTAGAAATTCTAAATAAATTTAAAACTGTAAAAGCTCAATTTTATAAATCCAACATATTATTTAACTTTAAAATAATTTTATAATAAGACATTATTAATTTATGTGAAAATAAATAGGTGATGATTGATTCTCTAATCAATCATAACATTCACTCATCATCATCATCATCATCCTCACTTGTAGTTTGCCTTTATTTGCCATTCTCGTAACATAATTTTAGAATCTCAACTTTAGAGCTACAATATAAATTTTAATAATTTATTTAAAATTCATATATAATGATGATGATGATGATTTTTATGTACTATAATAATTGGCTAATTAAAGAACATAATTCTACCTACAGTCATTTAAAATTATTATACAGTTTTAGTTAGGCAAAATTTTGACCTACAAAAATAATATCATCTTTTAAACCTTTGCAAGATCAGATATTTGTTACATTTAATCAGCAACTTAATTATAGATTTGGCTTAATTGAATTATCCATTATACATCTTGTGATGAATCTTTTGAAATTGTCTATACTAATAATAATACAGTTACATAATATTGCATAAATAAACTATCACATGTTAACTAAGTAATTTATTATCTAATCAGAACTGGAATTCTATCGTTGGCTTCAATAATCTAGACATGACCTTTTCACAATTTCAGAATATTTGTATTTTTAACTGATAATGCTACTAATGATATTAAATTGAATAATAAAAATAAAATAAAATTTTTAATGAATAACTGATCAGTTAATTGAAAATTTAATTTGAGAAAGCATTTAAAATGTTCTGATAATTTGTTTGTTCTGATGCAACTTAATATGATCATTACATTCAATATTAAAACAGCCAAGTTATTATATAGAAGTTTTTTTTGTAATAAAAATACTTCTCTAAAATGGAATGTAATTGATTCTTTGATTATAAAGTTGTAAAAATAGTGATGATTCTTCTAATAGTGATGTGACTTCTGAATTTATCTCTGATTCTATTTTTTGCTTGGATGTTTCTGACACTCAATATCTCAAGTAATTGGGTGTTCAAACAATTCACTTTTCTGGCTTAAATAAGTTTGCTTCAATTTGTTTTTATAACCATACTTGTTTATTGGTGTATTTTAAGTATTTAAAATTTGGGATTATTATGGACTTTTTTTTAAAAAAAAAGATCGATTAGTTATTAACAATTATAACTCTATTGTTATGCTATTTGAGATGATAGGCAAGGATATGATGTTGCCATTCTCGAATAACCATAAAGTGATTTATGTATGCCAGTTTAATTTTGCTACTAGAAAAAATAAGTGAAATTATCTTTATGGTCATGTACCCAATTTAGGGTCTTCACTGGATAATGGTTTTAGGACAGTTCCTATCTATTTGGTTTTATCTAAAGCATTTGATTTTTTTCATCATACAATTCTTATATATTGATTACATTCATCTGATTTTTGAGGTCATTTTGCTTCCTAGTTAAAAAGTTATCTAAAAGTCAAAAAACATACTACTAAAATACATGATGTGAGTAGAGATTTAAAATTGGTTAATCATGGAGTTACACAAGAGTATATATTTGGCCCAATATAGTTTTTAATATACATGCATGATATTTTGGTTACCTTTCAGTTCAATGATTTCAGTTATTTTCTGTAATTGCTCTGTCTTGAGATCCTGTTTCATATAATATTCATCAACAAATGATTAATAAGACGCTGACATTAATTAATAACTTGTTTATGCTAAATTGGTAACAGTGAGTTGGAATAAAAACAAGGGGTATATTATTTTTATATAAATATTCATATTCTTAACACTCTCTTAGTATAATTACTTGTAATCAATATAAAATTCATTACAATAGTATTTGCACTTGTGATAATATTGGTTTTTTTGATAACTATTGTTATTTAGATAGTTTTTTATTTATTTATTCAGGTTCTTTTGGTCTGGTCAAATTGTTTATTTATGTTCTCAATTATACAGCATTAATCACTTTTTTATTATTTAATAAAATTCTTGCTTGGGTCTACTTTTATGATAATTTATGTTGCTTGTTACCAAAGAGTATTATCATTATAATATCTCTATTCGGAGTGGTTATACCGTTTTATCACTATCCTCATTATGTATCTTATAAAATTATACCATGCATATTATTTTGCATGGGTTTTTGTTGACCTCTATAAATAATCGATAATTCTTGTGCATTGTTTGATATTTAAGCTTTATAAGTATAGAGTGATTATTGATTTATATCATTGTCATTCCTTAGCTTAAAAAATAGTCTTATGCAGTTTGATTGCAATGGTGTCAGATTATTTAATTGTTTTGTTGCTTACCATAAATAGATATTGAGCTTATATCATTTTATATATCTAAGAAATGTTAAAACTTTACTTATTATATATATATTATTGTATTAATATGTGTAGATATATTGCACATAATTAATGTATGTATATTAAATGTGGCTTTTATTTGTATGTGTGTGTAGGATTAATGTATATAATGTAACAATCAGACCTAATCTAAAATAAAGTCGTCTGTCGATACAAGCTTTTTGGACATTCTATAAAATAGATATATGAATGAAGGAAAGAAGCAGTAGAATTAATTTTAGTTTATAAAAGTTAAGTGAGACCAAGATATTTATCTAGTATATTAATTGACGATTCCTATATATTTTAAAAGGTTTATGATAATAGAACTTAGGAAACAAACAACATATTGCCTTACATAAAAATGAATGGAGAAGTCACAGGCTCCATTTATAATCATAAATTTTTAAAAGAGTGAAATTTATCAAAAATATCCAATTCAGAATTTTTTCTTTTTTTTTAATGTAATATCGCCATTCTATTTTTCTGTTTTTTATTTTTCAATCAATAATTACATATTTTTTTGAAGAAAAAAAAGAGAAGAAATTAATTAATCTAATTTATGGACTTTGATGAACAGAAATAGATTATCAATTTAATTATGATATGTTAAAAATAATTTATTTTTTATCTAGTGTTTCTGTGCCTAAAGAAAAAAGGAAAAAAAAGTTAATAGGAATAAATATAATTAGAAGAAAATAAAGATAAAAAAATATTTTTTGTATTTATTTATCTGTAAAGATAACAAAATGTTATTTTGGGTATAAAAGAATTAGAAAATATTATAACTTGCATTGCTGTGTGTATCGTGGATAGCAGTGCATATAAATTTGGGGACAGACACCTTAGAGGATCTTTTTTTTTCTTTTTGAAGAATTGTAACTCCATTAAAGATAAGAACTCGGGGAAAAAGTTTAAAAAAATTGAATGAAAAGAATTACCATGTGGCTTATTTCAACCAGATAATAAATTTTGTTAATTAAAGATAGTTGAAGTGAGCAAAATGTTATTGTCTCGTTATTTAAGAAGCTTCAGAATTGGAAACTTTTCATTAAGCTAATATGAAAAGGCTTGGTATAGTAGATGGGTTAAATCCTTTTATTATTACAATAGGTTGTCAAAACCTGGAACTAAGTAGCCTTCTGTCAATTTTAAAATCATTCCGCTTTTACAATTTATCGATGAAATACGATCAAGTAATTATCTATTACCTCTCTCCCAAGTTTTGTAGACCTATCCATAATGGATACACAATTCATCATTATACCTGTTAATAATGAAGTAGTGTTAAAGAAGTTATCCAGATGAAATATTAAACTTGGCATGATAACGACTATCCAATATATCCAATATCCAAAAAATTTGAATCTATCTTAATCAATTAGTCATAAAATTAGTATTCTAAAAATATTGAATAAAGCCCATTTTGTTTAAAGAAAAAACATTTTAAAAAGTATTTACCACATAAATCAATTAATTTTTCCTGCTTAATATTTAAAATCATTATCATACTTCTTTTTTTTTATCTTCTACAAAACAGGCTTTTTTCATACCTGCACTAATATATATATATATATATATAGGGAGTTTGAACTCAGATTTTCACATGACCCTCAACCATCATGCGATCTCATTCCACTGATCCATTTGATCACACACATGTAAATTCTGCTGCTTAATATTTAAAGTTACTCGCAGTCATAATTTAATTTTCACTGCTTAAGAACACACACATTTTAATATGTATTTCTTTGTTATGGCTCATATTTAATATTTATGATAATAGATATATTAATATTTATTTTTTATTTATTGGTTTGTTAATTACAACTAATAATTATGTGGTGGGGTCATTAGTTTATGTAAGCATATTGGAGCTCATGGGTTAAATGCAATCAAATTAAATGAGCTTTTTTTGATAGGAACATATTCCTGCTTGAATATATACTTATGTACATTTGATGTGTATTATAATGATTATAAATACTATAGTTGTAACTAAACTTGTTTTTTTTTTTTTTCATATTATTTTTTTAAACCTGGTTTTCCATTCTTTCTCTCTCCCAATTTCCAAACCAAGTTAGAATGAGTTTGCCACACACCCTGAAAAAAAGTTTATGTTTAGATAAGCAGTTGATGGTATTATACCGTTCTCATGATAAAATTGTCAGAAAATACTTAAAGGTATTCTTTCAGCAATGAAAGTGGGATTTAGGATTAACTATTCCATAAAAATGCTTTTAGCTATGAGAGCTTATTGTTTCCACTCTCTGAGTATTTCAATGATGTAAAATGGTGAACAAATATAACATTACAGATTTTATCTTCATCACTCAGTTGGATATAGTAAAATACAGCCATATAAGAAATGATTTACAAACAGTTGATATATTTATTACAGAGCAACATGACATTCGGTATATTTATTGGGGCTATAATGTGATGTCCCAAATTAGATATCATAGAGCATATAAACTCACTTTTTTTTTATTGTTGCAATTATTATAGAAATATAATGTCATGTATAATTTATACATCAAGTCTCTGTTTGTTTGGAATTCTTTTATTTTGTTCTTTATATATATATATATTGTTCAATTAATAAATAAAATTATTATTATTAAAAACATTTTTTATTTTGCATATATTATATATATTTGTTATTTGTTTGTTTTCAGATACTTATTTTATTAAATTATTTTTATTATTAATAAATATTTGACATTATGAAAATACTGTTTTTGTTTCTTGAAATATAAAAAAAAGCAAGGTAAATATAAAAAAGCTGTCTATATCATTTATATTTAAATAAATAAAATAAATTCATTCGTTTATATTATACATACTCTAAGTTAATTAAATTCGGACATTAATATAGTGCTTTTAGTTTACACTGCTGGATGTCATAAATAAGCTCATTTTGAATGAAAAATGCTAACAGGGCAAAACTTATAAAGTACAACAACATATAAATCATTTAGCATTTAATTTACCAAATCATATATTTTTGACATTGGAAGAAAAATCTTTCAGACAAGAAACATAACATTTAGCGATAAAGATATACTCTGCAATTTGAAAATGATCTTATTTTCAGATGTTATCTGGTACATAGTGAAGTTTTTTTTTTACTCCAGAAAAGTGATTTTGGTAACTATTTTGAGAAAATAAATAAATAATAAACTAGCAAAAGTGAAATCCTGTGTCTGTTTCTTTTGAATAAACTGTTTAAAGCTGTTATTCTTGTACTGAATCTAAGGTTATAATGAGAAGCCATTTGTTTGTTTTTAGTCTATAAATTATAAAATAACACAAGAAGTAATGTTAGAATTCAATTCCCAATTAATTTTTAATTCCACTTTTCTTTTTACTTTTTCCTTGTGTATTTTATTAAAATTAATTCAGCTGACATTTGATTGGCCAGTGATCTTTCTCAGATATCTTCCTTATTATTCAGCTTTGGTCACTAATTTGAATTTTCAAATTTGAAAATTCAAATTAATGACAGTTGGAAAAACTGAATATGAAGGAGGAACGCTGAGGAAGATTGTTGGGCAATAGAAACTGTCAGATAAATTAATTTAATAAAATATGCATTAGAAAAGTAAAAAGAAAGGTGGATTTGTTTATTTTTTTATAATTTTGTCAATGCATAAAGTCAGGTAAGTTGATAATTTACATTTATGTTAAAGTAAATAAAATTAAAAGTGTGTAAAGTGCTTGAAAGAGAAGCTATAAAGAGTGCAAAAGTATTAAATGCATAGCACTTTCGAGGTGGGTTGCCTCCTATTCATAACAATACTGAGCAGTGCAAAACAGGGAGATAATGGCCATTATCTCCCTGTTCTGCACTGCTCAGATTGCTATGAATAGGAGGCAACCCACCTCTGAAGCACTAGTTATAGCTTCTCTTTCAAGTGCTTTACACATTTTTAATTTTATTTATTATAATATTAAAAAAAAAGTTTAAAATTCTTAATAATTTATGTTAAAGATAAAATATTAAAATAGATTTTATCATTTATAGCAATTGAATTTAAAGTTTATTATAAATGTTTTAAAACGTTCAACTTTTAAGATAATAAAGAATGATTAGCATTCATCTGAGTATTTGTAAATGTCATTATGAATGTTTCTTGTTAAAACCAAAACAAAATACAGAGTAAATACATGTAATGTACATCAATAAACACAAAATAACTAATATGATATTTAAATATTTATTTCTGTATGAAAGAAACTGAAGAGAATATTTTAATATAAATTTATTGACTTTTTTTTCAACATTAGTAATTCTACATTAAAACGAAATAAGGCTGAACCAAATTTAAAAGATATAGCTGAAATTAAAATAATATCATAACTTCTACGTTGTCAATTTTGCATTCAGTAGACATCAAAAATTGGAACAAATTTATTAATATATTAATTCAAAAACATGTAATGTGATGAGAAATCTACAACCAAAAGAAACTATAATGAGTCATCACATAGCTGATTTGTAGTTTATTTATATGAATCATCATAAACTTTTTTTATTATTGTTAGTAATGAGGGATAATATATATTTTCTATACATTATTCAAATGATTATTTTTGCAAAAGATTTTGTAAAATAATTATTTAAAAACAATAATAAAAGTATATATGAATATACTTTGATATCAGTCTATTTATTTTCTTTTAAAAAATATAAGTTTAAAAAATTTGCTTGGTAACAATTTTGAATAATTATAGATATAATTTTAATTTTAGGACAGGATATTATTCATGATGACTTAACATTAATTCACAAATGAAGTTTAATCAACAAAAGTTTTATTTTTTTTACATGCATTGGAATAATCATCCAATAAGAAAAGTTATTATTTTTATTTACTTCACTTTATTTCACTTTATAATTTCTTTACTATATTTGAAAAATTCAAAAATAATTTTTATTTGTATACTTACATTTTTGACAAATCAAGTCTATTTCATAAAATTCTAATATAAATTGAAGATTTAAATACTAAAATTATTTGTTGAACATTTATAAAATCTGCCAGAATGAAAAATAATACCCTTAAGAAGGGTTAATAAATGCTTTGTTATTTAATGATTTGGGTGGACATGCATATTTGAATGTATAAATAAACACTGAAATAGAAGTAACTGCAACTCCCTGTGTTCCGGTCAAAATTGTGTAACCATTCAACAAAACCCAGAACCCGAGCAAAAATATCTAGAGTCTGACCAAGCACAAGATATATAAGTCAGGAGAAATTGCAGACTCCTACCTATTTGCATGAATTCCCAAGTTTCCAACTAATAAATAATGTTTTTGATGATATCAGTAATACCCCTTTCTTTTATCCAGCCTATCAGGTCAGGATTTGCAGGAGACTGAGTAATAGAATATCAAGAGATACATGAGAAATTAACACTTAAATAATAATCATTCATGGTGAATGATTGAGGATTAATTTAGTAGCAATTAATAAATTGGATTTGTAATAATAATAATAATAATAATAATAATAATAATAATAATAATAATAATAATAATAATAATAATAATAATAATAATAATAATAATAATAATAATAATAATAATAATAATAATAATAATAATAATAATAATAATAATAATAATAATAATAATAATAATAATAATAATAATAATAATAATAATAATAATAATAATAATATCATCTGCGGTCCTGCTGTCTAAAAAATGGAACAACCCGATTAACGTTGTTACCTAAAAGTTTTGGAAGACAAAAGGAATTCAACTAAATCTTTAAAGTAAAAAGTTTCCTCAATCTAGATAACAATCATAAATGTTTTTGAAGTGCTTTTAAAATAAAAAAGGTAAGAAATTCATCGTTTTTTTAAAATTATATTTAATCAACATCAAAAGATAAACATGGCATCAAGATTTAAAATTGACGTGTCAAATAGCTCAAAAACGCTCAATCCAATGGAAAATATAATATTGAATCAAAAAACCTATGCAAATGCTACAAAATCTAATATACAACACCAAGATAATAAACAAAATACCAATTTAAGTCAATCTAGATTTAGAAAAGTAAATCAAACTGACATAAACGATATATATATCGGTGATGAATTTGAGCTAGAACCATCAATGATCAACTGGATGAATGAAGAAATAAAAGATATTAATTCTAGATTTAATAATACCATACCCCCAAAATTATTTAATAGTTTTAAAAAAAAATTTTCTGACAAGTCGTTAATACTAGCAGTTACAGACAAAAATTTATCCCTCTATAAATTTCCAAGAGAACTCCTATTTAAGGAATTAACAACACAAGTATTATGGGATAGCATCATGACTATTGGAGAACATCCCAACTCCAGATATTTAGCTATATAATTTTACAACAAAAATCAATGTGAAGCATTTCAAGTAAAAGTCCAGAAATTAGAAAGTTATGCTTTAGTGGTGGTTGACAAAAATATACAAAACTACAACACAGGCATTTTGAAAAATACATATTTTGGATATAGCATACAAGATTTTACCAAACTAATTCACCCTTATGGTCAGGCAATCTATATCAAGCCTATCTACTGTAACGATACTCCAATCCCTATACATACCAACAGCTTCTATTTCAAAATCAAACTAAAAGAAAACATCAATCCTGAAGAAATCCCCAACCAGATTATTGATCAAGAAGCAGTCCTCACACTTCAAATAAAAGGACTCAGGCCAAAGTGCTATGCATGTGGAGAAAGAGGTCATCTGGCAGGAGACTGCCACACAAGGAAAGACCACAGGAGTGACCAGAAAACAAAGGAAATCCCAGAACAAAACCAAGCATCTCAAAAACAGATAATAAATAATGCAGAAAGCAGCAAGATACATACAAGTCTTCAACAACAAGAAAATCAGGAAAAACAAAGTATCTTAATAATACAAGATAAGAACGAACCATTAAACTTGACAATGGAAAAGATTAATAAAAATGAAGAGTGGAAAAACAGCACAATAAAACTCATCAATAGTAATCAATCACAAGAAAAAAATTGAAAATCAAAATATAATCACAAGAGAAAATATAAAACTGAAAAGCACCCAAAGTAAAATAAAAGATCAAACAAATAAGGATCTGCAAATAAACAGTGAAGAACAAATAAAGGAATATGAAAATATCACAGATATAGAATCTCAGATGGAAGAAGATGATTCTACACACAAAAATGAAAACATCAATTATTCCAACTTACCACTAAAACCAACAATTAGAAATAATACAGCCACAGAAATCTTATAAAAAATAACACTAGATATACCACAAAACATAGTAATAGAAAAAGAGCAAAAAAGAAAGCCAGGCTGGCCACCAAAAAAAAAATATAAAAAAATCAAAGTAAGATCAGAAGAAGATGTAATCACCAACTCTGAGCATACATATCAGACTACTGAAACCTCTGATGAAGATACTAATCAAGACTATGAAGATGAATCAGAAGCACAACCCAATACAAAAACTAGTAAAAAAATACTAACTGATCAAAGCCACATTACCACTAAAAATAACATAATTGAATTAGACACTCAACAAAATTCAAAACAATAAAAAGCCCACTTACTGTTCAAAGGAAAATTACCAAAGAAAAAAAAAAAAAATATATATATATATATATATATATATATATATATATATAATCAGAATGAAATTAAAAATTGCTGCAATCAATATCAGGGGTTTAAATTCAACCCAAAAAATATACAAAGTAAAACACTGGATACAACAAATCAAACCACACATTACAGGTCTGCTAGAAACCAAAATCTATGCAGGGTCACAAGTAGACCCATCCAAATACTTTGGTACTGAAGGATTCTATGCAGGTTCCAGAGATGCAACATCACCATCAGCAGGATCTGCCCTAATAATTGCAAATCATTGTCCATTCCAAACTTTCAAAATCACTTACATTGATTCAAATCTCCTAATCACTACATTCAGTCACAAAATAATGACAATCAATGTAATTTTTGTATATATGCCAATAAATAAACAAAGAATTGAAACAATAATCATGTCAATAAATTCAAGATTAGCCACCACAGCAGATCGCACCATCTTTGTTGGTGACTTCAACACATCGTATCTGGAATTTACTAAAAAATGGCTCCACAAAATACAAGTTCCACTAATGAGTGGACAAGGTTTTCTTCCTCAGGATGCTGTCTCATTCCATAATGGTCGGTTTAAATCACTGATAGACTTATGCTTTTATTCACCGACTCTACATCACTTAATAAAAATAAACCTCATACCATCGGGCTTCTCCAATCACTCTGCACAAATAATAACTATTAACCTAAACCAAATGCAAACTAACATTTCACCACTAACAAAAACAATCAGAATCCTTCTTCCCAAGTCAACCCCAGAATTTATCTTTTCTGAAACCTATATAATGCTAGAAAAACTAAGACAAATAAAACTAGACCCTATACAACAATACCAAGCTTTTATCAATATTTTGTCATTTAATATAAACCACATAGTAATGAATAGACCATCACCATCCAAGCTACTAGAATATGCTGATAAAATACATGAAAAACTTACAGCAATCACGCCTACACATCACACCCAAAATTATATAAGAAACTTAACACAAGAATATAATAAGGCTTGTCAGTCCCTAAAAGAGTATCTAAAAATTAAAAAAAACAAATTATGCATCACCCACCAACACACATGGTCACGTAAATACATAAAATGGGCCCTAGGAAGTGCACCTGAAATTAAAGTACCAATGGCCATACAAACCCAAAGAGGAATATTTGCTGGCCAAAATATAATAATGCCAATGTTTGAACATTTTAGAGACAAACTGTGATCAGCACCACCAATACAATGGACAGCACACATATTTGGACCACCAAAAAATGAAAATTTATTCACGGCAGATGATTTCATTAAAAAAATGAATGAAATGAACAATAACTGTCACCCTGGAAGCCCAGGAATACCACTTTTTGTCTTAAAACACCTTAGCCAATTCACTTCAAAATATCTTTGTAATCTGGCAAACCATCTAGCTCAAGAAATTAGGAGTGTACAGGGAGTGTACCCCATAGCAATAGTACCTTACAATAAAAAGAATAAAAAAATTCCTGCACTTGAAGACATAAGACCTATATCCATGGGACCACTTCCAATGAAGATACTGGAAAAGGTAATAAAAGAAAAAAATAGAGCCATTTTTGATGCCTTCCATCTCTGATACTCAGTTTGCTAAGAAAAAATCTTCAATTACACAAGCAGCTCTACTTTTCAAAACCATAATGGTAACTGTAAGAAATAAAAAAAAATATAGCCCTCTGGTCATACAACTGGATATAGCATCAGCCTTTGACACTGTCAACATATCTATATTGCTAGAGATGCTCGAAACCACGGACATCCCCAGATCCATGCTATATATAATAGCAAACCTATTAATAAACCGTGAGCTACACATAACACTTAATGGTAGAAATTCTCCCTCTTTCTACCCCACCCAGTCACTATCACAGGGTTCACCTTTAAGTGCCCTACTCTTTATTTTTTATATTAACCCCTTAATTAAAAAAATAAATCAATCCTTTGAAGGCATACAGATACCAGGATCAACACAAAAAATAGCATGTTTGGCATATATGGATGATGTCACAGTGTTTCTAACTTCTAAAAAGCAGATACCACAGTTGAACAAGATAGTGGAAGAATATTCAGCCAATTATGGACTGAAGATAAATACAGCAAAATCTGCATCTTGGCATATATTCTCAGGCAAACCATGTGAGTCCGTATTTCAGGGAAAACCAAATCCCTTTCTGGGTTTTCCATTTTATATGGGCACCACAAGAATGTGCTGTCACATACAAAACAAACTCAAAGAAGATGTTGAAAAAATAGCAAATTCATTGTCTAAAGCATATCTATCAATATATGCAAAGACACAACTAATCAACAGGCTAATCATGACTAGAATAACATACTACATGCCAGTAATTGTTTTTTCTAAAGGTTTCATCCGGAAAATTAACTCCATATGCTGTAAACTTATGTGGGCCAGAAAAACAGTGGCCATATCAATTAAAAATCTTAGCCGACCACTAATAAAAAATGGCCTTGGCCTACACAGCCTCAACATTTTCCACATGCAAAAACAAAAAAATACAACAATTGCCTTAATTAATCAATTTACAAAATTAAAACATCTAATTAAAGTAACACCTACTGATCGACCACCCCCAAAAGACTCACTCATTCAATCGGCAATATACCACTGCAATGCAATAGGAATAATCCCCAACCAATGGACAGAAAAATATAAATATTGGGAAATCTATGAACTAATGCAGAACCATACCACCAACAATCAAATATTACCACTATTAAAAATAAACAATAAAGTATTAATTAAAAAATACAAGAAATGGGAATTAAAACCAAAATTTTTCAATTTTATCCTTAAAATAAACTTAGATGCCCTCCCAACCACATACTTTCTGGTACATAGAAGACTACATAGAGACATGGATCCTTTATGTGGCATATGCCATCAGAATGAAGAAACTGTCCAGCACTTACAGTATTACTGCAAAGGTCTGGAACAAGTAAGAATTATACTTTGCAACATGTATAGGAAAATAAAACCACAATGGAACAAGTAATGATGGCTTTCCAAAGTAAAACAATACCACTGATTAGGGCAGCAACTTTTGTTTTATATTCACTATGGTGCACAAGATGTACGTTCCTAATGGGAAATAACACAAGGCGACATCGATCTACTTTTGAAAACAAGTTACGGCAAATACAAATCCGGGACAAATTGATAACAAGTCCAGACATCTATGCAGCTACCTGGTCTCTGCTTAAACACAGAGCAAGGTTGTAACATAATCAAGGAAATAATGACTAAGTAATATGGAGTACCAACAAGGGAAAAACAAAAATAAATAAATAATAAAACAGGAAATAAAGCAAAAGAACAGAGCCCATCCCTATCCAGTAATAGCTTCAGTAACATCTGTGCACCTAATAACTATTGAAATGCAACTGTCTATAATATTCTGAACACTTTATTTTATAATGAACAAATCTGTAACATTCAATTAAGACAATATATTATAAAGACATTATCTTGATTATTGTAATAACAATTGTAACCTGGTTGTAACTGGAAAACTTGTAGCACATAATCTATGTAATCATTACTGTATTCTTTTGAGACAATAAAGGCCTTTTGAAACATAATAATAATAATAATAATAATAATAATAATAATAATAATAATAATAATAATAATAATAATAATAATAATAATAATAATAATAATAATAATAATAATAATAATAATAATAATAATAATAATAATAACAATAATAATAATAATAATAATAATAATAATAATAACAACAACAACAACAACAACATTCCTGATCGATTTTATATGTTGAATTCAATATTAATAATACCTCAATCAATAGAGTAATTCATACTAGAGATTCAGAACAACATAAATGAAAAGCAATCTAAATCATATCAAAATGATTTATTACATTATATAATGATAGATTTTACCACGATAGAGGAATTTGTTTATACAACTTATACAACTTGGAACTTTAGATTGTTTGATTTGCATTTTACTGACAATTGATTACATAGTTTAACATATAAAACATAAAATATATAATGTTTGAGTGTGCAGTTGAGTATGTACAATAGATTTATAAGGCATTTGTAACTAAGGTACCAAGAATAAAATAATATCCAAATCAGAGATAGTTCTCTATGACATTCAAATTTAAAATAATAAATATATAGATACACATAATTAATTTGGAATTGTATTAGTATCAAATTTCAATTTAATAACTTATGTGGAAGCAAAATGATTCATTTCCAATAGTGATCAATTATTTACTTAATTATTAAAGATAGACATTCGATTTCAAAAGAGCGTTTCAGAATATAAAAGAATCTATTTTAATAATAATAATGATGGAGGTGGTATGACTTTACATATATAATAAAATCCTAAAATAATCATTATTAGGTAATTTAGTATTTTATAAGCTATGACATATTACGCTTAACATGTTTTTTGCCGGTAAAATTTCATTGAAGATTAGATAAACGATGTCATGGCAAAAAAGAGACTGGCATGACTAATCCATGGGAATAGTGATTTTGTGATCATGATGTTCCATGAGATTTAAAAAGTCGAAAGACCTATGGAAAATTTTGTCATTTCTCTGTCTTTTGCGGTTTTGATATCTGCGTGAGCACAGTGATTTTTTTTATCACATTGAGAATATTTTCATATATTTCATATTTAATATGGAAATTAGATCTCCTATATAGAGTGAATCATGCTTTATTATCAAGTTGATGATTGTTGTTATAAATATGAGAAGTTTCTATATTTGCATGGATTTCTACAAACACTCTATAACAGCTGTTTGTTAAAATTCATTCTTAAAAGTGAATCCTTTAGGGTGATTTATTATTTTATTCATCTGTTGTGATGATGAAATTAATAAATCTTTCAACTTCTGTGACTGTAGTTTATACATTTTCAGGTTTGCAATTAAATAAATATATATTTAATTGATGAGACTTCTTTTACTTTTAATTAACAAATATACCATTAATAATAATTCATATTAAAGAAAAATATAATCCCTATTACGGGTATTTGTTATTAAAGCTTTCTCAAATTGAAAGCATTTTTATAATAGTGAAACATAACAATGACTTTTAAATACTGTCATTATTAACTCTCTCTCTATCTATCTATCTATCTATCTATCTATCTATCTATCTATCTATCTATCTATCTATCTATCTATCTATCTATCTATCTATCTATCTATCTATCTATCTATCTATCTATCTATCTATCTATCTATCTATCTATCTATCTACCTATCTACCTACCTACCTACCTACCTACCTACCTACCTACCTACCTATCTATCTATCTATCTATCTATCTATCTATCTATCTATCTATCTATCTATCTATCTATCTATCTATCTATCTATCTATCTATCTACCTACCTACCTATCTATCTATCTATCTATCTATCTATCTATCTATCTATCTATCTATCTATCTATCTATCTATCTATCTATCTATCTATCTATCTATCTATCTATCTATCTATCTATCTATCTATCTATCTATCTATCTATCTATCTATATATATATATATGAAGAGTGCTCCATATAAAATTGTTGGTCACAGTTATTAAGGGTAAAATTTTCTTAAATAATGCAACAGTTTTAAGAATTGATTAATAAATAATAGAATCACTAAGCTGTCTGTAAATAATTGAATTAAAGTATCTCATTAAAAAAAAGGAAAATCTAAAAAAAGTTTAAAGAGTTATTCATACAAACATCATTTATCAGTAAAAGTTACAATTAATTAATTAGAAAGGGGTAGAAAATGTCACTTAGAAGAGCTAAAAGTAGTTGAATTTCAAGTAATTAAAAGTAAAGCTATAGCAGTTTAAAAATAATTATTTTACAAAAAATTAAAAATATCTCTTTCATTTAATTTAAAGAAAAAAAAGTCTCTTCCTTTTATTTAAAAGAAATAAAATATATATGTCCATAAATAGTGAGATTTTAAACATAAAGGGATTGTAAAAGATGTGTGTGTGTTAATAAAATGTAATATGAAAGTTAAATATTAAAAAGCGAATGAAAGCGTATAATTGGAATTTCCCCCAAGGATTGTATACATTCATAAGCTATATAAAACAGAATTATCAATGGTTACTAATTAAAATCCATAAATAACAGGGATTTGCAATGGCTACTAATTAAAGAATGACTAATTAAAAAATGACAACAGGTCATCATATAAATAGTCAGTTTTTTATCATTCAATTAATTTTTGACAATCAATCTTCAGTCAGTCTTATCATGTATCCAGAGTCATTGTTTTTTCATGACAATGCAGTGTTAGCGGTTGTTGGAAGCATACAGCCAGATCCCAGCCTCAGTCTAATGTTAACATCATCAACCTGCCTGATAGAAATAATGCCTGCCTAATAATTTGAAGCCACTAATGATATCTAACTGTATTAAATAAGAGTATTACAAAATACTAATCATAGGAACATCCAAAAAAGCCAAAAATAGAATTGGTTGCTAAAATTCACATGAAGCAGCAAACAGCAAGAAGTTGACACATTTCAAAATCCTATAAGTAATAAATAAACTTTTCTTATTCAATTTCTGATATTAATGTAGCCATGGCAATAATTTGAAGCCTCCAGAGTCAGTAAAACAAATGAACTCTATAACATGCATAAAACAAACTATTGATGTGCATGTTTTAAATATTTTGTGTTTATTTAATGCTCTTTGTTATATTATATTCTGTTGCATGATTTATTAAGAGTGCATGTAGTTATATAAAAAAATCATTGTTTACGTTAATTAAGAGTTTATAATAGTAGTTTCCAAATTATAATAGTAAACATTTCGTTAGAATAAATTATTTTTAAAACTTAATATTATGTAGGTCAATTTTTTACCACTAATTAAAGCAGTAATGTAGTATATTATTTTTTTGATTGGGCTAATTTGGATTTCTTAGGTGCTAAATTAGTTTACCAATCATTCAAGGAATGTTAATTATCTTTTGGGGTAATTAACTGGCATCTGAAGTTTAACTTTGAAACAAAAAATTGCTTTGAATGATAGGTGTTAAATTTTGCAGTTGAGAAGATCTATGTCCTTGAAATGTAGGTAAAGTTATGTATGGTTGATATAGTTCTGGCCTAGTCATGGGTATCTTCTGGGTATTATGCTTCTCTGCCTAAGGGGGCTGGTGTGGAACAATACTTAAATTGCATTGGTGTAGATTAAATTAATAATAAATAATTGTATCAGTATTTTGTATGTATAAAAATAAGTCTTACAATATTGTTTCACAAATTCATATTTCATAATTGCTATTTTATTAAAGAAAAAACAATTCATGCAAGATTAAGTTCCCCAAGCAGTCTACAATCTCACCCAGTTCTATATATATATATATATATATATATATATATGAACTATATATATATATATATATATATATATATATATTATGATTCAATTTCTCTATTTTTAAAGCAATATATGTAATTATATAACTGAATATTTGCAAATACAATAACTAAATAATTAAAAAATATTTTATCCACTTAGGAGCCCTTTCGATTATCCCAGTAATCTGTGTCAACTAAAGCTTTGAAATGCTAACTTTTTTCAAAGCTTTAGTTGACACAGATTACTGGGATAATCAAAAGTGCTCCTAAGTGGATAAAATATTTTTTTAATTATTTAGTTACTGTTTTTACAAATATTCAGTTATATATATATATATATATATATTCATGTTTTGCTTTTATCAGTGCATTTTTCACTATAGCTCAATCATATCTCAACCATCCCTAAGCCCAGAACTCAGATCAACATCTCTCTGTCTGGATGCCATTTGAAATATCTATTTCACTTTTTTCAAATGAGCAAAACATTTATATCTCATATTGGAATTTAACTTCACATAAACATTTATTATATACTTTAACTTCAAATATTTATATATTTCAAGTTTCTATTTTATGATATACATATATTTTTTTAATCATTAACATCAGTCAACTCTTTGACAATCCCAATATCAATAACAATCAACAATCTCAATCTATTGTCAAGGTAACAACCTTTTAATAATAAAGGCAAATTCCATATTTTATTTATAGTCCAATATATTTATGTAAATATTAAAGATTGAAACGTGATGACAGAAACTGAAATTATTGATACAAAGAAGTATAAATAAATCTCTTTACACAGGTAAATATAAGCTCTTATGAATGCAGACTAATAAATTGTCAATAATAACATTCAAACTGCAATTATAATTTTCAAATTGTCTAAATGGTTACTGATTTTAATAATTATTTATCAAGCTAGTTAGCCTTGAACATTAACCTTTCTGTTGGTGCTTATGAGACCTTTCATTGATGATTGACGTCACTCTAATTCTATTATTTTTAATGCTAGGATAGCCGTTTTATAGTCAATAGTTAGATTTTTAAAAGTTCTGTAAGATGCTGCCCTCTCTTGAATTAGTTTACAAGTAAAAAATCAATAAAACTGCCTGTCAAGCTAAACAAAGAAGAAAGCTTGTCAGTGATTGGCTCTCAGCCATCAAAGACATTCTGATTGGCTTCTGATTGGCTGGAAAGAACAAAGAAACTGCCTAATCAAAGAAAATAAAGAAAAACGCTTAGATTTTCATTTCAAATATGATAAACAAATGTTTTAAACTATTATAAAAGTATTTTTTTAAGAAATTACAAATCATTTTCATAAAATATGCTAAAAAACAAATTTATTTTACAAAAATATTGAAGATTTTAGAAAAAAAAATTACTTTTTTGTAAAGTAAAACTGAAAAAAAAAATTTACATCAGCAACTCTTTTTAATTCGTTACTAATGTTCACTTTTAAATTTGCTGAAATTGAATATTTTATAATAAATAAATAGAAATTTATTTTTGAAAGAACTTTCATTTACTTTCATAACCTGACAAATTATTAATATACTTTTTATAAATGAATCTAAAGTGAATTTGATATTAAAGGTGAATATATGTTGACAATTAACTTTGTCTTCAGTTTGTGAGTTGGCCAATTAAAAGCTTTGATTTTTAACTCACTCGCCCAATAATATAATTAGCGGTCAAAAGGTTAATATGCTTATTATATATATTTTTATAAAAATAGTGAAATCTATTTACCTCATTACAAGACAATTTAACCCCAATTTTTTTTATAAAGATAAATTTATATGGGATAATATGGATTTTGTTTTATTTATTATTGTTTAATCTCTGTGTAATTGCAAAATTATAAATCTATTTAAAGTTTACACACACATTTGCTCATATACAAACTTATATATATATATATATATATGAAAATTTTCACAGGTTGCATATACAAAAGACATTTTTTAGGTTCATTCATGTTAAAAAATTAAATATTAATATACCAACATTTCAATGTGATCTCACAAGTCATTAAAAATCTGTGATCAATTTGAAATGTCAGTATGTTAACATTTAAATTTTTTAACATTGATGAACCCACAAAATCTGTCTTATATATATATATATATATATATATATATATATATATATATATATATATATATATATATATATATATATATATATATATATTGAAGCAATGGATCTGAAGCCCGATCCATGCTTCACATCTTCCTATAAACTTAATTAGTATTGTAGACCTGAATTAAGTTTATAGTTCAATATCAGCAGGGTTTTGCATTAGAGTTAAAAATAATTATGCTTATTAAATGTGTATTACATTTAAATATTTTGTTTTAAATAAATTTCATTCTATTAAGAAAAAGTGCTTAACCTATTAGTCAAACATATATATACATCTAGCGTATATATATGAGTTAATGCAAAATTCTGCTGAAATAAAATGCTTATTCTACTATAAAAAAATAATAATATATTGTTGTTAAAATTTTGTTAAAATATTTAGTATGATTTGATTTTGAGATAAGCCTGCCAACATTTTCTAAAAGAATGTATAGTTTTAATTAGTGAGCCATTCAAGTGTAATTAAAGATGGCCTTCTCTTTCTTTCTTTTTAATTAAGAGAATTCAAACTTTGAAGTAAGAAAGTTAGAGTAAAAAAGTTAAAGTTATTTTTAGAAAGTGTTGCTTTGAAACAAAGGAGCATGGGGAGGCTTATCAAGATCTCAGATCATACAAACAATAGAAGGTAGCTGACAGAGAGGGTATAAATAGAAGGGAGAACAAAAGATTATGATTATTCAGATTTTTCTTTTTGAAGAATTCACATTGATTCAGATTTTGCTATTGGAAGAGTGATATCAGATTTTGCTATTGCAAGGTTGATTCAAGATTTTGCTCTTGCAAGTTTCATTCAGATCTGCTATTGCAAGGTGCATTCAGATTTTTCTTTGGAGAACTTTTTCAGATTTTGCTTGTGGAGATTTTATTTAAAAAAAGTAGACAACTGCCATCTTCAAAATCATGGAGAGGTTTGAACATGCTCAAGTTAAAAGCAACAGTATTTTGAGGGAAATGAATATGCTTGGCTAGGCAAATAAATAGCTTTGCCTATCGCCGAGGTTCCGGAATACCATTCAAAATGCCTTAATATCCACTCAATAGTCATCTGAACTCTGTGCCGTGTCTGGAGAACTTTTCGTGAAACCATACTACATATTTTCATTGTCCGGACAACTACATCTCGACGGTCGGATCAAGCCACGAACGCCGTAGGGAACATGACCAAGGAAAAAGGACGGTAATCGTATCTCCTCTATTGAACTATTTCTTATGCTACCTTTTGTTCATATATTTGTTTAATTGCTTCATTGAATTGATATGTATTTGCTATGTAACCATTTTTATTAGACGAGTCTTAATTATATATATATTGTGTGATCATCTATCTATATTTAACCTTTTTCCCTTCGCTATTCTTCCTTACTAACCTGTGTAAATATTTAATATCCCATTGCGGTTAAGTTTAATAGTTAATTTTTGTTCATTTAAAATCTCTTTCCAATTTTATTTATGTTTGTTAATTAAATACGAGCCAGTTTCTTTTGTGTGCCAACTTGATCTCTTTGATAACGCCTCTTTTGTCCGCCATTAGCTTTACGTATATCTGATTTAACTATATACGTTTTAAATAATTTTTAAACACTGTTTTTAGCGCAAAGCAATTAGAAATGCTTTGCGAAAGATTCTTTTTTTATCGTACGTTATCGAGAAGATCGAGTTGACAATTTTTATTAAAATTGGGAAAAGATTTAGACCGCAAACCTATTAATCCGTTTTTATTGTCTAATTATTTTGTTTCATTAATTTAGAGGAATAGCGGAGGCCATTATATCATTAGTCATATTATTAAAGTCATTAATTAAACATGATTTAACTATAAAAAGCTTGAGTTTCTTAATTATATTAAATGCTTTATTTTTACTTTTCAATGATCCAGGCACGCATAACGCAAAACACATTTCTTAGTACTTTTACACACATTTAACTATTTAGCTCCTTAGGATTTCCCGTCCATGTCTCTACCGCTGTTGCTAAGCTTTGTGGCCGGTTGAAAAATAATTTATGCGTGGCTCAGATAGTGTTGTTCGGTTCATAATAGCTTCGAGACTAGACGAATAGGGCAGAGGTCATAGTATTCTTGATTTATATCTCGCGTATGGTTGGCCTTGAGGTACTTTCGCCTAGTATTCGAACTGGGTTAAATCAACATACATCATCTGACTGTCACAGTAGATTTTTTTTTTCCGTAATTCTGGACGCCCATCGTGTGGCTATTCGAAATTTTCCATACCCTGCAATGCCCTGTATAACATTTGTATGTGTGTATAATGTTTTTTCTTTTTCTGTTTTAAATTAATGAATAATATATATGTAGATTTTTTTTCCCGGGTTTGTACACACATATATATAATGTTTTTTTAAAATAACACGAAATAATTGTTAGTTATACGTAAAAATTTTTGCTTCTAGTTGGTCGCAGTGGGACGTATGTCATTTTTTTAAAAAAAAAAATTAGTACCCTGAGAAGTTTGTTTTAGTTTAATACATTTATATAAAAATATATGTATAATTTTTCCGAGTTTTGTTTCCTAATGTGAGCCAAATGTCATTTTTTTAAATTAATTAAAAAGTTAAATGTGTCATAAGGTAAAAAATTTTTTTTTCCGAGTTTAGTATATATATCAAATGAATATTTTATATTTAAAAAGTTAACACTCCGTTAGTTGTTTTTTTTTGTGATTATAAAATTAGATTTCAGAATTAAACCAATTTTTTTTTTTCCGAATGAGTAGTTTTGTCGATGGCCAGTTCGCCATATTGTTGTTTTCGTATAAAGTAGATAGCTTCGATGAGGCGGAAGTGTCAAATATATACCCACCCGCCCTCCCTTAAATTAGCTTTCGTACTTTAGATTATTTTTAGTATTGCTCAAATATGAGAAGTTTTGAAATAATAATGTTTTTGAAATATAACATATATACGATAGTGTTAATATTTTAGTAAAAAAAAAAGTACAATTAGATAATAGAATTTTTTCTCCGTTGGTATAAATTTTTGTGAAGATCTAAGAGATAACATTTTTCCATTAATTGAAATTTTTTTTTGAAGATCAAAAAGTTTTTGATAAGTTCAAATTAACACGTGTCAACGTATGGTGTTAGCAAATATTTTTTTCACTTTCTCTGCGTTTCGTTTCTTTATATTGAATAATTGTAATCATGTAAATTTTTTTCTTTCCTTTTTAAAGATTTTGATATTACGTTTCCTCGCAAACATATATAAATTAAGTTTTGTTTCAATACTAGCAAACTTAATTTTATCTTATATGAAAAGTAAATGCGTATGTTCGTTAATAAATATATATAGAGTATTTTTGCATAACATATATGTCAGCCACCCTTTAGTTAAGATTTTTTTTCTTTCTCAATTCGGATTATGCTATTGAATCATTTATTGAGTAACCGTTAGGTGAAGACCCTTTGAGTAACCGTTAGGTGAAGCCCTTGTTTTTTAGTGATCGTTTTTGGTGAAGATTCCCTTAGTAACCGTTTAGGTGAAGACCCCTTACACTGTAGAGTTCTAAATTGCTGAGTAGCCTGAAATAATAGGTCTACATCTGCAATCATTGTTTCCCTGTCATAGTTGCGACCAGCGTTTACTAGCCTGAAATAATAGGAGTATGCGGTTTGCAATATGACATCTTTCTAATAAATTCATGTACATGATAATAAAAGAAATATTTGTATAGGTATATCTGTTTGTATATTTATATGTAGTCATATATATGCTTATTTAATGATGTACATATTCATATATATGGGTGTATATGGTATACACTTCGTTATAGTTCGGTAAAACCCATTTTTATATAAATGTTTTTTAAACAGTTTTTGATCTCAATGCGTGATTCTGTAAAATTGCTTGATAATTGTTAATCTATTTCGGGTTGTGACCAAAATGGTAGTTGGTTTCGATCCCAGGTTCATAATTCGGAGTGGCAGTTATCATGGGATTTTACTTTTATTTTTAATTTTTTGTGTATATTTTGTTTTGTTAATCATACTTTGGCTGTTTGAATTTTTTTTTTTGTGTCTTGACCAAAATGGTAACTGGTTTCGATCCCAGGTCAGACAAATTACCGTACTTAGTTGTTATACGTCTTAGATTTAAATAATATTGTGTCATTTAAAATAGCATTTACTTATTCATGCAGAGATTATTTTTTTCGTTCAGCAGAATCAAATTAAATTTTTTTTTAAAGTGAACTGAAACGCAAAGTAAAATTTTAATTGCATTGAAACTTTATAAACCCTTATAAATGTGTGCTTGGATCATTATCCATTAATATGTATATTTGATATGGCCATTGTCTTGTCGACTGGCGCCCTTCTCAAATAAATTTGTCGGCAAGTGCAATCTCTCATATCGGATATCAAATAAACCAAACTATAGTAGATGATCAAAATAACAATGTATGTGTAGTGAGCCAAAATAATTTTGAAACATGACTTATGTATATTTTGCTCACATATTTCTTTTTATATATATACTTGTATTAATGTAAATGCATTTTTTTAGTTGTTTCAGGTGTCGGAGAAAGTCAGGTCAAGCTGTAAGTTTATTATTTTTAATGATATAGTAACAAAGTAGCAGTGATATTTAAGTGAAATATATAAAAATAAATAAATAAAGTGAGGAGAATATATGTAGTATAAATATTAAAGACAGACACGGCAGGATTTGATATTTTTTTCATGAACAAACAGACACATAGGCATAGGTTTAAGATGGGACCTCGTGAGGTAGGCAAAGTTAATTTCTGAAAACATAAATAAAGAATTTAGAATACTGACTTATTTTTTAAAGAACTAAAATTTTTCTTCACATACAGGATATAGCTCCTAGATACACGTAATACAATATACTTATATAGATTGTTATTAAAATACGTTTTAGAAATAAATTGTTTTATAACAAAATAGCCAATATTAGGCAAAAATGGAGGAACAGAAGAGAGGCGAAGTTTATAGGTCAATATGTACTCATAGTGACCAAGAAAACAATGTGAAAGATCTCATCACAGAAATGAGACAAGGATACAAAATGATGATGAACATGTTCCAAGAATTCATGAATATGACATCACAAAGAATGAACCGTTTGGAGGAAAACATGGGTCTCCAGCAACAACATACTACCAGAACAAAAGTATTACCAGATGATGATAATCAGGGAAAGGGACAAGACCAACAAGAGCAAGGTGATATTCAGGTTGAATCACTGATTGATGAAGAAGCATGTAAAGATAGTCACCACTTGGACTTGTCAGTCAAACACAGAAGGCAAAGTGGAGAACAAAATTGTCGAATCATAGAGGATAGCAAGAGCACAATGACGCTTCAGACTGTGGATTTGGTAAACGAAACTGAAAAGATGGGACAAGACATTAATAATAAAATGAGTGACTTGACTGGAGCTACTCCGATACATTTGCAGTATGCCACAGCATGTCTTCAGGTATTCAAAACCAAAATCTTAGTGGAAGAGGAGAAAATAGACCAACTAGGAAACCAAAAGATCACAAGCGAACGATTAAGACGGGCAGTGCTGCATCGGAAGACAAAACGAAACCGCCAATATCAATTCAGGCAAAGGAAGCAAGTGTGGCTGAGAGATCTGAGGCCAACTAGTATAGTGCAGAGAGAAGTAAAAAAGTTTTTTCCAATATATAAAGGCCCTCATTTGTTAAAAAAGAAGTGTGGAATAAGTGTTTTGTTTTGGAAAAATAATCTCAGCATAAAAAGAGAATATAATATTAGAAACAGAAACTTAAAACCTTATATACCACCAGACCCCGGAAAATTTAGAAATTAAAAACAGAAATATAACTTGTCAGATTAAAAACAACACGGACTTGATTTAAAATATAGGAGAGTGAATTATGGATAAACTGTTAGTTATATAATAAAGTAAAGAAAACACCGTAGGTAGCAACAAATTAAATATTACAGCAAATAAAGAGTAGGCTTGAACTCACCTGGCACAAAATTCTTACCTCTGACCTGAAGCAACAGCATTTTTTTTTTAAACATTTTTTTTTTGCTCACTAACTATTGGGAAATGAAGCAATGGATCTGAAGCCCGATCCATGCTTCACATCTTCCTATAAACTTAATTAGTATTGTAGACCTGAATTAAGTTTATAGTTCAATATCAGCAGGGTTTTGCATTAGAGTTAAAAATAATTATGCTTATTAAATGTGTATTACATTTAAATATTTTGTTTTAAATAAATTTCATTCTATTAAGAAAAAGTGCTTAACCTATTAGTCAAACATATATATACATCTAGCGTATATATATGAGTTAATGCAAAATTCTGCTGAAATAAAATGCTTATTCTACTATAAAAAAATAATAATATATTGTTGTTAAAATTTTGTTAAAATATTTAGTATGATTTGATTTTGAGATAAGCCTGCCAACATTTTCTAAAAGAATGTATAGTTTTAATTAGTGAGCCATTCAAGTGTAATTAAAGATGGCCTTCTCTTTCTTTCTTTTTAATTAAGAGAATTCAAACTTTGAAGTAAGAAAGTTAGAGTAAAAAAGTTAAAGTTATTTTTAGAAAGTGTTGCTTTGAAACAAAGGAGCATGGGGAGGCTTATCAAGATCTCAGATCATACAAACAATAGAAGGTAGCTGACAGAGAGGGTATAAATAGAAGGGAGAACAAAAGATTGATTATTCAGATTTTTCTTTTTGAAGAATTCACATTATTCAGATTTTGCTATTGGAAGAGTGATATCAGATTTTGCTATTGCAAGGTTGATTCAAGATTTTGCTCTTGCAAGTTTCATTCAGATCTGCTATTGCAAGGTGCATTCAGATTTTTCTTTGGAGAACTTTTTCAGATTTTGCTTGTGGAGATTTTATTTAAAAAAAGTAGACAACTGCCATCTTCAAAATCATGGAGAGGTTTGAACATGCTCAAGTTAAAAGCAACAGTATTTTGAGGGAAATGAATATGCTTGGCTAGGCAAATAAATAGCTTTGCCTATCGCCGAGGTTCCGGAATACCATTCAAAATGCCTTAATATCCACTCAATAGTCATCTGAACTCTGTGCCGTGTCTGGAGAACTTTTCGTGAAACCATACTACATAATTTTCATTGTCCGGACAATTACATCTCGACGGTCGGATCAAGCCACGAACGCCGTAGGGAACATGACCAAGGAAAAAGGACGGTAATCGTATCTCCTCTATTGAACTATTTCTTATGCTACCTTTTGTTCATATATTTGTTTAATTGCTTCATTGAATTGATATGTATTTGCTATGTAACCATTTTTATTAGACGAGTCTTAATTATATATATATTGTGTGATCATCTATCTATATTTAACCTTTTTCCCTTCGCTATTCTTCCTTACTAACCTGTGTAAATATTTAATATCCCATTGCGGTTAAGTTTAATAGTTAATTTTTGTTCATTTAAAATCTCTTTCCAATTTTATTTATGTTTGTTAATTAAATACGAGCCAGTTTCTTTTGTGTGCCAACTTGATCTCTTTGATAACGCCTCTTTTGTCCGCCATTAGCTTTACGTATATCTGATTTAACTATATACGTTTTAAATAATTTTTAAACACTGTTTTTAGCGCAAAGCAATTAGAAATGCTTTGCGAAAGATTCTTTTTTTATCGTACGTTATCGAGAAGATCGAGTTGACAATTTTTATTAAAATTGGGAAAAGATTTAGACCGCAAACCTATTAATCCGTTTTTATTGTCTAATTATTTTGTTTCATTAATTTAGAGGAATAGCGGAGGCCATTATATCATTAGTCATATTATTAAAGTCATTAATTAAACATGATTTAACTATAAAAAGCTTGAGTTTCTTAATTATATTAAATGCTTTATTTTTACTTTTCAATGATCCAGGCACGCATAACGCAAAACACATTTCTTAGTACTTTTGCACATTTAACTATTTAGCTCCTTAGGATTTCCCGTCCATGTCTCTACCGCTGTTGCTAAGCTTTGTGGCCGGTTGAAAAATAATTTATGTGTGGCTCAGATAGTGTTGTTCGGTTCATAATAGCTTCGAGACTAGACGAATAGGGCAGAGGTCATATGTATTCTTGATTAATATCTCGCGTATGGTTGGCCTTGAGGTACTTTCGCCTAGTATTCGAACTGGGTTAAATCAACATACATCATCTGACTGTCACAATATATATATGACAAAAAAATCAAGTCAGACGTCACAAGACTTAACTTAATAAGCTTGTAGTTACACATGTTATATATAGAGCTCACAAAATAAGCTCTTATCAAGCTTTGAGAATACGCTCAACCCCAGACTGGTTTCTGCTTCTGGCATCATTAGTGAGGTGCCAGGACATTCAAACATTAAACTATAAATACTAGGACAAGCCCAACATTTTCTCTAATGTATAACTGTTGAATAGAAAATCTGAAATTGTCAGACATCCATATGTCTTTCAATCCAGCTATCTAATTGAAATAGCTATAGGAGATTGAACTAAGTTCAGATACAACTTATATTAATAGCTTTAGCAATATAAAATCATGAAAGCCTTAATAGAAAAAAGTAAAATGACAAAAAAATCAAGTCAGATATCGCATGACTTAACTTAATAAGCTTGTATTTACAAATATTATATATAGAACTCATAAAATAAGCTCTTAATAAGTTTTGAGAATATCCTTAAGTCCAGACCAGGTTCTCCTTCTGGTTTCAGTTTTTGGAAATTTTATATTGCTAAAGATATTAATATATGATGTATCTAAACTTAGTTTAGTCCCATATGACTATTTGAGTTAGATAGCTGGATTGGAAACATATGGATGTCTGACAATTTCAAAATTTCTACTCAATAGTTATACATTAGATAAAATGTTGGGCTTGTGCTGGTATTTTTAATCTAATGCTTGAACATCCTGGCACCTCACTGATGATGTCAGAAGCAGAAACCAGTCTGGGGTTAAGGATATTCTTGAAACTTGTTAAGAGCTTATTTCGTGAACTCTATATATAACATTTGTAAATACAAGCTTATTAAGTTAAGTCATGTGACATCTGACTTCATTTTTTGTCATTTTTTGCTATTAAGACATTGGTGATTTTACATTGCTAAATCTATTAATATATTGTGTATCTTAACTTAGTTCAGTCCCATTTAATTATTTGAGTTAGATAGATGGATTGGAAGACTTATGGGTGTCTAATAGTTTCAGATTTTATATTGTAATGGTCACTTTGACCTTCTTTTGGTCACTGAAGTTGCCATTAGATCCTAACTACCTAGAAAATTTAATTTATGGTGATCTAAATAATAAAAATGCTGATAAATGTTACCAGCTAAACTCAGGGAAAGATATGTTTAACATTGTTCAGACAATTGAGAAAAGGACACAGAGAGGAATATTAGCCAAAAATAATTACAAATAGTTTTAAAGTTTATTACATATAAAATATTTAGCAAACAAAATATAAAAGTTTGACTTAAATTCATCCACCTGATTTTAACAGTGTATGAGAGTATTGTAACATGAAACACCTTGGCAGATAAATTCGTTTCTCACCTAAGAATTATAAGGGATCTATAATGTCTTCCTGCTAGTGATTTATATAAACAAATTTGATTTTCCTTTAGTTAGAGATTTAAAAACAAAAAAAAAAGATATTGTATGGAATTCAATAAGCAGCACAGAACAAACTTTTCTTAAACACAGTAAAACCTCAGGATATAATAGGAGTGTCATTTGGCTGCAAACACTCATAAAAAGGTTAAGATCCATAAAGTTGATTCTGGCAAGAGAAAAAAAAAGATTATGGTATTACATAATCTGAAATATAGGAAAACCAAAATATCTACTGTTTAAAAAAAAACCAGAACAATACACTCAATAAATCGGTAAACCAAAAGACTTACAGTCTGCAGGAAACACAAATCAGGATTATCTAAATTAATTACAAAAATTATAAAAGACAGTTGAGTTAAAAAGAAAATTACTAATATATGTTCAAGCATTTATCAATGGTTAGTAATATAAAAGAGAAAACACTAAGTCTGAAATCTAAACTCACAATACACTCTCTGACATATAAATTTAAATTATGAACTCTTAACTCTAAGATTCCAATACATATAATAAATAAAATACATAATAAAAAAATTTCTGATATTTAGATGAGTGTGCATAACTTATTATAGAGACTGGTTTCTATTTAGATTAAACTGAGAATTTAACATAGATGTTTAAACAAGAATTTTAAGTCCTGGTTATGATATGAAAGGTGAGTTTACCTTCAATGCATAATGTTCTCTTTGGCAGATTTCTTCCAGCAGGATGCACAAAGTTCACATCTACATAGGGTTCATTTTGAAGATTTTGATTTTCATTTATCCATTTTGGAGTCTGAAGGCAATCTTTGGGATCAGTTCTGGACTAAGCATTTAGGTCATGTTGTTGAAGGCACAATTATGGAAGTCTGGGGTTTATCTTTGGTTTAATTTAGCACTGAATATTATTATTATGGTTCATTATGGTGAGTATTTTCTGTATCCTGAATGTATGGTCACTATTTTCAATGTGTTAGTGCATTTACTTTTTCTTTCAGCAAATTGCTAAGCAATTCTTTCTGAACCCAGAAAGTGGCAGATACTATCAGCCATCAGCAAAAGTTCCTATTTGGTGATCAACATTGAGCACGTAGAAAATATAAAAAGTAGAACAGCAATCTGAATATGAATCACAGTAAGAATATGAATAAGAATAAAAAGCAGAATAATAATTCAGTCAAAAAACTTTGGCTATTTATGTGCATCATTGTCTCCCAACTAATCTTTAATTAAAAAGTTTTGATCAGGGTTAATCTCTATTTCCGCACTTAATTTTATTTGGAAAAAAATCTGACCAAGGCTGTTATCTATTTTAAAATTAATTTAAAAAAAAAGTCTCAGATTTTAAAATAAAAAGAAACTGATCACAATTAAAACTTTTTTTAATTAAAATGCTTTTACAAATAGATTAAAACTTTGCTTACCTTTAATTATTGTAATGAAAAAAAAAAGCAAGCTTCAAAAGAAAATTAATTTAAACTAAAATTTATTGAAAAGTAAAATCACATAATTTTTAAATATAAAGGAGTAAGTGCGTTATTGCACCACTCTTAAAACACAAAAACAAATTATAAGATACAAGGTTTTATAGCAATATTTTCTGTTTTTTTTTATATTTTAAAATATTGGATTTTTGAAAGGGAGAAATCTCCAGTTCAATTGTTATATATATTCTAACAAAAATAAAATTTCCTAAGTATAATTTCCTTCATGTGACCACATTGTAAGCCAATTCTAACAAATGAAAAGTTATGCTTTACTTAACTAATTTTATATAAAACTTACTAAATTGATACAAAACGTATTTTTAATCTTTCGATCGGTCATCCACATTGTATTTCAATTATAACTAAAATGATTGGGAGAGTTTACAAACATAACATATATTATTGGACAGTTTAAGCTAATTATAACTTTATTCAAATAATTGAGAATTTTTATTCAAATGGTCGCACATCCATGTTATGGATTAATTGTACTATTTCTTTATTTCTGCTCAGGCGACCACGCTATGCATTAATTATAACCTATATTTAAATCTATATGGCATTTAAACACTTGCAGCTAAGTTGCATGCCAATTGTAACATTTTAAGGATGGATCGATGGATGCTTCATCATTCCCAGCTAACACTATTTATAAACCCTACTGGGATGATGATGATGGTACAGAACATCTATAATCTTATTTTCCAGGGCACCAAATTACAACTTTAATAAAATATGGAGGTTAAATCTCATTTCAATCACTTTCAGTAATAATATTTAATGAATGGGTTAATAAATAATCAATCAAGTAAGAGACCACTGAGAATGTTTTTCTAAAAATAATAATATTAATATTCTTGGAAATTCTAGGTTATTCTCAGCATGCTCCCCATTCACTATCAATAAAGCTACAATTAAAATTTTGTTCAATTATAAATATTTCTATATCCATCTCCACCTTCTTGATCCACCCCTCCATCATCCTCACATCCATATGTCTATTACACTATTATCTCTTTTACTATTAAATTTTCTGTTATGCTACCTCATTTCTACCATTATAATTTCTTCTCAGGGTTTTTTAGAACAGTTAGGTGTGGAAATCGAACAAGCTGTGATAGATTATTGGTGATAAACACTTGTCTCATGATCACCTCCAAAGTGATCTTGGGCTGTCTTTAATGCAGTTTAATATTTATTTACATTAAAGCTCAGAATAATTTAAGCTTATTAAATCTTTATAAACATATTCACAATTATAACAAAATTATAAAGAAGTGCGTCTAGAGAGGTGTTTGAATACAATGGATGGGGAAAGGATTTTTATACCCACCCCCTGCATTCACTATCACCCAATAACCAACCCTATTCATAATTTATATTTTAACTATATTAAATTATTTGGTAATTCTAAGTATCGGAAATTAACCATTTTAAATAATTTTACTGCATATTTACGAAAATGATGATTCAAATACTAATAATAATATATTGATGTATGATTGGATTTGAGATGTCTAGATAATAATAACCCACAAAAACATTGCGATGTATGCAAATTTTATTTAAAACAATTAAAAAATTTTATTGACATACTACAATTCAATAAAGAATATACACATTCACTTGATGATTCACATGGCTTTCCTTGTTTTACAACCATATTATGACAGATATAATAAAAAAACTAAACAAATAAATATCCCTAAATCAATGGATAATATTAAGAGGTTTAAAATATCAATATTCATTTCCTAATTATCAGGGAATCACGATTACCATGGAGTAATATTAATATCAAATAGAAAAAAAAATATTTACCTTCACTTATATTATATTTTCGTTTTCATTTTTATTCTAGATACAGTGAATATTAAATTTCTTCCCATGTTTAATGCTTTTAAATTACTGATCTGTTTTTAGAGCTAATTCTTCCCATAATAAAATTTAATAATTTTATTTAACTATTTTAATTTAACGTTCCTTCGCAAATTTACTATTTTTATTTCATTATTTTGATCTAACATTCCTTCGCCCTAATCTTTAGAATAGAGATACTTTATGCATGATCCGGACTAAGTTAATGCAAACAAATTGGTATCTAGATCAATCATCATCATACGTGCATATACTCTATACTCATATTCTTATGACCATAATAATATTTTAATAATATTACCTTTCCAGTGAAGTTCTCAGCTGGCTGTGAAAATATTTATTAGGTAATTTCATATACGCATTGCTTTACACTTACAACATTCGTAGGCTTTATTTAACCCTTAAATTTAATATTTATTAACTTTATTACTCTTGGCTCTAATTGATAAATTAAACTAGATCAACAAAACAATATTCAAGTACACCAATTGCACATACATTATCTGCATTCATCCTGACATCAAATTGAGTTTTGCGACACTGTATCTGACATTTATCAATAATACTTAATAATAGGTATCTTTCATACATCCGTAAGGAATATCAAACATTAATATGAGGCAGGCAGTGACCCAAATAAGAGAAAAACCTTTTCACTAAGGTTGAAATATGCTAGGATTTATATCACTAGTCATACAAAAAGACTTAGGTATACCTATTACCTCTGGCCATCAATAAAGAAATCTTCTTACAGTGTAGAGAATAACCAAGTGGGAAAACTCTTCCACTGTGTTTAAATACTTTATAAATATAGCATAAATGTCTTAATGAGCTACAACTTCACTGGCTTGGTGGAGACTCTTTGTTCATCCACATTATATACAAGTCGAAACATCAACTCGTACAAGTAAAATTCTTGCAAGTTAGTGCACTGGAATATGTGCCAATCATTTTCCCAAGCATTAGTCAGCTTGTATATAGCCTTAACTTTAGGATAATAATAATAAGAAATAATAAGAAATGCATATTAAATTTTTAAAACTATTTCCCTGCAGTTTTATAAGATAATGATGATGTTTTAGCTCAACAGCCACACAATTTTTATAAACATAGTAATAAGTCTAAGCATTTGACAATAACTTCTGATCTGATTCATTCAAAAAATTTCCTTTAATAATAATATGTCTCTTTTTATATGTTTGTAAAGCATTTAAAATAAGGCACATACAGAATGACATGATATTAATTCCACCTACCCCCAAAATAATGAGAATAATAAAAAGCATTTACAATAAACACATACAAAATGATCTGTCATCAATATCTCTACACCCAAAATAACAACAATTATAATTCTGACATGAATTAATTTAAATGGAAATATATGATAAAACATAAAGAAAGAAGTTATTCTTCTTTTTCTTTTTATTTCTAGATTAAATGTTCTACATGAATATCGAATAATAAAATAAAGAAAATATACTTATATAGTTCTTTGGAAGTGTCCTTCAAGTTTTTGATTTCCATTTTTCCTTTCCTTTTTCTTCCTTGATTTGTTTGTATGAGCACATGAGTTTAGGTAAAAAAAGTTTTTGTGATAGAGTTTGATTCATATGCTATCAGATATACATTTTTTATGATGCTGAAACAATTTCCTCATTTTGATTTTATGTAGATTACAGCTGAACAGCACTTGTTTAAATTTCTAAAGATATAAGTCCACTTTTTATTGTTTTTTTATTTTTTTAAAAATTAATTTAATATTCAGATTGAACGCTTTATATATGAAATCAAATCTAGAGTTTATTTTCTGTGGTTTAAATTTTACCATTTGCTGATTTGTCATCAATTAGTGCAAGACAATCATGACAATTGATTAACTTCAGGAGATTAAATGTGTACCCACATAAAAACTTATTCGAAAGACATTTTCTTTTCTTCTTATAATATTAAATTTGGCAAAGCTGTTTTAAGAGACAAATGAATAATTTATAATAAATGATTTTTTTTCTTAAAAGAAATGTTTATTTTATACTTTATAGCAAAGTTTCTCTATATAATCCAATGAGAGATAACTTGAAAAAGATAGATTCAAATAGAACAGCCAGTCCCCTTTACAACACAGGAAAGCTTTTATAGAGTCTGCCTTCTTTGTCCCCTGCTTCCCTCCTCCTGTTATTTTATTGACCCTTGAGGTCTGGTCAGTCTGTTTTTTTAATTAATTGACTCTTGTTTTTTTTTCTTTCTGGTTATTTTAACCTTTTTCTCTTTTGAAAAAACCCATGACAAATTCACTTCTGCATTTTAATAGATAACCACCAATTAATTTTACACTTAAATTCCTTTGTCATATATATATCACTTAAATCACTCTGATAATTTACTGGGTAATATGACACTCATGGTAACCCAACTTCAAACCCAGAATTTTGAACTAAATTTTGGCTGCGAATAATAAACCATTAAAAATGACTTAATTTCTTTTTCAAGGATTTCCTCACAAGTGATGACAAGTAATAATTATTATTTAACTGTGAATCTTATAATTAAAATCCACAATTAAATTAAATACACACACACTGTCGCATGTATACAATTCTTTAATTAAACTGATTTAATATTTTAATCCTTAATTATTATTATTATTATTTTTTTATAATTTAATCTCATGAACTATTTATTTATAACTTATCAGAGTAAAACCATGACCATCCATTATCACTATCTAACAGTAGTTTTCACAAGTCGCACACCCCTCTCCTTCTTTTCACTCAACTATCAAATGATATATAAATCTTGCTTTTCTAATAAAATATATCTTTAATACCAAATTGACCCATAAATTAATGTTAAATAAACAATCTTTTGGTTAGAAATCTTTTAATGACAAATGTTCAGATTGCCTACCAAGTAAAACATATGCAATCCCTATGAATATGGGTTCAAACCTAGCCTTGGCTAAAAATTTTATTTATTAATATATATAACCTATGAGGAAATTTTTTTTATTAAACCTTATCTTGCATAGTTAACTAAAAAAATGGAGTCTTGGGCAAACCCAAGGGCTACAATATATATATATATATATATATATATATTAAATACCACATTAATATACAAATTAATAAGTTATCTATTTATTTTCTCTATAGAAAATTATAAATAAATTTATAATCTTATATATAATAATGTTTCATGAAAGATCATATAAAACTCTTCAGAACACATGTTTTTGCCAATCAAACTTTTTATATATAATTACTTAAAATGCTATTATTATGTGATGTGATATAGCTACTCCTTTATTGAAGTCAGAAATCACACAGCCACTATGTCCAGAGAAACCTGTTAGCCACTGTATCTTTTTTTCCATTCCTCACCCTAAGTTTTTGCAATATTCTTCTGTATCCTGTTTCATCCAATTTCCACAGTATCATCTTTGTACACTCTATTGTCTTTATATCTAGATCCCCCTTATCTCTTGTCAAACCCCACATAAAAACCAAAAACCCATTTTTTGTGTAATCACTTTGTTTATATTTATTCACCCACAACTTCATTATTTGTAACCTTTGTGCTTGTAAGCATTTACACACAAATAGCATATGCCTAATATTTTCCACATCTTCCTTACATAACGTGAAGACTACATCACCCACATTTCTCCATTTATGTGTATAATCCCTTGTTGCTAATGATCCTGTTTGAGTCTTAAACATTATATACTTTTCTTGCTATTAACATAAATTAACACACACCTAATATTCTTTTTATTTCTATATATATTTAAACTCTTTTTATTCTCCTTACTAGTTCTCCATCTCTCCAGCTTCCTATTTTTTATTAATGCATATGTTCTTCTATCCTATTCCTTGTCACTATAAGACTTAGTAATCTTCCTAATACAAGTAACCTTTTTGTACTAGTATATTGGCATAAAGCCTTTATTCAAAGCCTCTGCATACTGTGCTATCTTTCTCACCCTTATTGTTGTCTGTCTTTAATTCATAACCCAATAAATAATATTTTAGCTATTCTCTTACTATCTATAAATTGCAATTTACCAAACATTTTCATTTTTGTTTTTGCATCTCCCATATAAAAACTTGACTATCCCATTTCTTCTTGAACTGCCTCATTTGCCACCCACACTTCTGCATCTAATGCATGTCTTCCTACTTCTATGTGTACTTTTTCTAAGTAATATAATACCCCTTAACTAACACATAATGCATCATTACCATATGTTAACCCTGTTACTTCCACTCCCTTCCATACAATTCTAGCTACATCATATTTATTACAGGAGAACACTACTATTTTTTTTTATCAACCCCTTTCTGTTCTTTGCTTCATTTATCAATTTTCACCATTCATTCAAGCAATTTCTCTGATTACTTAAAATGATTCCCAAATATTTATATCTATTCACCATACTTAACTTTATATCCCCCAATAAAAATTCTTTAGTCTTCTATTTCCCCAATAATAATCATAATTACTTTTGATTTTTCTTTACTAAATTTAATTGCCATCTCTTTATCCATCTTTGCACATGTCCTCAGAATAACTTCCATATCTTCCCTTCTTTATGCACACAAAAAACATCCACAAATAACAGACCCGGCAATATATATACTCCCTTGCCACATATTAATGGTATCTCTATCCCTCTTCCTAGGCTTTCTATTGCTTTCTCCATTTCTCTCAAATACAACAAAAACAAAATAGGTGACATAGGACATCCTTGCCTTAGTCCCAACCCATTTTTAACTTTTTCCTTGACCAATTATCCTGTAGCAATCTGCCTCCCCCAATGGACATTATTTGCACTAAATTATAATAGATATAATTAGTAAAATACATATATGTACATAAAAATGATTCAAATTATTACAATCAATAATAATAATAATAATAATAATAATAATAATAATAATAATAATAATAATAATAATAATAATAATAATAATAATAATAATAATAATAATAATAATAATAATAATAATAATAATAATAATAATAATAATAATAATAATAATAATAATAATAATAATAATAATAATAATAATAATAATAATAATAATAATAATAATAATAATAATAATAATAATAATAATAATAATAATAATAATAATAATAATAATAATAATAATAATAATAATAATAATAATAATAATAATAATAATAATAATAATAATAATAATAATAATAACAACATTAACAACTCCTCTAAAGTTTTCAATAATATATGAATGTCCATTTCCTCCTTAATTGTTTTGGACTTTTAATAATGTCTACATTCTTGAATAGATAAAGTTTCATATCATTTTTTTTCTTGTAATTTGTAACATACTTTATTACTTGAATATTTTTTTTCAAGTCCAGTATCCAAAAAAAGGGCAAATTATGGAGAAGATAAATAAGAAGAACTTAATTATAAGTGAAGATAAAGGGTCTAGGTTTGTGTTTTAAATGAAGTGGACTATGATGGAACAATAAAAGAAAATGTTGTAAAGCGGACATACCAAATAGTAAATAAAGATCCAGGAAATAGAATTAAAAAAAAATATAACATTTTATTACATTACATAAAAATGAAACAATTAATGAAAAAAAAAAGGTTGTTTATATCCTACAGCCTTTGCACATCCTTAACAATAGTCAAACATAAATCTGTCCATAATGTTGTTTTCAAATAATTTATAATGATTCCAACACAATTGAAATACAACAACTATATAAAAAACAAATATTTTCTTTATTATTGAACTGGTTAGAAAATATTTATTTTTTATATAGTGGTTTTATTTCAGTTGTGTTGGAATCGTTATTAGCCTTTGAAAGTTATGTATATTTGGGGAGGTTAAAACCCATAAGGATGACATGCCTAGTAATAATTATATTCTTAAAGATTTATGTGATATAATATATAAAAAGATTTTCATTGCATTAGGTTTTGGCAATTATTGTATTAGGAATTGAGAAAAAAAGGTATAGATAAACTAAATAATGTAAAGATACAGGGCCGGCGGAAGCGGGCATGCAACGCATGCTAGGCATGCGGGCGCTGGCAGAAGGAGGCACCATCACTGAGAGATTAGCATCTGAAAAAGAAGGCACCATCCCTGAGAAATTAAAACTCTACTAACAAAAATACTCACATTTGAAGAATATTATTCTCAAATGTTTATTTACAAAAATTATTGAGAGTAGATTATTGAAAATCATATGAAGTCATATTATATCTTATTAAATGACACACACAAGCAGGCCTGCACACAAGCTCTGCTTAATATTAAAAATATAAAACAATCAAATCTATTATTTATCATGAACAATAAACTAAACATAAAGTTTATTATATTACAAATTTCATATTGTAATGTTTATATATATATATATATATATATATATATATATATATAGTACTGCTTATAGTAAACTATAAGTAACTTTCTGCTAGCAAATATATAAATAAACACACACTAAAAGTATTATAAATTAGAACTTATGTATGTATATGCGTATATATATATTAGATCATGTACATAATTTTGAAATCGTAAGAAACGATTATAATATTGCAAAATAAAACATTTTCTAATTTTTTATTTAAATAATAATTTGATATAAATATTCGAACGTGTATGTAATATATATTATAGGTATAATTCCAGTAAACTTAATATAATTTTCAGTTTACTTTTTATTTTATATATTTTAATCGTTGTCAAAAGTTTATTTTTTCTGCATACTAATTAGTAATTAGGTTTGCAAATTAATTACATACGTTTGCTTATGATGTTTATCGCAAATTTTAAAATCTTAGTAAGAACTTGTAAACAATAATTATAATCCCAGGAAATTTTCTATTGAAATCGCAAATCAGGCCTGGCAGGCCACCTGTGTTAATTAGAAAAATATATGATAACAAAAGAAAATCTTGCCAATGGTAAAACTAAAATGTTCAATCAAGCGTAAAAAACTGGACACTTGAGTTATTTTAAAACCTGACCATTTTTAATGTCAATGGCTGAATATTTCCAATTTATTAGCTGCCTTTTTTAGGTAAACAAGTTAAACAACTTCTTCCCCTCCGCGTATAGAGTTTTGTATTTTGGCGCAAGAAGTAATTTGTGTTGGACATCTAAATTAGCAATATATAATCTTAAGTATTAAGATACATGATGTAAATATAAAAATTAGAGTCCGTATTTATTTATTTATTACATTTGAAAATTATTTTAAAGTGGCGTTCATGAGTAAAAGTAATATGGAATCAAAAACTAAGAAAAAACTATCCGGTGCACAAAATCGTAAACGCCAAGCTGAAAAAATAGCAAACATTAAAAAACAAAGTGGATCACTTAATAAATATCTTAAAATATCAACTGCTTCTGAAATAGCTTATACTCAACAAGAACCAGAACCGTGCACATCATCTAGATCACAGGGAACTGTTGAAAATATTGAACAAGATTTTAGTAAGAAACAGTTAACAACAAAGTCATTGTGCCAATATCATATCAAATGTGTACAAATTTAGAAGATCCAGCTGAATGGAATAAAATCGATGACAAACTACGTGTTATTTTAGTAGAAATGGGGCCTGTTCAAAAGAAAGATATTATATATCCGAACGATGTACATGGCCGTAAATTTTCTGATGTATATTATAATAGAAAAATGGAAAACGGAGAAGTAGTTTTTCGAAAATGGCTTATTTATTCCGAAATTTTGAACTCTGTGTTTTGCTTTTGTTGCAAAGTTTTTGGATCTACTGAATCTAGCCTCATAGAAGGATACAATAATTGGAGAAATTTAAGTACAACTTTACACAGTCATGAAACTAGTATGGCTCACATGAAAAGTTTATTGAATTGGAATGAACTTGAGAAAAGATTAAAAAACAAAATTACTATTGATTGTCAATCTCAAAATTTATATGAAATGGAAAAGAAACATTGGAGGAGTGTTTTGGAATGGCTGATTGAAATTATCAAATTCCTTGGTAGTCAAAATTTAGCATTTCGCGGATCATCTGATAAATTATACGAAAAAAATAATGGAAATTTTTTAAAATTAATTGAATTATTTGCGAAGTTTGATCCCGTTATGGAAAATCATGTTGAGAGGGCCCTAGATCAAAACAATAGAGTACATTATTTGAGCAAAGATAGCCAAAATAAATTATTGGAAATTTTAAGTACAGCAATTAGGGAAACAATTTTATTATCGATAAAGAAATCCAAATATTATTCTATTATTTTAGATTGTACACCAGATGCAAGTAAAACTGAACAAATGACCATAATTATTCGCTTCGTTTTTTGTAATAATGGAACGGTTAAAATTAGAGAAAACTTTTTAGGTTTCATAGATATAACAGATTCCACTGGATGAGGTTTATGTACAACAATAATTGAACAACTGGAAAAATGGAAGATTCCCATTGAAGACATGCGTGGTCAAGGGTATGATAATGGGGCCAACATGAAAGGCAAAAAGGCTGGACTTCAAAATTTGATTTTAACCAAAAACCCTTGTGCATTTTACGTACCATGTGCTGCTCATTCTTTAAACTTAATCATAAACGATGCCGCCAAAGTCAATGTAGATACAATTGGTTTTTTTGCAATTGTTCAAAAATATACAATTTTTTTTCATCATCTTATAAACAGTGGTCAATCCTTTTAAAATTTATTAAAACTTTAACTCTAAAACAACCATCAGAAACACGATGGGAAAGCAGAATTGATGCAATCCGGCCTCTACAGTATCAGTTGGGTGAAATTTATGATGCACTCTATGAAATAATGAACAACGAATCTTTTAATAGAGAAATTCAACATGAAGCTCAATCACTCTGCACTAACCTTAAGGATTACAAATTTATTTGTTCTTTAATAATTTGGCTTGATATATTAAATAGAATAAATCCTGTCAGTAAAATGCTCCAAAATGTAAATATGAATGCTTCACTTGCTTTAGAATCGATCGCAAATCTAAATAAATTTTTACGAGATTATCGATCAGATTCAAATTTCAAAAACATTCTCAAAATTGCAGATGAACTTAGCGAAGAGGTTGATGGAGAGAAAGAATTTAAAACTGCCAAAGAAGTTTGACAACGGAAAAAAACTCGTCAATTTGATTACGAGCATCAGGACGAAACACCTCAAATACCTGAAGAAAAATTTAAAATAAACATGTTTTTTACACTTTTAGATGTAGCGATTAATTCTTTAACAGAACGCTTTGAACTCCTCGAAGCATGTTATAATAATTTCAATTTTCTATATAAAATATCAGAAATTAATAAGAGCGAGTTACAAGCAAAATGCAAAGATTTAGAAAATATTTTGAAATTTGATAACAGTAAAGATATTAATGCTACAGATTTATTCGATGAATGAACTGCTTTTCGAGATATTTTTCAAAAGGATTTTTTAAATTCTCAAAACCCTTTCGAAACACTTAATTTTATAGTTTCTAATAATTTATCTATGCCAAACTTATCAATAGCTTTAAGAATATTATTAACATTACCTGTTAGTGTTGCAAGCGGTGAACGCTCTTTTTCTAAGTTAAAATTAATTAAAACTTACTTGAGAACAACTATGTCACAAAAACGGCTTGTTAATTTGGCATTAATTGCTATTGAAAATGATATTTGTGCAGAACTGGAAATAAATACAATCATATCAAGGTTTATTAATATGAAGTCAAGGATTATAAAATTATTATAATTATAACATGTTTTGTAATGCATTTACTTTTTTTAACTGTATTTTCTTTTTTTTTAATATTAAAAATTATTTATTTACATTGCCTTGTTTGTTTCCCTTAGAAAGATTTTGTACACTAATATTTATAACATGTAGGTGGTATACATTAAAGTAACCAGATTTTAGCATTGGTAAAACGGGACACCATTGACCGGGGGGGGGGCTGATTAAAAATTTGTTTTATATGGAGCGTTTATATAGATATAGCATACATTAATAATAATAAATTAAATATGTATGTTTGTAATATTATCTTTTTTTAAAATTATTTCATTTATAAATTGTAAATTTATTATTAAATTTGCTAATATTTGCATAAATTTAGAGGTTAGAAAAATTAGCAAAAATTTTAAAAATAATGGGTTTGTTAAAAACAGACAGTGACGCAAATAATAAATATGAAATTTTAAAAAAAAAAAATATTTGAGATTAAAATATGTAAATGTTTTTCGAAAATTATTTTAAACATTTAAATATTTTAACTACTTCCGGTTTGTCGGCGACGATTGCGCTCGTTAATGTTCGTTTGTTGAAGTTCGTTTTTCTGTTTGAAATTACGGAAAAACTATAAGGACTACGCATGCGCCTATACCATAATTCTCTTCGTCGTTTTTTCCTCTTTTCGTAGGTAGTTGCCATTTTTCTGTAAGTTAAAAAATAAAATTTTTATTAATTTTTTTGCGAATAAGGTCAATTTTTTTAAAATTTTTTTTCACAATTTGTTAGATTAACGGAAACAAAAGTACGCAAAATAAATGAACGGGACATGATGGCCTCTGATACGGATTATTCCAGCGGTGATGAATTTGTCCCATATAAGCCCTTTGACTCCGAGGATAGTGTTAGTTGTAGTGATCTTGAAGAATATTTTTCGTCATCAGAAGAAGAAACTCCTTTACCAGCCAAAAAGAAAAAAACTATGAGTGCTTTTCTGGATGATATCAATACACCAGGCCCGTCAACGAGTGTTCCCAACAATATCAATCGGCCAGGCCCTTCATCTAGTAACAGTAATCTGTGTCCGAACGTAACCTGCAAACCTGTGAATGTAGAGAATTTTACTAAAACTCCAGGTTTGAAGTTTTCTATAGTAGGTAAGTATTCAATTTTAGATTTTTTTTTAATGTTATTTGATAAAAAACTTTTATCAACTATTATCGAAGAAATACTAATAAATATGCCACTCAAGAAAAATGACACTGATTTTTTACTCTGTGATAGGTAGCACATATGAAAGGTAATGTTTTTATTATTGTTTTTTTTTTTGTTGGTTTGTTTTAGCGACCAGCACAATGGATGAATGGTTGACACACTGATTCAAGACTATTTACAATTTAATTCCTCTCTAGCAAATTGATTGTATATAATGCAGTAATTTTTTTCTGTTTTTACTAATTTTTGTTTTACTAACATGGTTTTCATTGTTTTTGTTTTACTAATTTAGTTTTTATTTGTTGTTTTATTAACTTGTTTTTTTACTAACTTCATTTTATACTTTATAGGCATATGACTGCCTGATTGCCTTCCTTATTAGAATTTTGTTTCAGCTTCATTACTGATTACTTTTTCCAATTGGTAAACAAGATCTGGCATGATGAAATATTTTGCATATTTATATTAGCATATATGAACAGGTATACTTCTCTGGAAGACATATCTTGGAAGAGGTAGAATATAAACATTTTTTATATAAATATCTGCCATAGAACCTTTTTAGTAATCATTGTCTGCCTCTTGGAATGAGAAATTTGTAAATTGTTTTCTGTATTGGCAATGATTATTCAGTATGATGATGATGTTATAAACAAGGTTGGTTTATCCAAAGTCTAAAATCAAAATAGTGCATCTTGTTTAACAGGCTTTTGAGTTTTCCCATAACCATTAGCAGAACTTTCATGATTCATACATATACACCACTTTTATAATATACATATACCTGTACTATGATGATGATGATGATGACATTTTATTTTTTATTGTATTTATAATGGTAAGTAATAATTTTCCACTTTCTTCATTATTTTTATATTCTGTTAGAATTTTAATTTTTTTATTTTTTATCTTTTATTAGGGAGAACTCTTTTCTTCCAGGCGCCTTGACAATTTGCAACAGTTGGGGTAGAAGATAAAAATGAAGAACTCTTATAGGAACATTTTCGGACATTGTAAAGCTATGGATTATCTCAGGTAAGACTTATTATATATCTTTAGAAAGATTTTTTTGTGAGGAATACAAAGAAATTATCACTGAAGATGTAATTTGCATTTTAATTAATGTTAATTTCCAAATTATGAACAAACAATAAAATAATAATTATTTCGGTTGTGAAAATTTCTTTTTTTCCTTATTTTTTATATAGTTATCACTATTTATTTTATGCTTATTGTTTTCCTTAGTTTTTCTAGTTTCTAGCAATGTAATTGTTTTTGCTCTAACATAATTCAAACTGAAGTTATTGTGAAAATTGTGTATCAGGCCAGTATTTTAAAAAGTTCAATATGGCGGCTTGAAGCTGAAGTAGTTAATCTCAAACATTATTTTTTTTTAATTTATTATATATATATATATTTGAATCACTCTGTCTATTTTTAACAAACACATTATTTTTAAAATTTCTGCAAATTTTTCTAACATCTAAATTTGCCGTGTTAAATTATATATTATTTCATACAAACCGTTTGTATGAAATAATATATAATTTAACAATCAATTTTATGCTATTTTTGATATCAAAAATAGCATTACATCGTGCATTCTTTCTAAAAATCATGACTTTTTTAAAATGCCACGGCGGGTCACCTTAGTAAACATACATATTGACAGGGGCGCCAAAATCAAATTTGCATGCGGGCGCCTAGTACCCAGCGCCGGCCCTGTAAAGATAAATAGAAATGGAATGTTTGTATTATTTGATAATGAAAAAAAATGTATCGGAGTATACACAGGGCAGAGAGTATAAAAATTGTTATTGATAAAAAAAAGAAGTAATAGAAGGTGCTTTTCTCATGTATTGGATGAGTCACCAGGTGATGCTGCAGAACCACCAAGAAGCCTGCAATTGATATTTTTTTAAAATATTCGCTAAAAATCACTTAATTTTAAAAATGGTAGACCCCCCCGCCACACGAGACAAATCTGTGAAAATCGCTGAAATTGAAATGTAAAAAAAAAATCGCTAAAAATCACTTAATTTTAGAAATGGTAGACCCCCGCCGCACGAGACAAATTGGTCAAAAATGCTGAAATTGAAATATAAAAAAAAAATCGCTAGAAATCATTTAATTTGAGAAATGGTAGACACCCCCCCCACACACACACACATGAGAAATCAAATTGAAATGTATAATTGGAAAAAAAAACTAGAATAAAAACCTGAAATTAAACAAAAGCATACTAAATGTCAAAATGATTTAAAAAAGAATCACTCTTCTGTTATCTAACTAACAGATAATAATTCAAACCTTGTATTTACCTGTAATAGCATCATTAGAGTTTAAATTCAGTTAATATGTTACTGTATTACTAGTTTATATCAAAAATTATTGCAAATACTCGGTTTAAATCGCACATATATAAAATCAACAAAACAGAAATATAATAATCAGAATAGAAAATTGAAATTTAAAACAAAAGTTGATTATAACATTTGAGGTGAATAATGTTAATAAATCCCCCCCCCCCACTCCCACATGAAGGGTTCAATGAAAAATAAGTAAAGTGCAAATTATGAATGCTATTTTTAAAATCCTATGAAATGAATAAAAACAAAAACTATAATAAAAGCCTACAACATTAAACAAAAACATACTAAATCTCAATGCGATTTAAAAAATAAAAGTATTTATAAAATGCAAAAATAACAGCATGAAAAATGGCGGGAAATGTCTTTAAAAAAAATCAGTCTCAGTTATCTAACTAACAGATATAATAATAATTCAAACCTTAATAACAGACGAATACATATTAAGTAATCAATGTTCCTATTAATCTATAATAGCATCATTAGAGTTTAAATTCAGTTAATATATTACTCTATTACTAGTTTATATCAAAATTATAAACAAAATAGAAATAAAATAATCAGAATAGAAAATAGAATTTGAAAGTAATTAAAATAGATTACCAATTTCCCTGGAGAGTGAGTTCATCTTTCAGCAGGTCGTTGAATTTTTTCATTCTTGCAAAATGAAACTTGGGCATTCTAGATCTCTCCATTAGTGACAAAATATGGATATATATATATTATATTGTTCCTGTGTATTGATTGCATTTTCTTTCCAGAACTCTGGTCACGTGACTGAATGATTTTGCAAGTTTTGTCATGGGGAAATTAATCTCTATGTTTTTAAAGAGTGAAAGTATTTTTTTTTTAAAAATGGTAAATAATACTTTTTCTCGTTTTAAATTATAAATCAATAATATCAACAAATTAAAAATCCTTCTTTTTATTTTCAAAAACTTTATTTTCTTGTACCAATACTGAACATATATTTATAAGTTGTGAGTGGAGGGAGTTTAAAAATGATAAATGTAACAATTTATATAATACAAAACTCCAACGTTTCAACTGTTTTTATCTTCTTACAGTTATTTTTGTAGTTTTGTATTATATAAATATGTTCAGTATTGATATAAGAAAATAAAGTTTTTGAAAAGGAGAAGGATTTTTAATTTGTTGATATTATTGGAGAACATATATACTTTAAAAGAAAAAGTGATTGTACATTTGCAGTGTTATAATATATGATTATAAATCAAATAATTTATATATATGCATTTTCTCAAAATATTGATCCATCAAGCGTTCTGGGGTTTTTTGGGAGGGGCTTCCTCCGTTATTACTTTTTATTTGGTTTTGGGATGAAAGGAAGTAAAATCAAAACATTACTGTTCTATTTAGTTTGTGCTTTAATGAAGACAAAACTTAACCCTAAGATGTAATACATTTTATTTATTGTTTGAAATGTGGCATTTCAAAAGTTCAAATGAAAACTGCTGTACACATTCCATTCCATAAGTTTTAAAGTTTATACAGCTTTTTATGGACACACACGCATAAATTAGAATTAAAACAACTAATAAACAGACATTTAATCAAAAACTGACACGCAAACAAATGAAGGCAAAATACTAATGATTTCTTTAGGTTAAGTGTTTATTTATAATAAATAAATAAAAAAACACAAATTCAAGTTAAACTAAGACCTTGATATAAACAAAAAAAAATTAAGATCTTGTTGCAAAATCAATCAGTCATGTGACCTGAGTTCTGGAAAGAAAATGCAATCAATACACAGGAACAATATAATATATATATCCATATTTTGTCACTAATGGAGAGATCTAGAATGCCCAAGTTTCATTTTGCAAGGATGAAAAAATTCAAGGACCTGCTGAAAGATGAACTCACTCTCCAGGGAAATTGGTAATCTATTTTAATTACTTTCAAATTCTATTTTCTATTCTGATTATTTTATTTCTATTTGTTTATAATTTTGATATAAACTAGTAATGAAATAACATATTAAGTGAATTTAAACTCTAATGATGCTATTATAGATTAATAGGAACATTGATTACTTAATATGTATTCGTCTGTTATTAAGGTTTGAATTATTATTATATCTGTTAGTTAGATAACTGAGACTGATTTTTTTAAAGACATTTCCCGCCATTTTTCGTGCTGTTATTTTTGCATTTTATAAATACTTTTATTTTTTAAATCGCTTTGAGATTTAGTATGTTTTTGTTTAATGTTGTAGGCTTTTATTATAGTTTTTTTTCTCATTTATTTCATAGGATTTTAAAAATAGCATTCATAATTTGCACTTTACTTATTTTTCATTGAACCCTTCATGTGGGAGGGGAGGATTTATTAACATTATTCACCTCAGATGTTATAATCAACTTTTGTTTTAAATTTCAATTTTCTATTCTGATTATTATATTTGTTTTGTTGATTTTATATATGTGCGATTTAAACCGAGTATTTGCAATAATTTTTGATATAAACTAGTAATACAGTAACATATTAACTGAATTTAAACTCTAATGATGCTATTACAGGTTAATACAAGGTTTGAATTATTATCTGTTAGTTAGATTACTGAAGAGTAATTCTTTTTTAAATCACTTTGACATTTAGTATGTTTTTGTTTAATTTCGTAGGCTTTTATTATAGTTTTTTTTTTCCAATTATACATTTCAATTTGATTTCTTGTGTGTGTGTGGGGAGGTCTACCATTTCTCAAATTTAGCGATTTCTAGCGATTTTTTTTTTACATTTCAATTTTAGCGATTTTGACTGGATATGTCTTGTGCAGTGGGGGGGGGGACTACCATTTCTAAAATTAAGTGATTTTTAGAGAATATTTAAAAAAAAATCAATTGCAGGCTTCTTGATGATTCTGCAGCATCACCTGGTGGCTCATCCAGTAAGTGAGAAAAGCACCTAATATAATTTCAGAAGAATGTTTCTATGTAATCAGAGAAGCATTATCATTTATAAATGATGCTTTATATTTAAAGTATAATGAAGAATGGGAATATAACAAAGAGACAGATTATGGGCTATTTATTAGTGGGATTATATCTATTATAATTGACTATATAGAGAAAAATATAATTGATAAACACAATGAGCATTTTCTAATTGCTCAACAAGATTTGTGATAAATGATTAGCCAGAGAAAGCATTTAAAATATCTCTGCCACAAACACCCCCCCCACCTCTGATCTTGGTTTATGCTCTACGTCTCCTCATAGAGGTGTTAGGGTAGCTTCAGACACTAGATCTAAAACTACAACCCAAAGCCAGAATTTATCAAAAAGTTATCTATTGAGTGAAAAATCTGAAATTTTCAGACACCTATGTCTTTAAACCCAGCTATCCAACTCAAATAGCTATATAGGGCTGAAGGATATTCAATGATTTAATATATATTGCTAAGACTACTGATATATTGCTAAGACTGCTAATATATGGTATGGCTGAAGACCTCTCAGCCCCATATAGCTATTTGAGTTGGATAGAGTTTCAAGACAGGTTGGTGTCTGAAATTTTCAGATTTTCCACTCAATAGATAAATTTTAGATAAATGCTGGCTTTGGGTTGGTATTTTTAGATCTAGTGCCTGAAGCTACCTTAATACCTCTCTGAGGAGTGCCAAAGCATGAAACCATGGCCAGAGGTTTGGGGGGGGGGTTCCTGACAAAGATATTTTAAATGGTTTCTCTGGCTAAGCATTTCCCACAAAGCTTGTTGAGCAATTGTCAAAAGCTCATTATGTTTTTCTTACAAGCTTAAGAGCATTGAGTCATGTGATCCATGAGTCTTATTTTGATATAATTGATAAGTATATAAAAAATAAAGAAATTTTAGAATGTCATAGATATATTGCTGTAATTGTAATAGATAATAGTAGATGTATTGTTAATGCATTTAAAAAATTGAACAGTTACAAATACAAGATTAAATTTACAATGGAAAAAATAGAAGTATTGTTAATGCATTTAAAAAATTGAACAGTTACAAATACAAGATTAAATTTACAATGGAAAAAATAGAAGAGATTAAAGTATTTAGACATTTTTTTAAAGAAAAGGAATTAATAGTGAAATACTTATTAAACATTATATTAAAGATAAAGAAAAAAATATAATTGATTCAAATTCATATGAGCCATGGTAGCAGAAAACTGCAGCATTGAAAGGGTTTAAGTTAAAAAACCATAGGTTAACATTGAAGATAAAAGAAGCACGTGAACAGAAATTGGAAGGTGTATGAAATATGCGGAAAATGTATTAAAGATATTTTCAGAAATAATAATAGTAATACAAAACATAGTGTAAATCTCAGGTATACAAGTAGGAAGTGGATTTCAAATACAGATTCAGATAATTTATATAATACATCTATAAAAAAAAAGTTACCTGATATTAAAATAGGATGGTAAAAATGGTAAATCTTTATGAAAATGAATGTGTAATTTAAAAAGGATGGTTAATATTAAAAATAAGGTAGGGTTGGTTTATATAATTAGTTGTGGTTTTTGCAATATTATGCATTATAAGTCATATAGGAAAGACTGCCACGGAAACAGGTAAGGATCATGATAGAGCAATTAACAGAAAGGATATAAGATCATAGTCATTCATACATTTTTTGCATATTGGACATAAAATGAATTGTGAAAAAAAATTCAGATAATAAAGTATGTTAGAAATTACAAGGAAAGAAAATGTTATGAAACTTTGTATATTCAAGAAAATTTAAACAATTGTGTAAACATGGTTAAAAGTCCAGAACAATTAGTGGGAAAATGAGAATTGCTATATTATTGGAAACATTAGAGTTATAATTTTAAATAAAAAAAGTAAAGAATTGTTATTATTGTTTTTTTTTTAAAGATTATTTGTAAGTATATATATAAAATATATTTTGCAGGTTCATCCGTGTTAAAAACTTTTAATGTTAATATACTGACGTCAGTATATTAACATTAAGAGTTTTTAACACGGATGAACCCGCAAAATATGTATTTTATATATTTAACCCGTGCAAATCTTCGTTTTAACACACACATATATATATATATTGTAACTGATGGAATTTGATCAATGCTGGTGATAGGTAGAATGACCAATCTGATCTAATGAACAATCTAAAATCTAATTTAATTTAATCTACTCTAGCTCAATCGGGTCGCCATTATGCAATAAACCATCATAAAGCACTAATAATCTCTATTAAAGTCTAATTTGTTTAAGCTATATGTGAAACGAAATAATAATGAGATTATCTGCTCCAGACATCAACAAATCCATCACATTACAAAGTAAACTGCACTGAGCAATGAACTCGCACATCATTGCCCTAAACAATAATATATGATTAGGCTAACTACTTGATTAGCAATCCAATGAAAATCAAATTTAATTAATAACTAAAGCAGATTCCAATATATATTTTATTAGCCTATTGTTATTGTAGTAATTTACATCTACTTTAAATGTTTAATGATACTGCATTTTATCTTAACGGATAAGCTTCTAAACAACCACAATTGCATTTTTTTAACAAAACGTTTTTAAGTATAGACACTATTTAAATATCAAAACAAAATAATATTTGACTCAAATGTATATCTAGTTTAATAAACGCTAAATAGAAAGTATAAACATTCGTTTCAATAAGCGATACACAGTTCTTCTACTCCAATATTTAATTACTAATTTTCTATTGAAATCAACTAGTTTTTATATCATTTTATAAACACTTTGAAAACTTATGCACTCACTTAAATGTTTAAACAAATTAATCTGCATCTGATTTACTAAGAAGCCATAAAGTAATGTACAAATAATTTATCCATATCTTCCAATAAAGCGACGCTTAATTATTGCCTCGTTTATGTGTTAAAATAGAATACTTCAATAGAATTTATTATCAACACTCTCTTAGCTCATTTCTAACTCTACAATGCCCAACCACATTACATAAGAGATATATTAAGTTTCTATTCGATGTTTATTCACCTATGAGTATTAATATTATTTATTAGAATCTTTAAACAATTGAATATAAAATTGGTTGGTAATAATTAAAATATATGATTATAATTTAGATTCTTCCCAATTTAAAGATAATATTCAATTAAAGTATTCAATGAAGTTTGTACTCTTTATTTTAGAGAAGTTTAAAAAAATATCTAAGACGAGTTATTCTGAACCAACGATAAAGTACGATCTATTTAGATTTTTATATGACGGAATCAGACAAACATAGAAATGATTGACTTTGTAATATCAACTAAAATAAAATATAACACATAACATTTGAATGCAGAGATGAATATAAAATTTGTATGGGAATAAAATAAAATGTTAATATGCAAAACATACCACATCTTATATTCTACCTCACTTACCAAGCTGAGTTTGATCCTTGTCATTTAAATAGCCAAGTCATCTTATTCAATCCAAATAATAAAAAAAATTAACAGAGTCTGGTCATTTGAATCACTCAATTTATTTGATTATATAAAAGAAAATTGGCAAGATTAATAACAAAATACATTGGAAATTAATTTATATTTCAGATTGATTGAATAAATAAAAAAAATGATAAAATTACTGTGTGTATCTCTAAAATGTGTTGCGAAAACAATGACATGTATATAAAAAAATGAATGAATGACTGGAGAGACTTTTGGATATCTTACTGAAAAATTTATATATAACAGATGCCAAAGATATGAAATAGGATGAGATCGAAGTCTATTGGTTTATCAAAATAATAACCGATAAATGAATATGAAATAATATGATATATTTGAATCTCTTGTCTATTCGATGTTTTAACTAAATTTTATACATGCAACCATTAAATCATATATATATATATATATATATATATATATAAAACAACAATATATATATATATATATATAAAACAACAACATTGGATTGTGTTAATATATACTTAGACAAGAGTTCAAATAATTAATAGAGGAATCTCTCTGATCATTTTTATTTAATAAATTCTATTACTCTTAAAGATAATTTAAATAAAATACAAATCATCCTTTTTAAATATATGTAAAAAAAATAATATGCACACATTTTTATATATTAAAAAAAATCATACCATATATAAGAGTCTGTTCATTTTAACTATTTATTTGTCCATTGCAATTTACTTATCCTCAGTTTCTATGATGTAAAGAGAAGTTTATTTCTCAGAAAAGACAAGTCGAACTTTATAATGCTTCACTAACAGTCCTTTTTCTTTCCAAAGAGGAGAGTGCGATTTAACTAGCCTTTTTTATGATGCAAATTAATCCAGGTGATCCTGAGTGTTTCTTAGCTCGTGACACGATATTTATCCAAATCTAACGGTAATTATACGCCAAACTTTAAACCAGAAATATATTTGTTTTTAAAACTAAAATAGCCGATTTTTATATAAAGCATTTTTTTTCATAGGTTTCTTTTTTACATTTTTTTACATTTTGTTGCTGTTTCCCTTGGAAATTCTTCACAACTGCCCTTCAAATGATTGAACGGGCAGATAATTTAAGTTTATTTTTCCATGCTTTATGGTTTAACAGCTAAAAAAAGTATTGAAGAACTTTTATTTATAAGAACATAGAAAATACGTCTGTTCTTGGCAATCACAAAAAGATGATAGCTTACTCTTATAGTTTTTTGGCTATTTATGTGTTCTCTTTCTGACGTTCTGGAGTCATAACAACCATTGGAATATACTCAAATAAAGCTCAAAGCAAATGATAAAACAGAACAAATTTTCCTGCTTGGTATTCAAGTACGATGTATGTTTGGAGAAAATGGATACATGGGAATGAAATCCAAATTCGATTAGATTTTTCCTATTATTTGTAAACCAAAATACAAAATTGATATTACAACCTTTATTCACTTTATAAACACAAATAATTTACATAGATATTTTTTTAATAACAATAATAATTTTTAATTCATTTATAAACAGATATATATGACATAAAAACCTTGAACTATTTGTAATAATGTTTCTATGGTGACTGCATTGACAGAAAAATAAAATATGTAAAATAATAATGATCCTATTTAAGTAAACTTATATTGTAAGGAATTGTTTTCAAAATTTATTTATTTACCTATATGTTTTTCTTAAGTTTGATTGTAGTGAATTTAGTATTTTAAAGCAAGACTCAACAGTAAACAATTCTATTTAAAAGCTTTAGGTTGCCATGGTGATCAACTTAAATCTATATTTCCAAGATCTTCCATTATCTATCTATCAAGCAAGAGAAAAATCAAACAAGATCAACAAACTTCTTTATTTATTTTTTTAAAATACCTTAATATTAATCTGAATATTCACAATATATATATATATATTATAGGGAAAAATGGTAGTTATAAGTTTAATGATTTTTATGTACATATATGTATTTTACTAATTATACTTAATCTATGTATTTTAATAATTATTTTTATTGTAATGTAGTGTAAATGATCTCTATTGGGAAAATTGCTGTAGGGTAATTGGTCATGTGATTGTGTACACAAAACATATGCAAAAGGTTCAATTAAGGAATGAAAGCTTGGTTGATGTATTAAATTATTATTTTTATTTATAGCGAATTGACATTTACCACAAATCTCAGTGCTTGATGAGAAAATGAATTGGAATTAAGTACATATTTTCCCAAGGGCTGAATCATATAATTTTAGAAATAAATAAAGGTGGCAAAAGTATTAAATATGTAATATTATAAATCAAAAAAAATATTATAACCATAAATTAAGATGGTATTAAGAAGATTTATGCAAATATACATACTTTATTAACATTAAGCAGATACTAAGAAGTTTTAGTTGAATTACTGATAAATTTATGTTCAAACTTTAATATCTGTAAAATGTTGTGATAGGGTTTAAACTAAGATTTTGTAACGAGCACAGACGTTCGTTACATTGTTTTTTTTTATTTATTAAACATGAAAGTAAATTAAAAAGTTCGCATTTAAAATTTTTCTTTAAGAATTAAAAATTGAAATTAAATATCATCTTAAACTCGTATATATTAAATCGCACAAATAAAAAAAATTATTAAAATAAAACTGTATTAAAAATAGAAAAGGTATTTTAAAAACAAAAACTTAAAAAGATTTAGAGATAAAAATATATCTTTGATTTGGAAAACAGGTTAATTAATCAGAAATGGAAATGATTGTTAATTAGTTAAATGTAAACCAGCCTTGGGCATTTAAATGTAAAAACATCGGTCAGATAGGGAAACAATAGAAACTTTTAGCAAATGAAATAAATCCATTGGGAAATCGGACCTCAACGAAAAGGATCATCACATCGATGACGTAATGTTAAGTCAATCTTCCAAAGCAATATAAAAGGACAAGTTTGGAAATTATTAGTTAGTGAGTTGTTATGATTATTATGATGTGACAGATAGATGTTAGTGCGGAGGTGCGGGAGAAGAGATTGAAGGACGCACGTTCAATCCCTTCAGTTGTTATAAAATGGAAAAATGAAACATCGCTTTTCTTATATTCAGAGGACCACAGGATCATCGGGAAATTTAATGCTGGATTTCAAATGGCAAGCAATTGTAAAAGATGAACATTTCTAAAACCGTAAGAACTTTCTAAGATAGATATAACGAACAATATTAATTTGAAAACACTAAGAACTTTAAATTTTAAACTTTCCTAGTATTTAATTGTTACAAATAGAATCCTATCTGACCAAACTAAATTCTTTACTAATAGTGTTATTTGATGTATTTTTTTTCCTTATTTATGTAAAATCATTTCCATTTATTTATTTTTTATTCTTTAAGTTTTTATCATGATTTTTTTTTGTTTTTCGTTAAATTAATTATATAAATGTTAAACTTAAGTCGGGCGTGAATGGCTGTATAGATTTGTAAAGTTATATTAGGGGAGGGTAATCTTAGGTTATTTGTTTCGTGGTTAAATTGGGTCAATGGATTGGATATATTGGTGTGATTAGTAGATGTAATATTGATTCGCTACGGGCAGAAACGCTTCATATGCCGCACACTTCCGTTTGCCTATGGAAGGAATTATAAGTCGGATACCACAGTTTTTTTCTATGGAGTTTTTTGTTTTATTGCTCTTCTTTGCAGATAGATGTAATATTCCTATCTCATAAGAGGCAATTTCTTCTCTTAACCTTTTGTGCTGCCATATTTTATTACATTGAATACATCGATATATCAGATGAATTGATGCCAGTTTGACTACGAATTTTAGCCTAAGGTTAAATAGGGATAGAATATTTTATTTTCAAATGCAAATCTATGTGGTCTATTCATACTTGACCCTAAATAAAAATGCATTAAATTTAAGTTGTTTATAGATGCTTGCATGGATTGGTTATCGGTTAAGTATGTTTTGGGTTTTCATATTTGATCAAAATATAGACATTCGATAAATAATGATACCTTACGGTGAGTATCTAAAATGTATTTATTCGGATGTCTTTTAAGTTATTGGTGACAATGCAAGTATCTTATGATGAATACTATTGGGTTACGTATAAATTTCCCTCCGCAATTGTCAGTAATCAATAATTTTGTATTTTGATCGTTTATGTTTACTTTGAAATGTTTTTGACCCTGAAATCTATGTAACCGATCTATATTCAACATTATAAACAAGCTTTCCTAAATTTATCTGTGTGAACTTAATTAAAATGTAAAATTAGAATATAATAGTAATTAAATGTAAATTAAAGTCAAAAATCAAAGTTAAAAATAATGTTAAATGTTAAAATGTAAACTAATACTAAAATAATTTTAAATCTTATATATATGTGCATAAATAAATGTTTGTATGTTAATTACTGGCAGTGGCTTATTTTATTTATTTTTTTAATATTGAAATATAATTAGATAAGATATTATATTATTTAATCTCTGCTATTCCACTGAGCTAGTGACATGGGCTAACGATCGGATGCAAAATATAAAAAAAAAAAAAATTTTTTTTTTGACTTACGCATCTGCCTACATTATAAATTTTTCTAGGTTCAAATGCCTAGATGGCGCCCTGTAGTGCAGTTTACGTTAAGTCTCTTTGCCAGATCGTTACAATTTATTTGCTGTAATTGATGATGGTGTCAACTGATTTTCAAGATTCTGTTGATGATCATTACAATAAAAAACATATGTCTAGCAGAGATTGGTTGCATTTTTATCAAACAATGCAGCTTGAATGATTGGCAAAACCTTAAAGTGAACAAAATTTAAAATTATATATATTAGGGCATTTTGATTATGGATGAGATTCATTTTAACAATAAAAAAAACAACTGTTAAGAATATTATTTTATTAAGGTTTTGACAAAGTAAAAGGATTTAAAAATAAATTACATTTGTTTACTTTTAATTAAACATCATAAAGATTTTATTGCTAATAATATACTTAAATAATTTTAGCTTTAAAAACACAATTAACTTTAAATATTTTATTAAAAGGATTTTCCGGCAAACTTTCTTCAGTTTTATTGGTAAACAGTTTCTATTAGTATATGCGGAAGCAGAGTATTAAGTTTGAAAACAAACTACTCTGAATTTTCACGGAAAACGTCTTTGTTTTGCAACGAGAAAATGTTTTTGGAACATTATTTAATTAATAGTCACTTTCTAACACTTAAGATTCATTCGCCCATACAAAAGCGTTTGGGTTCGAAAAAATAGATGGCCATTCTATCTTTTCCAAAGACTTTATCATGTGTTTGAAGTGTTAGTATTCATTTATTTTATAGTTAAAATCCAAAGCGCATGTGCAACAGTTTAATGCTGTTTAAATATTACAATTAATAGTCATTGTAAATTAAACTGTTTCAATGTGATTTTTTTTATATTTTCATTGTAGTACAAATCTTTTCATTTACAAGCTAAATTAAAGCCTTACACTGCAATAATACTCAGTCGATCTTTCCTACAAAAAATTATAACAATACATTTTTTTTTTCTAATTTGCATTTTATATTGTCTCGTGAATATATTTTCAATATCTAAACTACGGTAATTGTATTTATTTAGAAGAAAAGTTTAATTATGTCTAGTTAAAATTTCTTGACTCTAACGACTTATGATGGCGCATATTTATTTTTGCTGAATACGTGGAAAAACAATTTTGATATATATATATTAATATTTGGTAATTGCTTTTTTTGAATTTCAACAAATACAAGTTATTTTATTACATTGTTTTTATAATGTATATATAATATAAACTACTTTTACTTCTTCTTTCTTTTTTCTTCTTCTTCTTCTAGTAATTGCTTTTTTTGAATTTCAACAAATACAAGTTATTTTATTACATTGTTTTTATAATGTATATATAAAATAAACTACTACTTCTTCTTCTTCTTCTTCTTCTTCTTCTTCTTCTTCTTCTTCTTCTTCTTCTTCTTCTTCTTCTTCTTCTTCTTCTTCTTCTTCTTCTTCTTCTTCTTCTTCTTCTTCTTCTTCTTCTTCTTCTTCTTCTTCTTCTTCTTCTTCTTCTTCTTCTTCTTCTTCTTCTTCTTCTTCTTCTTCTTCTTCTTCTTCTTCTTCTTCTTCTTCTTCTTCTTCTTCTTCTTCTTCTTCTTCTTCTTCTTCTTCTTCTTCTTCTTCTTCTTCTTCTTCTTCTTCTTCTTCTTCTTCTTCTTCTTCTTCTTCTTCTTCTTCTTCTTCTTCTTCTTCTTCTTCTTCTTCTTCTTCTTCTTCTTCTTCTTCTTCTTCTTCTTATTATTATTATTATTATTATTATTATTATTCTTATTATTATTATTATTATTATTATTATTATAATACAAAGTTTTATCATTTAAAATATCCAAACTTGTTAGAAATTATGTAGAAATTATTATGAAGATATTTAATAACAAAATCTTCTTCGAAAACATTTATGACTCTCTATAGTTGTAAATCAATGTGATTTATGTATACTTTAAAAAAAAAAAAGTAAACGCATTTGACTTACCCATAAAACTTATTTAATAGTTACCAAACGTATGTTTACATTTCCATATATGCATATATGTAGAAAAGTGTTTGTATTTATATTAAGTTATTTTCTTCGTAATAATAATATATTAAAGCGTAATATTATGCTGCACCAGATATTCATACATAAGATATGAAACTATTATTAAAATCTAGAAATTTTATATATCTGTAAATGCTATTAATTACTATATTTAAAAAAAAAAAAAAAATTAAATTTTTATTCGTAAAAATCTGTCATTATATATAGATTCACACTCTGTTGTATATTATCTAAAATATAAGATAACTTTAAAAAAATCTAATTATAGCATTTTGTTATATCTATATATATTAATATTTTGATGTTTATAAAAAAAACATGCCTGCTAGGAAACGTCGTATTTACTTAATCCATTTCAGTTTTTATTACTATTATTTAAAAAAAAAAAAAAGAAATCGTAGTAGAGAAATTAATTACAATATTTATAGTTTATTTTCTTTTTTTTTGATTAACTTATTGAAAAAAATATATAAATACAATATTTACACTTTATTCATGTCGGCGGTGTGCAATCGTATCGTGACCATTAAAGCAGACTTTTCGGGAACGTAAGATCCCACAACTTTGAAAATAGTCCACTGCTTCATGGACTTTGACAGGAAGATCCCAAATTTTTATCAGTGTGACAATTTACTAAAAAAAAAAAACTGCTGACAAAAAGAAATAAGCTGAACTGAATCAAAATAGACAAAGTTAAGAGGGGTTCGTCGCTTCCCACGTTATAACATGAGTAAAAAAAAATGAGATAAAGCTTCTTGATAAAAAATTTCGAAATTTACTTCTTTTTTAAAATTTAACAATCTATTTGTTAATTTTCTTTTAATTTAACAACTAACACATCTTCAGTAGATTATAGGCTCTTTAAACTGTACATTTATCAAAAATACTGGTTACCATCTTCGTTTATTTGAAAACTCACAAGTATTAATATTACTTAATTAAGCATGTATTTAAACTATTTTTGATTCTCATTTTTTTACATATATATATATATATATGATATAGAACCAATACCCTCTTCAGCAGTCTTTTGAAAGTGGGAGGAGGATACTATTGCTTTCCACATAACAAAAATTAAAGCAATTGAAAACTATTTATTCTTTTTAACCTTCTTTAAAATGTAGATAGAAATTTCCCTATTAACTCGATAACTTTCATATTTGTTGAAAATTGGTGGATGTTTTCTTCAGAAAAAGTATGCTAGTTTTGCTGTTTAGATCATTGTTTCACATTCATGTAACTCCTATTAGCCTCCCCCCCCCCATAAAATAAATTCTAAAGTATTGCTTTTATTGATTTTTTTAAGTTGAAGAACAAACTTGAAGAGACTAATATCTTACAGACAGTTGGACAATAGCAGTCATATTTATTCTATTGTTTTCAAAGGAAGGATTTCATTTAAGGGTGTTATTTTCTTTTTGATAACAATTTAGGTGAAACTCTTTATACACCATCCTCACCTGTCAAAATGGTCATGGTGTTAGAATGTTTTCAAATATTTTAATAATTATAAAGCAAATAAAAGATCCACATTTTTTTATTTGCATTGAAAAAACTTAAAATAAAAAAGAATTTATTTATTTTCTGAAAAAATATTTACACAATCACATTTATAACTTTTCTTTTTTTTTTATCAACTCAGTTTTTAAATATTTATAAAATTCAATTATATTTTTTTAGAATATTATTCATTTATAAAATTAAATAAAAAGAAATCAAGTCTATTTATTGACTTTTAGTATAAAATAAAATTTTTATATAGAAGTCAAAAAATATGAAGTAATCTTGATTTAATCAAATGTGTATGTTTCCTTATAAATGCTAATATTTATCACAATATTCCAAATTCATTTTATTATTTTAACAAGTAAATATATCAAGTTTTTTTTGTTACTAAATAAGTTTGGATATTTCTTTATTAATTAGTCCAAAAATGTACTAGTATCAAAATTGTAAATCTTTGGAGAAGCTATTTCATATATTTTGTCAATTTAATCATTAATAGCAGGTTCATTTAAATAAAAAAAGTGTATTTTTTTGTTCAATATGTTTAAAGTAGAACTAAATGTAAAATACAATAATATTAATCTAAATTATCTTTTCAATATTTACTAATCTTGTGATATTTGTTTCATTTACATCCTAGCTAATAATACATAAATTATGTTTATTTTATTCAATATATGTATTAAATTAAGGTTCTGCTATGCACATTTTTATGTTTTAACAATCAGTGTTAACAAACATTAATAACATAGCATATATTCTGAAATGGAACCATTTTTTAAATCTTTATTTACTCCTCTTTATAAAAGTTATATTAAAAATTTCAAAAAAATATTTTTAATAAAGGATATGCAATAATAATATCCAACAAAATGAAATAAATAATTTTTTTTTGAAAATTCTCAAATTATTGTGAAGTCAAAAAATGATAAATTAGGCATAACTACTACAGCCAAAAAATGTCACATACCATAAGTTATGGTGAAATTTTGAGAAAACGTTAACATAACATAGTGATATCTTACCATAACAAAACTTTTTTTTTATAGAAACATAGTGGCATTATAAAAAATAAAATATGTTCCTTAGGTCCTTTTATTTGTTTCAATTTCTAAAAATAAGATAAATAGCATCCATAATAATTCTTTTTTTAAAATAAAAGTTGTATTAATAAAATTTTTAAATGAGTAGGCTGTTTTGTAAATAAATTAGTAGATGTCAAATATACTGATTTGGTTAAAAAAATCATTATCTGTATAAATATTTTTGGTAGAGAATTGAATAAAAAACAAGGACAAAGAATGAATAAAATGCAAATCTTTATTAGTGGAATAATGACTAGTTCTCCCTAAGCTGTTTGCAATAATGACTAGTTTTCTCCAAGCAGTTTACACTCATTCATCACATATATTTTTAGTTGCTAGCATGTTTTGATCATGTAATGGATTGTGACCCTTCTCCATCTTTACAGAGTTGAACTTATGCTATCTTTATTAAAATCCACTTATAAAAAATTATTAATAAATGATATAAATGATTAATTAATGCATAAACAAAACATTTGATTTGCTGAGATGGACTTTTAGTAGCCATAGCATAGGGACAAGTTACTTAAAACTTAAGCTTCCAACAATAACAGATAAAAATATATAGGTATAAAATACTCAGACTTACCTTCTATTAATCACTAATTAGTATTTCCCCAAGCAATATATTTATGGATGTCAACATTTTCTGACTCCATATGTTTGCATAAGAATTATATTGAAGGAATTTAATGAGAACAATGACATTACTTAATGTTTGGCCATTAGCTGGCTCTGTAAGGGTAGACGATTTTAGACTGACAGAGTTGTGTTATTTTGGGCAGCATGTATTAACTTGTTTAATAAAAAAACATATAAACATTTTAAGTAAATGAATAACTAAGAAGTAATGAAAATAAAAAAGTGGCAGTGCTCAATTGTTTAATGAAAATATAAGTATACACACACACACACACACACATATATATATTTTTTCGTGTTATTGACCTTGGTTTTTTGTTACGGAAAAAGCTTAGAAAAAAAAAGAAAAAAATAATAATATTAAGGATAATAAAGTGTATTTCCAGTAATGTGTTTAAGCAAAAACTAAAAAATTTAGAATTTGAGTCATTTTGAAGAAGAGGAATTATAAAAAACAAAAGAGAATTAAATGATAAAAGCAATCTAAACAGTAATTGATTTTGGATGGGAGAGGGAGAGAGATGAGATCTTTCATCCAATATCTGGAATTTTTAAATTATAGAAATATGTAAGAGATATCACAATTGAGTAAAGAATTTATTTTCTATTTGTCAAATTACTTTGTATTTGTTTAAATCATATGGAAAAAATAGCTGTAATAAGTTTTTTTCCTTTCTTTTGTTTATGTTATAATTAAATGATTATTTTTCTGAAGAGGCAAAGAAGAAATTTTGAGAAAGTTGTCTGACATAGTTTACAAGGAGGAAGAGAGAATGGAACAATTTTTTTATTTTTTATTGAGAAAAAAAAGCAGAAGTAAAAATCTGGTGGCAATCCTATTTGATAAGATATTCTGTTTTCTGGATCCCATTTAAGTTTTTATGAAAAATATACTATCGTTGAAAGTAAAATGATAAAATCGGAAGGATATATTTAAATTAAGAAATAAGTAATTTCAGGAAATAAAAATTATTTGTTACTTTCCTTATTTAATAATCTTTTATGGAAAAAGAAAAATAAAAAAAGAAATAAAAAGAAAGAAGAAGAGAAAATTTTTTCAAAGAAATTGTCGGTTTGAAAAAAGAGAAAAATAGTTTTATCACTGAAAATATCAAAAATAATATTAATGATCAAGGATATTTACTTATGTGATATTTTTTAAAAAGAAAAATAAATTTTCTCAAGAAATATCAGAAAATTTGATGTGGCATTACGGAGAATTTAAAAGAAAATTAAATTCCAGATAGGAAAAAAACAAAACATTAGGACTTAATTATAAATAATATAATATGTATATTATACATCAATTGAGGAAAACCAATCCACGTAAGTAGCGCAGTAAATAATAGATTTTGGAAAATTGGTTATTTTATTCAAGCCACTAGCAAAAAGAAAATAGAAAAGAAAAGAATGATATGGATCGAATGTCAAATATTCGCATGTTAAAATATGTATTGTTTTCTTGGATCCCAAAATTATATCAGTTAATTCAAGGAAGAGAAATAACTGATGTTTTGCTAATTTATTAATTGACCAGAATGGAGAATTTTAATAAATGAAATAATAAAATGTGTTTCTTATTTTAAATTTGGTGAATACGAATGGATAAGTCTCATCTAGAAAATTGAAGGAAAAAATTTTCTAGTGAGATAATAAGACTTGTTAAGAATGATTTTTTACTAATTTGTAAAATTATGTGTATTTTGATATCTACAGGTAAAGGTGATAGTAAGTAATATTTAAATGCTTGAATCATAAAGGATGTTTCCTGTAATTATTCTAGGTTAAATTTATATTGAATGGAAATTTTTTATAAAATGTGTTTACTTATGATATGAATTATGGGTATAAATTTATATGTTAGATGGTAAAAGAAGAAAATTTAGATACTTAATAGGAAAATATCTAGTTAAAATTATCAGAAGAAATTAGAGAAGTGATAAGGATATTTATTTAAAGTTTGAAAAAATTTATACTATGTTAATTAAGGAACTTATTAATTATTCTTTATTAATTTAATTAAGTTCAAGATACTAGACTAATTATTGTTGAAGTCTTTGAGGGAAAATTATTATGGTTTATTCTGTGTTATCCATGATTTCAGGTTGATCTAAGATAGAAATAAATTTAGTGTAATTAGTGATTTGTGTCTTGGATATAGATCAGTATATGATTAATATTTAGTAATAATTGTAATGATCTATTTTGTGGGATGGAAAATGATCTAAAACTTTATTTTCCATGAGGGGAAAGATAAATCTAGAATTGGGATGTTTATAAAGTGATGTCTAGAGTAGGAGATCAGTAATTTATATCATATTTAGGGTATTTCATTGTTAAAATCAGGAGAGGATTATATTTGGGGTATTATCAGTGAGGAGAAATATTTAATGTAGAGTTAATTCTAAATTCATGTTATATATTTATGAGAAAATAGAGATAATTAACGGAAGGTGTTGAATATTGTGTTTGTTTAGAAAGTTATGGAGATAGGGTATTGAAGGTTATTTGATATTTAGATAAATAGGGTAGATATATGATAATGTCTGGATTGTGGGGAATAGGTGATAGAAGAATGGAGAAGTAAGTTAAAATTGATGAAATTTATTTGAATGGGGGTCAAATATAGGTTAATTCGGATTAATGATTAAGTAATATATTATGAGAAAAAAGGGAAATAGTGTTATTAAGGTAAAATTAAAATAATAAGTGATTGATAAATAATAAATTTAATAAGTTATCTAAATAAAAATATTAATAAATGATATGATAATAAAAATGTTTGAATTGTAAATAATGTTTTGTTTAAAAATTATAAATAAAGTAAAGTATATAAGATAATAAAGGATGAGTTGATGTATCGAAATAATATTTATTTTGTTATATTATTGATAAAGTAAAAGAGAGAGAAGAGTGAATAAGTAAGATAGAGAATTAATGTTAGTATATTTTGTTTATCATATGAGATCGAATAAATTGTATATGTTTGTTATTATGTTAATCATAAAGGATAGTTTTGTTAAATTGTAATAATAAATCATAATCTTGTAAAATTTAATAATAAATTATAGTCTTGTTACAAGTTGTTTGGTATTTTTCTGTGGTAAATAAAAGTGATTTGATAAATGAATATTTTCTTGAGTGAAATATTATGAAATCTAAATCAAAAAAGAAATGAGGACAGAATATTTCAGTATAGTTTAATTTAATAAGAATTATTTATGGAATGAAAACAGAAATTTTATTTTATGTGTGTGTAAAATCATTTTTAATAGTAGGTTTGGTGAATTGTTGTAAATTTAAGTGAGGTTAAGTAATAAATTAGTAAATTATTGTGTTGTCATGGATGATGGAGAAAAAAATTTTTTATCATCCGACTGAGATCTGGATAAAATGGTGATTATCAAAATTATGGTTGTATTGAATATGGTTATCATCTCGTTAAATATTATAATAGTTGATATGTGGATGAAGAATGGAATTTAAATAAGGAATTATAAAGAATGTAATTGAAAATGGAATTTTTAAAATAAAGAGACTGAGATTAGGTCATTATTATAGGTCTTCATTAATGATAATTATGATCAACATAGTGGATGAGATTGAAATTGATTGTATAATAATAAAATATTGATATATATTGGAAATTAATGAATGTTTATTTTAGTCAGTAATATTAAAATGAATGAAATCATCATCATATGTCGAAATGATAGAGAATGTGTTTGATAGAGAAAGAAGTTAGTATCTAAATCCTAAATTTATTTTATTAATAATTTTTTTATTCTACTCTGTCTGAAGATATGTGTATGAATATTATAACTAAAAGTATATATGGTTAGAGGAAGAATTTTAATAGAATGGTAATTGTTTATGGTTTTTGTAGGTTAGAATATATATATATATATATTGGTAGATTAAATTCTTATTGGTTACATATATTAAATATTTTATCTTTACTGGTATCTGTATGATTCAATAAAAATAATTACAGCCTGCATTATGAAATTAATAGTGTGCACATGTATACATTTGAAATAAAATATGTTACTACCTTTGTTTCCTTGAGGAAATTAGATTGTCCCTATTGACAAATAACATATGCTTACTTAATAATCTGGGGGGAATGAAGATTGTCCATAAATACAAGTCTTTGCTTTTAACTTCTGATGAAATAATAATGAATCCAAATGTTTGACACAGATTCCTGAAGTTAGAACCCTTATGGGGTCATGGAGAAGCTTTGATATCCTTAATGGAGCAGTGGGAATTAAAAACCAGCATGTCTATGTTTTTACGCAAATGTACTTATGTCACCTGGAATATATATATATATAACTTACTTACAGTATCGTAGGGCCAAAAGTTTGACTGCAATCACAAAATTCTAATCAATACAAAAAGAAGATTCCTCCTTTATTCTGATTTGGCTATATATATCTTTTTATTTTTTAGAAGCTTTTTTAGTCCTAAAGCCTAATTTCTCATCATTCTTCTCAAGTTCTACATTTTGAATCTTAGCCTGCCTGACATCATTAGTCTAGGACATTGCAATTTGAGATCCGTTTTCCTTTTGTATTCAGTTTTGCTCTCAGAAAAAAAAAAAGCCTTTTCGCAAGTTTTTATTTGATTCAAAGTTTCATTAAAGCATTTAAAAATAAAATATTTTTAAAGAATAACTTTTAACAGGATTTACATTAAAAGCATTTTATAGACAAGAACAAAACCTGTTTAATTCTACATATTTGTATCTTCTTGAAACAAAATTACATATAATAAAATTTATATACATTAGATATTTTTCTAGAAAATTCTTTTACATGCTATATTTTTTGAATATATATACATGCACGTAATCCATCAAAACAAATTGAGCACAAGACCCCTTTTCAGACTGCTTTGGTTAATTCATTCAATCACCTATGACATTAGAACATATCTACATACCCATAGCTACTTTTATTAAACCTGCTTATATAACTTATTAGTAATAATACGTAAATGAAACATTTGATTTGTCGAGATGGACTTGTAGCATCCATAGCCTAGAGACAAGGTATTTAAAACTTAAGCTTTCTACAATAAAAAAAGACAAAATAAATGATATTATTATATAGGTATGGGAACACTTAGCCTTTGTTTTTATTAATCACTAATTAATATTTCCTCAAGCAATATATTTATGGGCATGCACATTTTCTGACATGCCAATTCTATGCTTGCATAAGAATTATATTAAAGGAATTTAATGAGAACAATGATAATATATTACTTAATTTTCACCTACTAGCTAGTTCAGTTAGGGCAGGTCATCCGAAGACTACAGAAATGTCTTATTTGGGGGCAATATATATTAACTTGTTTAATAAATAAAACATACACATTTTAACTAAATGAATAACTAAGAAATAATGAAAATAAAAAAGCTGATAGTGCACAATTGTTTAATAGAAATATAAGCATAAATATATATTTTGACAGATTTAATTCTTCTTGCTCACATATATTAGCTATTTTGTCTTTACAATTATCTATATAATTTAATAGAAATAATTACAGGCTATTTTATGAAATTAATAATGTTTACACGGATACATTTGAAATAAAATATTATGTTACCTTTGTACTCCGTGAAATTAGTTTGTCCATATTCATCAATAAAGTAAGCTTACTTAATAATGCAGTGGCTATGAAGATTGTTCAATGAAACCAAATTCTTGATGCAGCGAAGGTGTGTGGATGCAGATGCCTAAAGTTCAAACCCTTATGGTGTCATGGAGCAGTGGGAGTGAAATCCCTGCATATCTAGGATTTCATCCCAACATACTCATGTAAACTGGTGTATATATATCTTACTTGCAGTATCGTATATCTGAAAGTTTGACAGCAATCACAATAACAGCTTAAAATTGTAATCAATGCAAAAATATAAATCAGAAGACCACTTCTTTATTCTGATTTGGCTATATATATATCTTTTTATTTTTCTAGAAGCTTCTTTTTGTCCCCAATCCTTGTTTCCCATCATTCTTGCAAACGTTCTACATTTTAAACCTTATCCTGCACGATCTCATTAGTCCAGGATATTTCGATTTTAGATCTTTTTTCCTTTGTCTTCAGTTTTTATCTCACAGAAGAAAATTTTTTAGCAAGTTTTTATTCTATTCAAAATTTTGTTAAAACATTTTAAAAATAAAACATTAAAAAAAAAACTTTCAACAGGATTTACATTAAAACACTTCATAAAGAAAAACAAAACCTTTTCATTCTACATATTTTTATCTTATTAAAACAAAATTAGATACAATGAAATGTATACACATTAGATATTTTTCTAGAAATTTTTTTTTACATGCTATATTTTTTGAATAAATACACGCACATAATCCATCAAAACAAATTGAGCACTAGACCTTCTTTCAGACTGCTTTGGTTAATTCATTTAATCACCTATGTACATTAAAATATATCTACATATGTGTGGCTATTTAAACTCTTTTTTCCTTTGGAACAGAGCTTAATCCTGACCCCTGTTACATGTATTATGATATGAAATAAGAAAATGTGTTTTGTATCTTTACAAAAAAACTTCATTCATGGTCAACATTAATTTTGCGAATATCAATAATGTTATGGGAACCAAATCAGAAGAATAAAATGAAAACTCCATTAGGACAAGGTACTTTGGTTTAACATTTATCATGTTCTTTTCTCTATGGAAACATTATTTTGCAACAATGAACCTCAGCCTTGCTAATGGTCTTAAATTTGGTTTGTGTAAAATGCTGGCACACAGATTATTCAAACCATCCAAGACTAGTTAGCATTTCTGCCTAATCGTCAAGAATGTATTCTGGTTAATTTTAGAACAAAATAAAACACTGAAGACTTATTTTGACTTGGCTCCTTGCATTCTCAAGTTTTTAGCTTTTTTTTTTTGGTGTGCTTGGTAATGGTTCATATACAAACATCAAACCTTGTCATCTGTTACTATGCGTGATAAGAAGTCCAGATTCACCCTTTTTTTGTTTTTGCTTTTTGCAAGTCTGTGCAGTGCTATGTGCCATTTACTGATGTCTTTTGAGTTTACTGTCAACAAGTGAAGTTCAAAATGTGCTATACTTTCTGATTTTTTTAATTCTTCCATTGAAATATGATAGACCGATAATTTTGGGAATGACAATTTTAATGTTTAAAAAAAAATATTATGTAAGTTTTTACTTATGTTTATCATGTTGTATTTTAATGCTTTTTAAATGAAATGATTATTTTACTATTAACCATAGCGTAAGCATTTTAATTACTACTTAGTTTATCATATTTATTATAATTAATGATTTTTTAATAATATTTATTTATTACTCGTATTTTCATTTTATTGACTTATTGAGACATTAAAAATCTGAAGATTTAGGACATGATTTATAAATTTTTCCCTCCTATTATTATTATTTTTTAAATATAATAACTTAATAGTATTTCAATGTCATAATTATAATAATTTAAATTAATTCTGCTTCCACCAATTTTAAAAATGCTAATAAAGAGGAATAATAAGAAAAAAAAATAAACAGAATAACAAGTAATTAGATATTTAGATAGACAGTCAAATATTTAGATACACTGAATAATATATTAGTAGGTAATTAGTTAGATAAATAGCTAGATAGAGAAATAATTACAAAATGATTTGAAAATAGATAGAAAAATATGAAGGGTAAAAAAGCTATGCTATATAAGTAAATAGTTAGATAAGAATGCTAATAGATAGATGAATAGTTGGATGTGTAGAAATAATAAGAAAATAAATAGGTAAATAAATATATAGACACATAAATAGATAAGCAAAGAGCTATGTATAAAGAGAGAAATAAATAGGAAAGTTATGAAAAGTGGAAAGTATAAAAATAATTAAATATGTAGATAATGAAGTATAGAAAGTAGATAGATAAATAAATAAATATAAATACAGATAGGAAGATGATAGTCAGCAAGAAAAGTAGATAAGTAATTGTATGGTTGAATAAATAAGCAATTATTTGAATGGACTAAACAAATAGGTAGACTGATTTTTTACAATGTAATAGCCCAGTGGTAGTAACCTTTTTTACTTGTGTGTGTGTCAAAAATGTCCAAAAACACATTTATTGAATGATGATTGGCGTTCCATACAGTTATTACATCAAAATATAATCAACTTGATTATTGCAGTTTTTTGAAAGTTTATAAAACAAAATAATAACAATAATAATTAATTAAAATATTTAAATAAGCTAAATACAAATGAACGATATTTATTTAGATGAGCACAAGTTGAATAAAATGTAATAGTAAAATAGTAATAATAATTAAAACAAAATTTTGGAAATAAACATATAAAATCAACATAAATAGATATTATTTAATGCAATTTTTGCTGTGGTGCATTGGATACACAATGGTTTATATCTGGTTCATATTTTGTGACTTTTAATATTGTAAATGCTGAACTAGATTCATTTGTCATTCTATTTTTCAAACTGTCTTCAATTAAATTCGTTTTTGAAAACAATGATTCACATGCCTATATAGAGGGAAAAAATGATAATATAGAGGTCACTAATTTTTTAAAACAATTAAATGTTTCATGAATAGCATTCCAGGCAGAAAATATTTCTTTTCAGCATTCATTATATATATATCAAATAATAGATCATTTTCCACTGTTTCTAACTCATTCCTCAAGTCAACAAATTTCTGTTTCCATGTAGAACTGGATTGAGAATCGACTGATTGCATTTCCATATCTTTCAAATTAAGCCACTGAAAAATTTCTAACTTGAAACTATCCATTAATATTATATCTGAGTATAAAATAACTTTTGATATTTCTCAGAATTGTCTGAACTGTATAAATCTTTAAAAAATCATCAATTATCAATTGAATTAATTTTACTTGATCTGGCTTCTCATGAGATTCTAAATCAATCAAAAAATAATTTAGATTTGGAAAATATTTGAAAGTGTAAGGGGTAATGTTACTGTTAAAAATTTGTAATTTATTTCAAATGCTTTGATAAAATAAAACAAGACAACAATTGTCTTACTATAACAGTGAAGGTTCACATTTAATTCATTTAGATGTGAACACTTATCAGTAAAAACATTAATTTGGAAAGCCATTCAACATCCATTAATTCATTATATTTTTCAATGATTTTCTCATTACATAAAAACAGTCTAATTTCTTTTAAACACTCAATGAATCTTTGAAGAACTTTTCCTCAATTCAACCATCAGACATTGTTATACATAAGAAAATGATAGTAAACTAAGTTGACCTCACTCAATGTGTAGACATAAAATTGATTTACTTAGCTACAACATTCATGACATCATCCATGGGCTTAATGTTGACCTTCATGCATAAAACTTGCTGACATATAATGCAATGGAAACCTAAAATTGAATGCCCAATATGGTTGGTAAATAAGTGAGAAAACTATTTCATTTTCCATTCATAAGCACCATCTATAGTTACTGATACAATTTTAGCAACATCTATGTTGCAAATATCTATTCCTTTTGTTGTTGTTACTAATGAGGTTAAACTGTTCAATTCTTCTTTGATATTATTCCCAATACAATAACGAATAAAATTAGACAAACGAGGTGATCCATTTATGTCTGTACTTTTATCAAGGCAGAAGGAAATTAAACTACAAGATTTTATCTCTCTTTTTTGTTGGTAAGTTATGTTGTTAGCTATTTTCAGGATTTTTTCTTTAACTGTATTTCTACCAGTGATAAATCATTTATGATTCTGAATAATTTTTGCTTTGTTTTCCATGTTTGATAATTACATTTGAAATAAAAAAAAAAAAAAACTAGCTGCAATTATATTTAATGATTTTTATAAATTTTATTATAGATTTGATTGAATATTTATATTTTTAAATGCTTGGGCAATATATTGTTGTTGTTCATCTTTATTTTTTTCACAGAGCATTTTATAATTGGTTTCCTAATGACGTATTACTGATGATGTTCTCAATACAACTGTTCCAGACAAAATAAAACACATACGGCCCCACCAATTTTGAAATTCCCTACTGCTTGATTTTTGTTTTATATTTTCACTAGTCATATTAATATAATGGTAACAACTTTTTATTTAAAAGTAAATTTAAATGAGTTTTAATAATTTTATAAATCAAAGATTTATCATTTCACTTTTACAGCAAAACTTCAGGAAATTTCGTTCCTTTATCCATGATTTTTTTCTCATGTGTCATAGCATCAGCTGTCAAGCGAAACAGCTAATCCAGGACAACTGCTTGTAAAGCAGCTGTCGCTGACCTCTCGACCACCAATGCTTGAATGGTGTCTACATGTTTAGGTGAAAAAAGATTAGGACAAAAAAACATTTAATTACTTTTACTTTAGATTTGAAAAAAATACTTCAAAGAGTTATATAAACATTTTACTGAGTTTACTTTCTAGTTTTATTGGAATTATTTGACAAGTTTATAGAATATAATACCACAGTATACCGGTACTATTTATTTGATTTAAAATATTATAATTTACTGCTTCTAATCAGAATTCAATTGCAAATTGAATTCTAATATAATATTATATTTATTTTATCTTTTGCTAACAGTAAATTTTTGTTAGTACACATTTTACCAACAAAAAAATATTGAAGTAAATTATGATATATAAATAGTTCGCATGCCAATAGAAAATTCGAAGTGCCATATCTGGCACGCGTGTGACAGATTCGCCATCACTGCAATAGCCAAATGGATAAGAAAATAATAATTACATTAAAGATAAATGGATGGATATGTAAGAATATATGTAAATAATGTAAATAACTAAAGATCTGTGTAGTTATGTATTTAGATATATAAAAAATAGATGGATATATATTTATAGTTAGATAAAATAGAGATATCTTTTTAATAATGACGTATGAAGAATAAATAGATTTTTAATATTAATATTTCTTCCAACATAAATATTACATAATTACTTAATTAATCTTAGTTAAGATTACTTTTTTTAATATTTAAAGTTACTACATGGAAAATATTTTAATTCAAACTTGTAAAAGTTATATATGAAAAATAAAGAAGTATGCAAATCGACATTTAAGCATAATTACTTTTTATATTTAACTTTATTTTTTATGTATAAATACATATATACGCAGATAAACGGATTTAAAATTAAATCTGTATAAAATAACCACGACTATTTATGTTTAAATCAAGATGAATAATGATTAAACTTAATTTAAAGAGTTGGACAAATTAATTTGGTTTTTGATATTCTCAATAAAGGGCAGCTTATTTTTACTTTTATTTGAATCCATCGTAAAAAAAAAAAAGTATTTCAAATAATATATAAGTGCAATCTTTTTTTTTTCTGGCAATATATTTCTTCCTTACCTATCCCTTCATACTTTTTTTTTACTATAAACGTCTTGTTTAAAAAATTATAACGTTTCACTTTAACTTTTTTATCTCTGACAGCTTCGATCATTATTTTCCACTTCTCCACATCGATTCCTTGACTGAATGTAAAATTTAATTTATATAAAATATTTAATAATAGATCATTTTTTCCTGCTTTTTATTACATTTCAATAATGTAAAACTTAATTGGCTGTTTTATATCATCATTTTTTTCTAAATGACAAAATGACATCACTTCCAATTGTTTCTTGAGTTTTATTAGAGTGCAAAAGTATAGACAATGACATTTCAAGACAATTTTCATGTTGACTGTCTTAAGTATTTATTGTCCAATCATAAATAGTCTGATCAGACACTTGGAAGACAATTGCATAGAAAGAGAATTAAATTTTATACAGATGTCTCAAGATTTCCTTGAACTCCTAAAATTATTATTATACATGTAAGTGTGAGGTAGTATGTTTTTAATTCACTAACGTATACATTTGATTTTTCTTGAGAATGGTATTAAACCATCATCACAGCTGCATATCATTCACTGTCATCTGCTTAACAGATGTTTTTTTTTTAAAGATATTGCTGACACTCCAACACTGAAAGTCAGAACATTTAATTTAAACTATCCTTAATACTGGGTTAATGATTTGTCCCTGAATATAATGCAGAAACAATGTGCATAAAAGTAATAATAATAAATGTGAAGATAAATTTAAATGTGATGATGTTTTTTAATCATTACCCATATGCAAATTATTCATAAAGAATAGTTTTTGTTCAATAAAACCAAAAATGAGTCAGAAACAGGAAAAAGCTACTTTCAATCATAAATTTGAAGAGTGTTCAAGGAATATTAACCTGTAATACTTATAATGGAAAATGAAAATAACTTTAATGTATATTTTGAAAAATCTAAAAACATTGAGATTTATTGAAATTTTTTTTTTTTAAATATTAGATGGTGAGTAAAAAGTTTAATACTTTTCTAGATAAATAAGATAGTATTTTATTTTCATTTTATTATACACTAATTAAACATCAAAGATAAAAATGAAGGAAATCTAACACTTGTAATAATATAATCTTTCTTTATTTTTATTATAACTTTTATAATTAAACCTAGTGTTGTATTTTCCAAAAAGTTGTATACCAGTAGGTATTTAAATGTAGACAACATCATCCTGGGAATTATTTTATAATCCTCCTTATTTAGGTATTGCTTTTCTCTCTGATAAATTTCTCTTGGAAGATGGCTATGAAATTTTTTAACCTTTTCTCACTTCAACTTTTATCCATCTAACTTAAGTGAGAATTTGGGTTATTAGTTTAACATTTAAATTTAATTTTAAAACCTTCATTTAATATTGTGAATAAATAAATTGGGTTTGATTTGTTAAAAAAATAAGTTTACAAATAAAGAAATCTAAAAACATTATATTTGAACTTTTTAAATATAAAAAATATTGAAAAATGTGGAACACATAACAGGATATGGCTTTACTTTTACAGTTTTTTTTTTTTGTCAGAATAATATTGTAAAAAAGAAATTAGCAAAATATTTGTCAAATAAATTTCAATTTTTAAGCCTGAATGAATTACTATTAAGTTATAACAAATCTAAGAAATACTTTTCTGAAATTGAAAATTGCATTTATATCTATCAGGTTATCACAAAAATTCAGAACTGCCATTTTTTGATAGCTGCTTAATAAAAAATTATAACAGTATAATAATTGCTCCTTTTAGTTTAATATTACTTCATGTTTCTTAACTTATGTTTTTAGAAACAAATTCTAAACAAATATGAATGTAAGCATGAACATATTTCCTTTTTAATAATTATAATGAAAATATTTTGTAAAAGTAATTACACATAATTAAAATACATAAAAAATTATGATTTTCCCACTTATAGTTGAAAAAAATAAAATTAGAGATTCTTAACATTCATATTCAATAAAAAATTAACCAATCAGAGACTTCTAATTTTGTTAAGCTTTTTTATCTTATTGTTCAGTGATGTTCTGTAGTCAGTTCTATGGACTACTGATGTCTTCAGATTTTTTATATTAATAAATCAATATATACAATATATGACACTATAGCACAAAATGACCCTAAATAATAAATGGTAAAGAAAGCCAAAAACATATATATATATAAATCTATAGAACTACAGTGCCATCATTGTCTGCACAAAACAAGTCAAGCTTTAGGCAAGTTAATTTACAAACCTTAAAAGATTATTTTCATTTATTTAATTATGCTTTCGACAAAATTTTACAAAAATGTAATGATTTTATTTATTTTTTTCATTTATAATTTTTCCAAAGAAAAAGCATATAAAAATAGTTATCAAATTGGACAAATGCATATGAGCAAAAATGAAAATCTAAATGGTTAATAATTATTAATTTTGATTTATAGTATAAATCTAGCTATAGATCACCATTTGATTTCTAAAACATAATATATTACATGTCTTCATTGTGAAGAAGTATCTATTGTTAATTTATTGTATCAAAGTAATTTAAATATTGAACAATTTTAAAATAAAAATTCTAAAAATGTGGTTAATATAGAAAATTGTCTAACAATTCTCATGCGTTGGTGGCCGAGGGGTCAGCATAGCAGCCTTACAAGCAGTTGTCCTGGGTTTGCAGATTCGCTTCCTGGCTGATGCTTTGACACATGAAAAAAAAAACCAAATGTGATAAAAGCATTGAACTTATATAATCACTTAATCTTCAAATATGAGATTATAAAATATTTGATGATGATAATATTTAAAAATTGTTAAATATTATGTTTTACTGTATGTTTCAATTGTAATAATTTTTTTTAAATTAGTTGTTTCAATAAATATGATTATCAAATATTTAAATAATATTTACTTTATATCCTATATTCATATCAATTCTTTTTGATGCTTTGAATTTGAAGTCATTAATCGATTTAGTAATATTATGGATATTATATAAATAATCTTAGACAATAATGTATATTTAAATTAAATAGTCATATATCACATGATCCAAATTTTTAGCTTCTAAATAAAAATAATGAGTGGCGCTAATTGTTCTAACAAGCTTTATTAATAAATGTTATAAAAGAAAGCATTTTAAAAAAAATCTCTATCTAGAAATTAATCCCCAATCCTGATCACTAGTTTCAGGCTTTTGGAAATCCTCAGTAAGGCTGAAATTATCCTAGCGCCTCACTGAACATTGCTAAAAGCACAAAAACCACTGGCCCTGGTTGGGGGATAATTTCTAGATAGAGTTGTTTTTTAATGCTTTCTTTGGCAGCATTTATCAATAAAGCTTATTAGAGCAACTAGCACTGCTCGTTAATGACATATATTTAAATCAATATATAGATTTTTTTCTTTCTAATTTCATGTTTATGTTTTTTTTTATGTGTTTATTATTAATATAATTTATTTGCGTTGAAAAAATATTTAGAACAATGTCCATACTTAAAACTAAAAATTTCCGCTAGCAATTAATTCAACAGTTCAAAAAGTAGATAAGATTAACATTGTCTGTTTATCTTTTATTCATTTTGTTTTTAGAAGTATATAATCATAACTATTTATAACGTATACATTTAAGAACCATATTTAACTTTATTGTGCAATGCAAAATGCTCTATATAATTGAAATTGGGTTATTTTATTTTTCAACGAATCTCAACTACAGTAAAAGGCAAATAAGGATTTACTAGAGATGGCGCTAAAGCAGAGAGCTCCTACTATTTATATAATATGTAACAATCATAGAAAAACATTGAATAAATAATAGTTGATTGAAATAAATAAAAATGTGTAATAAGTATTAAACAAAACTAAATATATTATAATATGAGTGCGCTTATAAATTAAGAAGATATTTACAAAACACATGTATAGTTTTATATCTATTTGTATGCATGCACTCAAACACGATCTGGCTCATGCATTGAGAGACACACTCAGTTGTATATCTTTAAGGATTTATAAAGGGCATGCTGTTAGTATTTATGTCATATTGAAAAGCAAACGCATCATTATAGAATTTATTGATTAATTTTCATTTTCATAATTTATTACATTAATTCTGATAATGCAATATTTTAACATTTAAAATAGAAATTCAAATTATATAAAAATCGAAGCTGCGTTATGTGTTTTGAAGGAGAGGGAGAGAGAGAGAGAGAGAGAGAGAGAGAGAGAGAGAGAGAGAGAGAGAGAGAAAGAACGAATGCAATTGTTTGTAAAGTATAATAGCAAATTAATATTTGTGCTAATTATATTACATAAAAATATATTTTGCCAAAAAAATGTAACCGCAACTTCTGCTATCGAGTCAATTTTTTAATTAAAATAAATCAAGTACTAAAAAAGTATTTTATAATTAATTAATGTAATCCTTATTTAATTAAAAATTATCTAAATGATTCGGCAATGCGACTTCCGTGGATTGGAGGTTATTATTATTGAAAATAAAATTTAAATCGCTTAATATTTACTTTGTAAAAGAAAAAAAAACTCATTATCAAGCTTTTGAAATAATTTAAAAAGAAAAATGATTTAATTTACTTATACTGAAAATTAATTAAGAAAAATAACATACATGTCAACACGAACATATACGTTTAACAACATATAGTCCTGAGGAAATAAAGTATACAGCATATTGATGATTTGGTATGTCATCATTTTTTTTATTTATTTACAATATCGAATGATTATTTACTATTACATATATATAACACTGAACAATGAGTTAGTCCCATTTTTTTGTTATTTTTATGGGATGTAAACAGTGTCTGTTTATTACCAGAGGACCACTGTTAAATTTGGTCAGCTTCATTGATAAATAAACCATTAATTCTTATACAAATTTGTGAATGGCTTTCTTTAAAAAATTTTAAATTTGAAAAAAAAATTCTATGGCATGTTGATGGTAAATTTTAATATAATTATAAAATATAATAAAAATTTTCTTTTAAAATATTTTGTTATTCATTTTCTTCACAACATCATGGGTTTTAATTAATCATTATTTTAAATATACATTACTGACTTTTATAATAGATTTATTCGAAAATAAGTTATTTGGTGGATATCATCATAATAGTAGCAACATCATACTGTATTTACTGTTTCCAGCATTATGATGTTATGGTGGATATATCTTTTCTATATTATTTTAAGCCTATCTATAACCTTAGATTATTGAACATAGTTTTCTTTTGGTGCAAAAATCATTTTAAGCTTATTAGTTGAAAAAAAATCTGAAAATAACAGCATTATATAAACCTTTTGAGAAATAGCTAATTTGCATATATCTCTTTTTGATCTCAATAGAAAAACCTATTTCTGATTGGTAGACTATTTTACCTCCGGCATATTTTTCAATATTGTTATTTATAAAATATTGTAATTTTCACTAATTTGTTTATATGTTGAAGGTTATTTAAGCAACATTTTGTAAGATACTTCTTTTCAACCAAAAATCTACATGACTATAATCAAACGGTAAAAGGAGCAATCTTTCCATACAGAAATGCCACCAAGTGCAAGCCTTAGTAATCAATGGATGCAATAAAGTTTGTGCACAAAATTCTTGTAAGCATTCTGCCCATGGATAATGGTGACTGTGATTTTCAAAAAATCAAAGGGACCAAAATGTATAGATGCTGAACTAAGTTCAAAGTGATATAACTATACAAGCAGATGAGTTAGATTAAATACATTATAGTGTTTTCATCTTGGGATCCTAGTATAGTGTTTTCATCTTGGGATCCTAGATTAATAGTTAACTAAATAAGTAAAATATGGCTGCTGGGAGGTTGCATTTGATCCTAAGATCTAGATGCAGTTTTCTCAAATTCAATCCTCCTCATTGATAAAATCCATAAGCTATAAACTAGTCTGGCAATTTTGGATGAGTAGGTGCTAAATAGGGATCCTTACATCCATTGATTATTGAGGCTTGCACTTGTGACACTGTTGTATGGGGATTATGCTACTGTAAGCAATAGCCTATGTAAGCATATGAAATGGTGATCACATGAAATTTTGATGGTCTTATACCTAACTTGCCCTTGGTATAATGGTGACTGATTTTTAAAAACCAAATACACCATTCATTCAGATCTATATGACTATACAAGCAGATGAGCTTGGATTGAAAATATATGTTTTTATCTTCATCCCCTAGTCTTTATAGATAACTGAATAGATAAAGCTGGCTGCAGAAGGACTGCATTAGATCCCAAGATCTAGGTGCAATGCTCTAATGTCCGAGGATACTCACTGATAAAAGCCTGAAGCTAGAAACTAGTCTGGGTATATTGGATGAGTAGGTATTAGATAGGGATTGTATGTGCAAACCTTCTTGCATCAATTGATTACTAATGCATGCACTTAGTGGCACTACTGTATGGAAAGTTTGTTACTATTATCAATAACCTGTGTAAGCATATGATATGGTAAGACATGAAATTAAATTGTATTTGAAAAAAAAATTTAATACAAGTTCTAAAACATTTGTTACAGCAAAGTGGAAGCTGTTTTACTCGGTAACAATCTTTCATAATGTAAATAAAAAAAATTTAATAGCAGTAAGCTTAATGTTTACTTCTAATATATATTTTCATTCTTTAACACTAACTAACCATAAACTTATTTTAAATATAAAAATTAAAATTAAAATAATAAATATTTCAGTCCACTAACTTAATAAAGAGATCAAATAGATCTAATAAAGCCAAGTGTTGTTATAATTACAAAACTTGTACTTATAGTTATATATGAAAAAGTTTAAATATTAACTTTAAGAATGTCTTTAGTTTGAAAGCTTGCATTTGTTTTAAAATAATGTGAAAAATATTAATATATAATTTTAAAAAAAGTTTAAATGTGAAAATAAAATATTCAAATATAGAATAAATTTTTACTAGAACCTTTTCAAATAACAAGAGTGGAGTTAGATACAGAACAGGTTAACAAGCTTTGTAGAATATCCCCAACCTTAGACTGGTTTCTGCTACTGGCATTCTCAGTGAAGTGTTAGGATATTCAATCATTAGATTAAAAATATCAAGACAAGCCCAGCACTTTATGTAATGTATAACATTAAATAGAGAATCTGAAATTTTCAGACATTCATATGTCTTCCAATCCAGCTATCTAACTTAAATAGTCATATGGAACTGAACTAAGTTGAGATACACCATATATTAATAGCTTTAGCAATATAAAATTGCCAAAGCATCATAGCAAAAAATAAAATGACAAAAAATCAATTCAGATGTCACATGACATAATTTAATAAACTTGTGTTGCAAATGTTATATATAGAGCTCACAAAACAAATGTTTAACAAGATTTGTACAATGTCATGAAGAGTGTGCTGAAGCACTCTCATCAGTGCGCTGGCTTATCTTAAAATGTACGAGTAGAAGAAATCATTTTCCAGTGTTGCTTCTACCTGATGTCACATAAGACCTCGAGTGAAATCGTCTCTTACAAAATTTAAACTCACAAATTAAATCCATGCATGGTAGAACTTATAATATGCTATGTTAACAATAACTTATTGGTAAGAAACTTTAAAGTGATCTCTATTTTTTCCCTTGAATGAAAACTGTCATATTTACTGTTTGCTCAAGTTTAATAGAAATGTTAGAAAAGATTTCATCTTATTTAATCTCTCTTTTTATTATCATTGTTAAATTTAATGTTATTCTAACCTTAGTATAGATTAATAAAGGTAATAATATAACTTACATTGATGTTGATTATTAAATATTGTTTATTGAAATTCTTAGAAAATCCACCATGATTGCCAGTCAATGAAAAACTGCTGACTCTGTACTGGAAATAAAATCCTCTGTATATTTTAAATAGGGTGTTTAGTGTTTGTTTTAAAAAAAGGAAGGTCAACCAGTGAACTCTCAATATGAGTTCTGGCACCTTAAATAAATAAAAGCTGATTTCCTTTTTTTTGTGAGTAGAATATTATTGTTTAAAATTAGGATTAAGTGACCAGGAAAAATAACTGCTGCAGATAAGTTATTCTAATGTTTGCAGACAGATGATTTATAATCTAATGCAGTTTGATCACTGAATATGAGATTGTAAATTGTATAACAAAATTGTAATTGTACTGTGAACATTATATGTGTGTATATACATATATATATTGTAACGTTTTTCATTTTGCTAGGCCTTTACACGCTAATATAAACTGCGCGTGAGTTGATCAAGCTATGTCAAAAAAGAAGAAAGTTGTCTTTCTATTCTAAAAACACAGCTATTTTTCCTGATCAACTTCAGCCTATTAATTGTTACGAATTGTGCTATTGACAAAATCAACTTTTAATTTTATTTACTATGGGCGCCAGAATTCCTAAGAATCCGCTGAAATATGTTGCCAGCACCTCTCGCAAGTTGTAAAACAAAAAAAAATAAAAAGATTTTTATTATATTTTTTTTTTTAAGGGGCGGTAATTCTACCGTAATGAGAATTAATGATTTTTACGATTATTAGTCCTGGGCATATTGAAACATATTGGCAAAGGTAACTTACGTTTAAATCTTATTACACTAAAAATAAATTTAATAATAAAAAATAATAACTATTATTAATAACGCACAAATGAGAATTGATATTAGAAATATTTTTAATTTTGACAAACTAAAATACTTCATGTTAAGTAGCTAATTAATACCTTGGAGAGAACACATTTAATTCAGGTGGGAAATATCCAGAAAATATAAATATCAGTTAAAATAAACAAAAAGTTCTTGGTTAAATAAGAGTCTCTCATATAGAAAAATTAAAGTCACTATCGGGATTCTTTTATACGTATATTTTTACGAGTAGTTTTAAATAGTTAACTTTGTCACAATCAGGATAATTATTCTTACCGGTAAGTTTCATGAATTCAGTAGTAGATAACTATGCATAGTTTTTTGGTTATAATGAGCTCAGCCTTTTGGTTATTGCTTGATCTTGTGGTCCATTTTCCCAGTCGGTCACGAAGGCTTTTCCTGGTGTACATCATTAGGTCCGATGTCTTCAGAAGCTCCAGTTCACTGCGACATGCTGAATTCCTTCAGCGAAGAGCGATCTTGGATATATTAATGTTATCCAAACCAACTAGAGAAACAAAATGAACAAGACATTCCTTCAACCGGATCCCTCCTTTTTATATCCAGTTTTCAGGACTTCTGCGCATGCTAGTACCATGCCTTTTTAATCTTATCCAGTCTTTATAAATTTTATGTAATAAAGTCTTTATTTTCTTCAAGTTTTCGGCCATCTTTAATTAAGTTGAGTATTTCTACTTTCAGCTTATCTTTTTTTACTTGCTTTTGGAATTCTTTTGTTCTCTCCAATTACTGTTATTACTTATCACATAAAAAAAAATAAGAAGAATAATTCAACCCTCATTGTACGTTTTTTCTTTTTTTAAAAAAAAATTACTCAACAAAATTTTAAATCCACTTTTATCTTTTAGTTTTTTTTTTACCCAATGCCAATATATTTGTAACGTATATAAATAAACGTTACAATATATATATATATAATGAATAATGTCTTATTCATTTCAGTATTGGCCATATCCTTTTCCATATGATTGAGATATGACTTAGTTTTGAGTATGCTAATAAACATAGCATTCAAAAGTTTTAATAAAAATTGTTTATTATATAATAATAAAATAGAATAAATTGTTTGAAATAAAATATTAAATGTATGTTAAAATGAATTCTTACTTATCATATTAAAGAATGTGCAAGTTATAATAATTGTTAAAAAAATTAAAAGAAACTAGTAAAACACATTAAAACATTCTCTTATCAAAGAAGGAAAACAAGTCAATTAAAAGTTAGATTAAAAAGTTAAAGCTTGTTTAGATAAGAGATTAGAAAACAAGAAAAAAGAACCAGGCAATCAAAAGCGATCAATTAATATGTTTTTATAATAAATAAAATAAAAAGGTGTTAAAACAAGAATAGATCTACCATGATGGAAAACTGGGTGTTGAGAAATATAACTTATATAAAATCAATTACATTCTGAATTCTGGCTTTATTCACAAAACCTTAAATCTTCATTATGATGAGTGAGTAAAAGAGGGAAAAATTGCCAACTGTTAATCTTACTCTGGAGACCTAGAATCTGACATTATGTCACTTTAAATAAATTGATTAATTTTTGCCCTTGTGAAAAAATCAAACTTTGTCTATGAAACATTACTTTTTTTAAAAAAAAAAATCTGTTTAGAACTTATTCTAAGGTATTTTAAGTTTATTTTAGTATATTTATTTCTAATAAACTATGTAAAAATAGTGTTTTGTTAAAAAGAAAAAAAAATGTTTAGACTTTCTTTTAATTGTTTTAAGTTGATTTTTTGTATATTAATCTGAACACAGTTTATGAAGCAAATGCTTTGTAAAGAAAAAAAAGTAATATCAGCAGTTAAATACTTTAGCTGCATTTTAAAATCAAAATTCATTTTATTTTCTTTAATATACATGTTAACTAAATTTTTCTTTGTAAGAAAATAACAAATTGTTTTTTTATTTTGAAATTGTCAGTTAAAAAAAATCATGCTAAGTAATATTTGTTAAATGGAAAAATCTGTTCTGTAAAAAAAAATAGTATCCAATTGCAATAAATAATGAATAGTAATTATAAGCAGTTTTAAGGTAATGATTTAATTAAACCCATGGAGTTCATTTGTTCATAGTTAGCCCTTCTTTTGATTGCTGAAGATTAGTTTGTATGTAGATGAGCTTATATTATATATACAGTTGTTTGTTATATCTCTTTTTTGCTGATTATTTTATTGGCCAAGTGAGGTAAAAGTCTAAATTTTTAATTGGTCAATTCACAAAGTGAAGTGTCAAAACTCAAATTCAATCATCAAAATATATTCATCTTTTAATATTATATTCACTTTAGTTTCATTTGTAAAAAGTATATTAATAATTTGTCAGATTATGAAAGTAAATGGAAGTTTTTTCAAAAACAAATTTCTCTTTATAATTATCAAAATATTTGCGAGTGGCAATTGTAAAATGAAAATTTTTCTCCAATGAAAACGTTTTATGACATCAGCGATTTTCTTTCTAATTTTATTCTGAAAAAAAAAGTAAATAATTTTGTTAAAGTCTTAACTATTTTTCTAAAATAATTTTATTTATAGCATATTTTATCAAAATAATTTGTAATTTGACAAAAAATATGTTTAAAGTGGCCTTAAATATTTGTTTATCATTTTTGAAATGAAACAAAAACAAACTGTAACTTTTGAGTTATTGACATTTTATTTTCTTTGTGTCAAAATGTAATAGCCAATAAGATTCAGGAAGAGTACACCTACCTTTTTTGTTAAAGTTTCGAGACCGTTTTAATGATTTTTTACTTGTAAAATAATTCAAGAGATGGCAGCATCTTATGGAACTTTTTCAAATGATGATAAAATCTTAACTGTACCATTAAAAGTGACAGAATTTGAATAGTTGGAAGCAGCACCAAATTGTCATGTTTTTAACTGTGACTAGCAACCATTGCGTTAATATATACAATTGTCGATTCACTGTCAAATTGTTAAAAATATTTCTGCATTTATATAGAAAGTGTCATTCAAGATTTGGGTTGTACAGATTTGAGGATCAGTCTCAAAATAAACTGTATCTATAACTAAAATGTAGTTTTATTAAAGTGGGATTTAGTACTAAAATAATGACTGTTGTAGAAAGGTTTAGTGGTTATAATTATGCAATATTAAAGATATGCATGTATTTATTCTAGAAAACTAATAAGTTTTATAAATATTTTATATTTGTAAGTTTGTTCATACATAGAGTTTTATTTGAAATATATTAAAAACCAGGGTTTGTTGTACAGAAAAATGACTCAATTATAAAACTGTACTTATATTATAAATGTAATGAAGGTAAGACTTGAAATTAATTAATGAAACCTTGGACATTTTATAAATATTTGTTTTCCTCTGTGGGTCTAAACTAAAGCAATAATATAAGAGATTGTAGAAATGGTTTTATTAAAAGGAAAAAAAGAGAGAAAGTAAATTAAACTATTATTGTTATATGAAGCCTTAAGTAGACCCCAAAAGCACTAAACATGACTCAAAATGCATTTAATTAAGCATTTTTACCAGAGTGTCCAAGTGCTTGAAATTTGGAATTTATTGTTATTATAATGTGTTAACATTTTATATGTAATATTGTCTAGCTTGCATATTTTATCCATATACATTTATCAGAAATAACTTATGTTTCTGATGAACTAGCCAGATGTATCACATGGGGGCTGTGTAGTCATCATCATCATCCTATTAAAGAAAATATTGTTTAAATATCTTCTGATGTTTAAATATAGGTGACACACATATAAAATAAGATAAATATAAATACTGAAATATGTTTAATTTGACTATTACAATATATATATATATATATATATATATATATATATATATATATAATATATATAAACTCTGTCAGATAATGAAAATTATTCTACACGAATAAAGCATGATAAACAGAGCACAAAAACATTAATTATAAACAACAATTAGCCAAGCACTTTCGGTACTGTATACCAGGATCATGGCGACATACTGGATTCAGTTTTAGTATGTTGCCATGATTCTGGTATATAGTATCGAAAACGCTTGACTAATTGTTGTTTATAATTAATGTTTTTGTGCTTTGTTTATCAGGCTTTATTCGTGTAGAATTATATATATATATATATTGTAACCGTCGGAATTGTTGAATGCTGTATTCCATTTAAATTGAAGAAAGAAGGCCCAAAATGTTGGTGCCATTTTGTAACTGATTAAATTGATGGATGAAGGTGATGGTTAGGATGATCAATCTGATCTGATAAAAAAAATCTAAAAATCTAATTTAAATTAATCTGGTCTAGCTCAATCGGGTCGCCGTTATGTAATAAACCATCACAAAGCACAAATAATCTCTCTTAAAGTTTAATTTACTTAAGTTATAAGTGAAATGGAGGAATAATGAGACTATCTGCTCCAGACATCAACAAATCCATCACAATTACAACATAAATTGCAAAGAGCAGTGAAACCAACTACTATTGCCCTAAACAATAATATAGGATTAGGCTAACTACTTGATTGGCAATCTAATCAAAATCAAATCCAATTAATAACTAAAACAGATTCCAATATATATTTTATTAGCCTGTTACTGTTATAGTAATTTAAATCTACTTTATTATTTAAAAATGCTGCCCCTTTTTAACTTAATGGATAAGCTTCTAAGTACCTGTAATAGTACTTTACAAAACATTTGTTTACATATAGACATTATTTAAATATCAAAACAAAATAATACTTGAACCCAAATATACATATATCTATTTTAATAAACGCTAAATAGAAAGATAAACACTCGTGTCAATAAGCGATATACAATTCTTTCTACTTCAATCTCTAATTAATAATTTTCTGTGGGTATCAACTGGTTTTATTATAATTTTATAAACACTTTGAAAATTTATGCACTCACTTAAATGTTTAAACAAATTAATAGACGTCGATGGTTTACTAAGAAGCTACAAAATAATTTATAAATAATTCACAAATATCTTCCAATAAAATGATGCTTAATTAGTGCTTCGTTTAGGTTTTAAAATAGAATACTTCACTGGAGTTTAATATCAACACTCTATTAGCTCATCTCTAACTTTACAATGTCCAACCACATTACATAAAAGATATATCGAGCTTCTATTGGATGTTTATTCACCTGTGAGTATTAATACAACTTGTTTGAAATTTTAAACAATTGAATAAAAATTGATTGGCAACAATTAAAACATATGATTATATTTGATATTTATACAAATCAAAATAATATTCAATTAAATCGGTCAATGAAGTTTATTCTCTTCATTTTATAGGAGTTTAAGAAAAATATCCAAGACGAATTATTCTGAACCAAACGATAAAGTATAATCTATTTAGATTTTTATGACGGAATCAGACAAACATGAAATGATTGACTTTGTAATATTAACTAAGATAAATGATAATATGTATATATAATATTCGAATGCAAATATAAATATGAAATTCATATAGAAACAAAATAAAATACTAATAAGCAAAACATACCTTATCTTATATTCCAATTCGCTTACCAAGCTGAGTTTGAATCCTGTTACTTAAATAGCTACGCCGTCTTACGCAATCCAAATAAAACAAAATAATTAAACTAGTCTTGATATTTAAATTAACTCAATTTATTAGATTATAGAAAAGAAAATTGGCAATATTAATGATAAAATACATCCGAAATGACTTTATATTTTAGATTGGTTGACTAAATAAAATGATCAAATTGCTATGTGTATCTCTATATATGTGTTGCAATAACGATAACGACAAAAAAAAAATGAATGAGTAAATGACGGGAAAGGCTCTTAGATATTTTACTAAAAAAAATTTACATATAACCGATACCAAAATGTGAAATAGGAGGGTATCAAAATCTATTTGTTTATCAAAATAATTACGGATAAATGAATATGAAATAATAAATATATTTGAGTCTTTCCGATCATTTTCATTTAATAAATTATATTACTTTTAGAGATAATTAAAAAAAAATCATCCCATTTTATTACATATAAAAAAAAATTAATACACACACATTTCATATAAAAAAAAATCATACCATATATATATAAGTCTGTTCGTTCACTATTTATTGGTCTATCGATTGACTTCAGTTATAGTGTAAAGAGAAGTTTCTCCGTCAGAAATAATAATCGTAAACTTTACAATACTTCATTAAAAGTTTTCTTTTTTCGTCCGAAGAGGTGAGTGCACTTTGATTATCCCTATTATGATGTGAATTGATCCAGTTGGGTCTTGTTCCTTTGCTCGTGAGACGATGTTTACGCCAATCCATTTTTTTTTATAAAGCATTTTTTTTTTATTTCATAGGTTTTTTTTTTTTTACTTTGCTGTCGCTTCCCCGGAAACCCTTTTCGCAACTGCCCGCTAAATGATTGAACGGGCAGATAATTCCACTATTTTTCCATGTTTTATGGTTTTACACACAAAAAAAAATATTGAAAAAATTTATTTGTTAAGACACAGAAAATAGATCTATCCTTTACTATTGCAAAATGATAAAGAGTCCTGTTATATTCTGTCGCGTCTTTTTTATATGTTCTCTTTCTGACGTTTTTCGTATCTTGACGACCATACAATCTTACTCAATTAAAAACTCAATTCTATCAATTTTCTTATAGTTTCTTTTCGCGCGGTTTTTGGGGTAAGTTCGGAGAAAAAGATACATGAAGATTAAATCCAAATTCGATTACAATTTTTTTATTATTTTACAAACCAAAATACAAAATTGATATAATAACCTTTTAAATTATTGATAAACATCAATAATTTACACATATCTATATTTTTTAATAATAATATTTTTTTAAATTAATTTATAAACACATATACTCAACATAAAAAACATTGAACTGTATATAATAATGTTACTATGGTGACTGCATTCATATATGAAATATATAAAATAATATCGATCCTATTTAGTTAAACTTATATTGTACTGAATTGTCTACTATGTTTTTTTATATATATATATACCTGGATCATCAATTTGAACATTCACAACATCTCCCCTCTACAGAAAAAAAAAAAAAATAACGACACCTTTTTCTTTCCCTCTCTAAAATCATTAAACATTTTAATTTCTGCACAGATAAACGTCTATCATTTCCATCTGTCTTGATTTTAATATCATTTGAAATGTTAGTAAAAAAAAATTTAAAATATCTTATTCTCATAGAAGCAATGTGGAATTCGTTCATTCCATTTATGCTTGACTAATTAGTTCACCTATATGTATTTTTTTTTTTTTTGAATTTCACAATCAAATTATTACATCTTTATATTCCTCTCTGCAACTTTCTGGACAACAATGCTCTAAAATTAGAGTCAAACAAGAAAATCATTTAGTATTTGCTTCATACAAGCCAAATATATTATGGAACAAAATTCATTTATAAGCCAAATATTATTAGTTACTCTCTAATAATCATATATTTTCATTGCATTGTTAAAATATATACATATTCACGGTTTTATTTTCTTAAAACTCAACAATAGCTTTTATTATTATTTTCTTTAGACATATCTGTAGTTCACTTCAGTGACACTACTATGGGCCTAAATTTTAAACATTCAATATTGTCATAAAATGAGAATGTAACTTTAGTTATTTAATATCTTATATTTATTCAATTCCTGCTTTGGACATTGAAAATATCAACCTTTAAAGTCACTTTTCCTATAAAATAATCTAAACAAATGAAAATTAACTCATACAGTGAGCTGGAGATTCAAAACAATAGAGATATCCCATTTTTAAATCACTTCTAATACTAAAGTAAACTGATTAAATGTCAATCAAATCTAATTTTAATTTCTGGAGGATCTGACAACTACTTTACAAACTAAGCTGTGCTCTACATTGATGCTAATCAGGGACATTTATGTTTGAATAGCTTTATTTTATACAGGTTAGGGAAACTACTAAACATTTCTCTTTAAAATTATAACTCATATTAAAAGATAAATCCTGCCATTAAGGATTTCTTCCTACCTGCCAATGAATAATAATAAGTCTGGGACATCTGTCGACTTCAGACTTCAATATAATTTTATATAGAGTTATGAGCCACAACACACATCTATAGTTCTGTCAACTTCCTCAAAGAAAAGACTTAACTATACAAATATTTACAATTTACAAATAGCACAGACATTAAAATCTTACACTCTACATCTCCAATGCATTAAATAACACATTCACCATCATCAGTCAATTCCACAAGGTTTAATTTTAAACAGTACTTGCATACTATACAATGAAAATCTTCAAAAGTACTTTGACTATAAATATTTCTCACTCTATTTTTTTTTTTTTTTTAGTCTTTCATATGTGTATCTACACTATTACTAATGACTTTTGGTCATAATAATAAATATCATGAGACATACTAATAAAGTTACTTTAGTGAATGTCTTTTTATTTAATTGGGTGGTGCTGCTGGCTTTAAGCTTCGGGCATTGAAGGTACCTTTTTCACCTTCCGGGGTTTCTATGAGAAATGCATTCTCCCCCACTTTTCTTTTTATTTGGAATGGTCCCTCATATATATTCAAAAACTTTTTGAATTTATAATTCTGCGGGTCACTGATTTGTCTCTACTATGAGGCTCCCGCAGTGGGGAACATTCCAACGAGGCCATTTTTTAATTTAAAGGACTAGTCTTAGGCCTAGCCCCTAGCATTTTCACAGGTGTATTCTGTGATATGCTGACAGGATAACTTCCTGCTGCACATGCACCCTTTTCTGCTCTATCATAACCTTTGGGATTAGCCCTGTTTGTATTTACTGGTGCTAAAGACTTGGCATATTTAGTGCCTCTATAATACCTATCATTTCTATTATCTAAGGTCCTTCTATTTCTATAATATTTAATGGGAGAAACATTGTAAGTAGGATCATTTCTGTGGTATTTATGACCACTTCCTGCAGGTGCTTCACTTGCCTCAAGTGATCCAAGTATATCGGACACCTCTTCAACAGTATGCCTATCGGCAGCAATCAGAGTTTGCTCAATATGGCGTGGCAGGTTTCTCCTAATGATACGAATTATTTGGTTTTCCGACAACGGATATGCGGTCAGCATTTTCAATTTTGCTGTCTGCATCCGGAAAAATTGAGTCAAGCTACCCTTACTAACACTATATTTATCTTGGCTAATCTGGTGCCTAATGTTGTCCTGTTTGTCTTCCCCCCAAAAACTATTCAACAATACATATTTAAAATCCCCATATGTTTCGGGCTTATTAAACAAGGACTTCCACCAATGTTTGGCAGATGCACTCAAATGATTACTAGCCACCGACAATTTTTCCATCTCACTTAATCTACTTAATGAGAATAGCTCTTCCAGTGCGCTTAGATACTCTATGGGGTTTTCATCATAATCACCCTTGAAGACTTTGAGTTGGATAAACCTTGCTATGTTTCCATCTATCCTTTCTCTCTTAATTTCTTCTGGACTATGTATTAATTTATTATTCTCATCCCCATACATTGATGGTATATCATGATCACTTCTATTTAACTTATTTTCTGTGGCCAAATATTGATATGGTTTATCCATTAGACTATCATTACCTTTTACCATAGTATCCTTTATTCCTACTATTTTATCTTCCAACATTATAGATATCCTATGATTGAGATTTATTTCCTGTTCCTCCAAATGCCTATTTATTTCTTGTTTCAGTATCTTGCTATTATCTTTAATTTCATTATAAACCTCTTCTTGATTTTTAGCATAATTTTCTAACTGTTGCAATGATGATTGGTGACTATCTAGTCTATCCTTTAAATCGTCTAACTCTCTTGCCTTCACTTGCTCAATGTTGCTTAACTCTTCTTGGACACCTAGTAGACTATTCTGCGATTCTTTACACACTTTCTGTAATTTCTTTATTTCATTATCAGCCTTGTTATGTTTCTTGCATACCTCTTTATATTCAACTTTCATCTGGCTTTGAAGATCCTTAACTTCTAGCTTAAGATTGTTTACTTCTACTTTTGAAGCCTCTTGACCATCCTTGTAAGCTTTCTCAAATTTTGTGTACTTTTTCTCTAATTCTTTGTGCCCAACTTTACAATTTTTAACTTCCTCACTCAAGTTTTCAAATCTATTTTCTAATCTTTCTTGTGATTTATTTAACTGGTCCCTTAACTCATTAAATCTGCTATCACATTTACTATCAGATTTTTTTAACTGAGCATCTAAGTCATATTTAAATTCCTCAAACTTGGCATTAGTAGCATTTAGCTCGATTTTGCACAAGCCAATTTTAATATTTACCTCCTCTCTAAGTTCTTTATTTTCTTTAATCATATCACCCAGTTTATTATTCATGTCTTCTCTTAACATTTGATTATCTCTACTCATGTCACTAAATTTATTATTTATTTCACTACTTATATCTTCTCTTAACTTATTATTATCTCTGCTCATATCACTAAATTTATTATTTATTTCACTATTCATATCACAAAATTTTTTATTTATATCACTTTTCATATCACCCATCTTTTCCATTAATTCTTTCAGAATTGGATACAAATCTCCTTCAGGTTTTGATAATTTTTCTTTCTTATTGCTTTCCATTTTTATTTTCTATTTATGTCAAATATAATATCTCTATTTTAAATAAATTGCGAAATACTTTACTTTTATTTATTCTTACATAAAACATATCTATCCGTTCAATCCTGCAGCTGCGAATAAAATCCCCAAAGAACGACAACAACAAATATTCTAATATCTTATTTAAACCTATGACACAATATAATCAGCTATATAACTCCACCAATGCATATAAAAATAATACCATGTTTTAGCATCTATATGAGACTCAAACTTGGGTCTTTAATTGGTTATTTCGGCCCGAGTTGGCGCGCCATTTTGTAACCGTCGGAATTGTTGAATGCTGTATTCCATTTAAATTGAAGAAAGAAGGCCCAAAATGTTGGTGCCAATTTGTAACTGATTGAATTGATGGATGAAGGTGATGGTTAGGATGATCAATCTGATCTGATAAAAAAATCTAAAAATCTAATTTAAATTAATCTGGTCTAGCTCAATCGGGTCGCCGTTATGTAATAAACCATCACAAAGCACAAATAATCTCTCTTAAAGTTTAATTTACTTAAGTTATAAGTGAAATGGAGGAATAATGAGACTATCTGCTCCAGACATCAACAAATCCATCACAATTACAACATAAATTGCAAAGAGCAGTGAAACCAACTACTATTGCCCTAAACAATAATATAGGATTAGGCTAACTACTTGATTGGCAATCTAATCAAAATCAAATCCAATTAATAACTAAAACAGATTCCAATATATATTTTATTAGCCTGTTACTGTTATAGTAATTTAAATCTACTTTATTATTTAAAAATGCTGCCCTTTTTTTAACTTAATGGATAAGCTTCTAAGTACCTGTAATAGTACTTTACAAAACATTTGTTTACATATAGACATTATTTAAATATCAAAACAAAATAATACTTGAACCCAAAATATATATATATATATATATCTATTTTAATAAACGCTAAATAGAAAGATAAACACTCGTGTTAATAAGCGATATATATATTTCTTTCTACTTCAATCTCTAATTAATAATTTTCTGTGGGCATCAACTGGTTTTATTATAATTTTATAAACACTTTGAAAATTTATGCACTCACTTAAATGTTTAAACAAATTAATAGACGTCGATGGTTTACTAAGAAGCTACAAAATAATTTATAAATAATTCACAAATATCTTCCAATAAAATGATGCTTAATTAGTGCTTCGTTTAGGTTTTAAAATAGAATACTTCACTGGAGTTTAATATCAACACTCTATTAGCTCATCTCTAACTTTACAATGTCCAACCACATTACATAAAAGATATATCGAGCTTCTATTGGATGTTTATTCACCTGTGAGTATTAATACAACTTGTTTGAAATTTTAAACAATTGAATAAAAATTGATTGGCAACAATTAAAACATATGATTATATTTGATATTTATACAAATCAAAATAATATTCAATTAAATCGGTCAATGAAGTTTATTCTCTTCATTTTATAGGAGTTTAAGAAAAATATCCAAGACGAATTATTCTGAACCAAACGATAAAGTATAATCTATTTAGATTTTTATGACGGAATCAGACAAACATGAAATGATTGACTTTGTAATATTAACTAAGATAAATGATAATATGTATATATAATATTCGAATGCAAATATAAATATGAAATTCATATAGAAACAAAATAAAATACTAATAAGCAAAACATACCTTATCTTATATTCCAATTCGCTTACCAAGCTGAGTTTGAATCCTGTTACTTAAATAGCTACGCCGTCTTACGCAATCCAAATAAAACAAAATAATTAAACTAGTCTTGATATTTAAATTAACTCAATTTATTAGATTATAGAAAAGAAAATTGGCAATATTAATGATAAAATACATCCGAAATGACTTTATATTTTAGATTGGTTGACTAAATAAAATGATCAAATTGCTATGTGTATCTCTATATATGTGTTGCAATAACGATAACGACAAAAAAAAAAATGAATGAGTAAATGACGGGAAAGGCTCTTAGATATTTTACTAAAAAAAATTTACATATAACCGATACCAAAATGTGAAATAGGAGGGTATCAAAATCTATTTGTTTATCAAAATAATTACGGATAAATGAATATGAAATAATAAATATATTTGAGTCTTTCCGATCATTTTCATTTAATAAATTATATTACTTTTAGAGATAATTAAAAAAAAATCATCCCATTTTATTACATATAAAAAAAAATTAATACACACACATTTCATATAAAAAAAAAATCATACCATATATATATAAGTCTGTTCGTTCACTATTTATTGGTCTATCGATTGACTTCAGTTATAGTGTAAAGAGAAGTTTCTCCGTCAGAAATAATAATCGTAAACTTTACAATACTTCATTAAAAGTTTTCTTTTTTTTGTCCGAAGAGGTGAGTGCACTTTGATTATCCCTATTATGATGTGAATTGATCCAGTTGGGTCTTGTTCCTTTGCTCGTGAGACGATGTTTACGCCAATCCATTTTTTTTTTATAAAGCATTTTTTTTTTATTTCATAGGTTTTTTTTTTTTTTACTTTGCTGTCGCTTCCCCGGAAACCCTTTTCGCAACTGCCCGCTAAATGATTGAACGGGCAGATAATTCCACTATTTTTCCATGTTTTATGGTTTTACACACAAAAAAAAATATTGAAAAAATTTATTTGTTAAGACACAGAAAATAGATCTATCCTTTACTATTGCAAAATGATAAAGAGTCCTGTTATATTCTGTCGCGTCTTTTTTATATGTTCTCTTTCTGACGTTTTTCGTATCTTGACGACCATACAATCTTACTCAATTAAAAACTCAATTCTATCAATTTTCTTATAGTTTCTTTTCGTGCGGTTTTTGGGGTAAGTTCGGAGAAAAAGATACATGAAAATTAAATCCAAATTCGATTACAATTTTTTTTTATTATTTTACAAACCAAAATACAAAATTGATATAATAACCTTTTAAATTATTGATAAACATCAATAATTTACACATATCTATATTTTTTAATAATAATATTTTTTTTAAATTAATTTATAAACACATATACTCAACATAAAAAAACATTGAACTGTATATAATAATGTTACTATGGTGACTGCATTCATATATGAAATATATAAAATAATATCGATCCTATTTAGTTAAACTTATATTGTACTGAATTGTATTTTTTATATATATATATATATACCTGGATCATCAATTTGAACATTCACAATATATATATATATATATATATATATATATATATATATATATATATACGTATTCTGTTTTTATCACTACCACCTAGTCTCACGGACCCATAGGTCATAGCAGGTAGCAACGATATCTGCAATTAGGTTATTTATAATTTCCTTTGCCTTTGTCTCCAGCCATTATATTGAATGATATATTAACAGACTTCTGGAATAAATCCCATTATTTGGTTTCGCTATAAAAATTCGTTTATTCAGGCTTAAAAAAAAGTTGATGAGATTTTAGTTAAGAACTACTAGGAAAGTCAGAAGATAGTTGATATTTTGGATCTCAAACTAAATAAATAAAAAATAAAATAATTACCATATTGGTTGATATGCATTAGTGATAAGCTATCACATGTTCCTTTGTCAAAAAAAAAATCAGTTAATAATATCAACTGGATTAAAAATAAAATGCTAGTGACTATTAAAAATTTGTCTTGATATGTTTTTTTAGACTTAAAAGAGAAATCAAAAAGTTTTTTTAAAAAATTGATGACAAACGCCTAAAATTATAGATATTTTGAAGAAAATTAATTATTTTGTGAGTATACTTTACTAACTTTTTTTAAGAAGTTAAATTTTAAATATTGGAAGTAATTCTTTATTAATACCAGTCTAAAAAAACACATATTAGAAAAAGGGGTTGGTGGTAAATATTTATAATTTTGTGTCAGACATAAGAATTATATATATATATTTGAGAAAGAGGATGCTCTGAGGAAGGTCCTTGATATTCTACTGAAACATCAGCATTTAGTTTTTTCACTACACGGAATATCTCGCAAATAATAATAACAATAATGTGATGCATATATATATATATATAGCAAACCTCTTGAATTTTTCTATGATAGAATGCATCAAAACATTGTCTCATACATCATGATTAATATTTTGATTTACAAAACCATAATTAATAGTCAGCATTTTTATGTTATGTAAATGAATAAAAAATTATCTTGGGCTTTGAAAGTTCCATCATCAGATTTTTACTGAAATGGATGGCTGAAGAGTTGTGGATTGGAGTAGTTTGAAGTCTGTTCATTAAAGTATGAAGATTGACTATCTTAATATAAAGCTGAGCACTGATTATATATATATGTGAAGATAGTAATCTGGACCAATTGATGATTGCTGGTTAACATAAAATACATATATTGGTAATTGTTTATCTTTTCAACATGTGTGAGATCAAGTCGGTCAGCAATATGAGATGGCTTGGAGAGTTGAGGATCGTGTAAAAGTCTGAGTTTGAAACTCTTATATATTACATTATATATGCAGGTGTGTGTAAACCTTTACAGTGTATTAAATTAACGTGGTAAGAGAGAATTCCCTTCAACGTACTAGAGATTATAGATTATTTATTGTTATTAAAATATATATTTATGGATAAAATATTTAATAATTAAAATAAGATACAAATTATTTTAAGTAAATTAATTAAATATAGGTAGAATATGATACTTTTAAACCTATTTATAATAATAATAATAATAATAATAATAATAATAATAATAATAATAATAATAATAATAATAAATTTAATAAATAAAATTATCTATGTTTTCGTAATTACATATATCAGGTTTGTTTAAACAAAGAGTCATTACAACTGAAAATAGTATAATAAAAAAATAAGAGCTGGTTATGAAAAAGTTTAGCAACGAAATTAAATAGCATATTGCCATTATTATTTAAAAAATCTAATCAATATATTATTTCAAAATAATTTTTAACAATCAAGTTCATCAATAAAACTAAGATATCAATTATCAAAACACATGGATTACGTAGAATAAATCAAGTTAATTAGATCATATTCTTAAATTAAAGATAAAGATCCTACTTAACCGATTATTATTTATTATTATTACTGTAATAAAAAGTATGAAATAGGTAATGCTTTTATCTGCAACTATATATAGTTATATGGTTCTTTTCCAATTGCCTTTATTTTGGGGGGAGGGCACAGCCTGATCCGTCTTATGTTCTTTAATTTAGGACATTTTAGTCAAACATTCTAAGACTACTGTCTCACTATGTGTGTATGTACTATGTGCGTGTGTGAGACAAAGCATAGATGTATAAAGAACTACTTATTTTGTATTAAATTAATTTGGAATGCTTCAATAATTTGTTTTATTTTTTTAAACAGTTTTTTTTCGTTTTTATTGAACCTGATTTTGTTATCTATTTTCAGTTTTTTATTTTATTTTTTGGACTTGTAATTTATTGTTTACTATGTTATTTTTAAAAAAATGATATTTTACTACGATTTTTTTTTTTTTTTTTGCTAAATTTCCAACACAATAGAAAAACGTTACGATTACTGATTTTATTCCAAAAATAAAATATTGTTTTTAATCTAAAACATATATATATTTTTAGAATTAATTAGCGCTAAATAAATATACTTAATACAATTATTGAAAAAGAAAGTTAATTGAAAACCCGTAGAATTCAGAATATCAATATATTTGCACCCGAAGGCAAAAAAAAAAAAGAAGTAATAAATGTTATTTATTTTAGAAAAATATTAAATCATACATTTATTAATATTATAGATTTTAAATATAAAAAAAATATATACATATTTCGCTGCAAACACACAAAGCATAAAAAGTGTGGCGATTGAATTACGTGGAAAGCTTTTGAAAATATGCCTGTGGTATTGCACACTAGAGGCTATTACTAATATCATATTACTCCACTTTTGTATCTATATATTGACTTATACAGCTTTTTCATTTCTGGAAGCAAGTTTAAATTTCATTTTCTAAAATATTATTGAATATATGTCAGATAATTTTGTTGGCATTAATTGCATTGATATATCTTTGTCTCTTCTATGCAAATTCAATTTTTGAAAAAAAAAAACAACAAAAAAAAAACAGAAAGGGAGCTTAATTAGAAGAATAAGTAGATAATTGTGTTTTTTTTTTTTATTTTGCAGAAAAAACTTCACTTGCTGCTTTGTTATGATAATGAAATGCTTACCAAGTCATAATTCCAATGTTGTTCTTAAAAGTGAATTTCTTCAGCATGAATAGTCAGTCGACTGTGATTATATTGAATAAATTCTTGTGAACTATTCCCTGTAATAAAAAAAAAAAAAACATATATCATCATTGTGAGCATAGGATTTCCACTCTTTATTTTGATATTTTGTTGCTAGGTCATATCGAAAGTATCAAGTTTCATCACCTTTATTTACTTTATGAATCAGACACATAATGGAAGAAATCCATTATAACTTTTAATCCATTGCCTCATCTACCAAGATTTCAGGAAATTTCTCACACCCTATTCTTTAATTAAAGTAAGACTATTTTTCAGTTAACCTGCAATTTTTTAGATATTAATCTAAGTCTTAATCATCAATTGAATCGTTTGCATCTTGCATTCTGTGAATATCAACAACAGTTATAATTGTTTATCTGCCTTCTTCTGAGATCATCCATCACATCAATCTGAGTTGTTACACTACTCAAACACAATCAACATTTTCAAGAATCTTCATTATATTCAATTTTCAACAGGTGTAATGTTCTGTAGCACTTTTTTTTCCCAAAATTTATCCACATTTTAATGTTTTCATATGCAGTCTTTATTACCTTTAATATCTGTTTAACAACTGGTTCTAGGCTTAAATTTTTGCAAGTATTAGTTGAAACATGTTTAATCATGAATACCAATATCATTTCATATAATTATGACATGAGTGAAGCAATGTGACAATTTTAGGAATTAAACTGCCACACCATGCACATGAATGCATAATTTATTAATAAAAGTGGTGATATCTATCTATCTATCTATCTATCTATCTATCTATCTATCTATCTATCTATCTATCTATCTATCTATCTATCTATCTATCTATCTATCTATCTATCTATCTATCTATCTATCTATCTATCTATCTATCTATCTATCTATCTATCTATCTATCTATCTATCTATCTATCTGTCTATCTGTATATCTGTCTATCTATCTGTCTGTCTGTCTGTCTGTCTATCTGTCTATCTATCTATCTATCTATCTATCTATCTATCTATCTATCTATCTATCTATCTATCTATCTATCTATCTATCTATCTATCTATCTATCTATCTATCTATCTATCTATCTATCTATCTATCTATCTATCTATCTATCTATCTATCTATCTATCTATCTATCTATCTATCTATCTATCTATCTATCTATCTATCTATCTATCTCTGCATCAATGTGGATCTCTCTCTCTTTAATTCTCTATCATTTTATCCACATATCCATACATTATATTTATTTACCTATACACCCATTTAACATTCTATTCATCTGTCTATCTATTTATAACTTTATAGTTTTATGTTTATCTTTGTCTCTATCTAGATATTTATCTATATTTATTTATGTTGGTCTATCTATATAGCTTTATAATATATATGATATAAAAACAATAATAAGAAAAAAAATCACCTTTTGAAAATGCAATGTGTGACATAAAAAAAAAATGATAGCGTTATTTTTCGAGAGTAATAAAATTATACATAAAGAATATATATATTTCTTTTAAAGAGATTTTTAAGAAAATCGTGTAATTGGGTTAACCTGAGGAACAGTCTGGTAAGCATATTAATTAAAAAAATATGTAAATCTAATTCTAAAAGGGAGTGGATTTTATTAACCTCAACTCAGGGAAATTTAAGTAGATAAGGAAAAATAACTTTATATATTAAGCTCACAAGATTGTTTAGATCGGCAATTTAACAATAATAAAATACAACAGTTTAAAATGAAGAAAAGAATGTACCAAGATTAAAGAAATAAGAGCAGACTTTACATATAAAAGAAAAATTAGTAGTAAGAAAGCAAATACAGTTAATAATTAATAAAAAACATTTAATTTAACAATTTAAAATGAAGTCCAGAGAGCTGAGATTGAGATTAATTTAGAAGGAATAAGAGGCAAAGTTCATAGGCGATTCTTATGGTTAATTACCTTGCTATATTACAGAGTCCATTTTAAAAGTTTGGCTCTAACATGGCAAAATTAATAGGATTGAAATCATTTTAATGGCAAGCTTCCATTAGACATTCCTCTGTTCTTAGATCATATTTTGGGGCATCAGTGAGATGATTATTCAAGGCGAGATTGACCAGCAAAAAAAGTGAGGAAGGTGGTTAGTTGTTTCTACTCGTCCAACATTTTTGAAAAAAAAATAGCATGGAGTTCTTTGGCAACAGTGTTTCTACCAACTAGTTCTCTCTTCAGTAGTCAAAAATCAGCCCATTATCTACAGACCTCAGGTATGTGAGGAATGCTTTTAGTACTCCTTTTTTTAATTTCATTTCCTTCACCTTTTCTTTTGGAGATGCAAGTGTTAGATAATTTGCCCAAAAATATATTCAAATCCATTTCCAGATTAGAAATAGATTTGATAAAATGTTAATGGCAAAAGCATAAACTCTTAATTGGATTTCCCTTTTTACTCTTAGTCCATTTTAATTAAACATCCTTTCACACAATTAGATAATATAAAATTTCCACCCTTTTAGTTATTTTTGGACAATTAACAGTAGCAGACTCCATCTTGTATTTTTAAAGAAAAAGATAGTTTTTAACAAATTTAAACAGAAAGTTATTTTTTTTACAAACTTAAAAACGATATTGGTAAAATTAATATATTGTTAGTAATTGCTCCTGTTATATATATATATATATATATATATATATATATATATATATATATTTGAGATATATATATATATATATATATATATATATATATATATATATATATATATTTGAGATGCACCTAATATATTTTGATTTTAATTAAAGAATTAATAATAAATGGAAAAATATATTAAGAACTAAATTTTATCCTTTAGGTGCATATCTCAAACACATATATGAAATAAATATACATTAATATAGGAGTGGGAAGGAACATAAGGTTCAAACATGGATTAGTAATTTGGTGAGTATGAAAGACCATGAAACTCAACTGCTTCAATATATATATATATATATAATTAAAATTACCCCAAATCCAAAACTCAACCAGACTAGCTAAGAAAAAAAAAATTAAAACACAACCAAAGGTTTCACTGCTATAAGCAGACTTCTCAAGTGTAAAGAACTACAAAAACAAAAACAATATCATATATATATATACAATGCAATACAATACTATATATATATTACCCACAAATCCATTTACTTCCCATCTATCTTTAATATTAAAATAACTTTTAAAAAGTTAACCTATTAAGAATTCATATAAAATTTATATTACATTTTGATAACCAAAATTATTTTAGTATGCAAAAGTTATCATCATTTTAGAAAAAAATTGCATTCTCCAGCCCTTGAAATGGTTCAAGATTTATTTGTACATTAGTTACTTATAACAATGGTTTTAAATTGTATATTACTATTATTTGAATTTTTATGAAAACCCCATTCATGTTCATATTGCTTGTCTAGACGATTTTATTTGTGGGAATTTTTATTATTATTATTTAATTCAATATCACATTATTTGATGCTTTTTTAAATGACAACATCATTAAATTGTTTCCAGTTTTACTTTTTAAAACTTTTTGCAAAAAAAAAAAAAATATATATTTTTTTAGTTAATTAATTAATCAAACTAAATTGATAAAAATTATGCAATTCTATGCATTTGTCAAGTATGATTGCAATGGTTTTCAACTAATATTAGGTCAATCAATCTCTTTATTGCTATTTTATGTAGGAATAATATTCTGTAATAATGACTGCAGTAATTCATATATTTTTATTCTAATAACTTGTACAACTAAAAATATAATTAAGAATATTGCCTGATATTGAGTGTAACATTTAAAAAAAAAAAAATTGCCTGTTTCTGCCATTATTACAAGTAGCCCCCTTTTTTTATTTTTCTTGTTAAATTAAAAAAAAAAAGTGAGTGTTGGTGGCCTAGTGATTAGCATAGCTGCCTTCTAAACAGGTGGCCTGGGTTCGCTTCTCGGTCAACGCGTTTGATATATGGGAAAAAAATTAAAAAACAAAAAGAAAATATTTTTATTTTATAAAATTAGAGATCTGAGATTACTACTATATAAATCAAAACGATAGGTCTTTAATGATTAAAACCATTCATTTGGATTACTTTTTATTATACAAAATACATCAAATATAAATTCTATTAATGTTTACAAATATGGATCGGAGCAATGGTTATTAATAATGAAAATCTTACAATTTATATAATAAATAATAATCTGAAGGTGGATTTATTTTGTATTTTATTAGCAGATTACATTATTATAAAATAATATTTTCAAATTTATTAAAATAACTCATTCTAAGGCAATATGTACTTTGCTTATACTGGTTGTTTCTTGTATATATAAATTGAGGTGTTTGAACTCACGTATCTTCTTTGCATGTGTGTTGTCATGTGAAAAATTCTAAGTTCAAATTCCTCAACATAAAATAACTCTAGAAAATCTGAATTCTAAAAGATTCTTATATATCAAAATATCATTATTTCTTAATTATCATTATTTAATCAAATTAGTAACGTCATCTGCACAAAAATATCACTTGTATTATACAAATAAGATTCTGCTAATAATTTCCTGGAAGTAGTCCATCGTTTTTCAAGTTAATGTATTTAATTTAAAAGAAACAAAAGAATGATCAGTATTAAAACAAAACTATCTCTTCAACAGATATTGTTAACCTTTTCTCATAAACGTTTAAAGAGTGTCATCCATTTTATTGGTCGAGTGGTCAGCACAGTTGCCTTACAAGCAGTTGTCCCGGGATAGCGGGTTCGCTTCCTGGTCGATGCTATGACACATGAAAAAAAAAGTTACTACTAATATTATTATTAAAAGCCAACGAAGTTTCTTCTATTTAGAGAATCTAAAATAAAAATCCACCACAAACTTTATAAAAAGAAGTTCCACACTTTGATAAATATAAATGTATAAATTGGCAATTTTTCTGTTTAATAGATATTATAATTTATTTGGAATATCAATAGTTATTGAAATTTAATAAAATATACACGATACTTTTAAGCGACATGATAAATAGAGAAGCATTGTTTTACCACTTAGAGACATATTAGTTTTTTTATATATATAAACTTGTTTCTGTATACAGAACACAATGGTAATAGTCAACCTATATATTTAAAAAAATGTAGTTAGTTTGAAATATAGAGCAAATAAATATTATTTACAATAGCGTTGGAATCATAAACTAATCCAACTGAACATAAAATAAAAATTGTCATTCGGTGGTATTGATGCAATAAACTACCCATTATGAAGTACAACATTCTCTCTTTTTAACTTTCTGATCTTAGTTTTATATACTAAGTATTAATAACGTGGATCCATGTGTCACTGCTGAAATAATTGTCAATGTTCATATTTTTGAATCACTGAAATAATACTTAAAAGCTTAAAGAAATAATAAAATTACTGTCTAGGGTTATTTTATTAAATAGTAATGAAATTTTAAACAGCTCTAGAGTATAATTTGTTTCTTTTTAAATATTGATTCTAGAAATTAGATAACTGTTTTGAATGATGTACTTATTTTGATTATATTTGACATTTAGACACAATTATTTAGCTTTTATGAACCTACAATAACTATAAAGAAATCTTCAAATTTAAATAATTTCAAGTCACAGTGCATTACCTAGAGAAGTTTTAAAATATAATAATGCTTCCCTGGATTTAAAACTAATGGATTTATATATATAGCTCTAAACAAGCTTTTTTTTTATGATAAATGCTACAAGAGAAAATACATGAAGCCTTTATCTATGATGGTCCCCATTACCAGACCGGTTTCGAGCTATGGCTCTCATCAATGAGGAGCTATATATATATATATATATATATATAAACTCTTGAAATTGTTTACATTAATTATCTGGGATAACTCTTGATATTTTACATTATACATCTATTAATAAATATTGACTTAAGTTGCATGAATAGTTTAATAATATTGGTATAACATTGTAGATAAGCAGTTCATTTGACTAGTTCTATAGTGATCCTCCTGAAAAACAAAATTATTTAGAATACTAAAAATGTTTTATATTTGAAATTCTGGAAATAAACTTAACCGCATTTACTAAAATATAATAAAATAATTGAAAACATTCGTGTATATTATACTTTATATGACCAACACAATACGTTCTTGAAGAACTACATTTTAGAGATATACTTTTTAAGATGAATAAAATATGTTTATCATTATGGCGATTCCCAATTATTACAGATCCATTGCAGAATAAACATCATTCCAAGTTTATTTCACTTTCTTGGATGACTAATCTCTCTTCTCCACATCAATAGCCCTTTTTATTTCTTTTATCCATGCCACATGTGGTATTTTTCTACATCATTGTCTCTTGGAATCATGTTTAAATTTCAACTGTACATCTATTATCATATCTTTTAGCAATATATGCAGCTGAATTTTATTTTGCACTCATAATAATTTTATGATATCAGTTTACCTGACTCTTTTTTCACCCAAGTATTTTAATTTTTTTTTTTTACTATTTCTAACATATTTATCTCCATACATTACCAACTGTTCTGATGTTACAGAACTGATCTTTTGGTAGGTGTCCATGTTTCATATCATAAATAAAATCTGGTAAAACACTTCTATTAAAAATTTTCCTTTTAAATATATAGGCAAATTTCATTTTAATACTCAGTTATTCCTATCAAAATCATCTCCCATCCAAATTTAATTCTATGAATAATTCCATTCATTATATTTTCATATGTATTATTAATCCAAACAAGATAATTATAGTTGTTAATGTTTTCAATCTATTTTTTTCTTCAGAGAAAATTCAGTATACATTGCTTTACTCTTTTTAGCATTTATCTTTTAGTAGAACTTTTCTATTTTCATCTGATAAATCTTGCAACTCCTTCCTGAAGCTCTGAAGCTATTTTTTAAAAACAATCACATCATTTTCAAAATCTAGATAATTTAAATTATCTCTCTTTACTTTTACCTTAGCTTCCTATTTTAATAGACATAATGTTTCTTGTAAAACTATTGCCAAAAGATTTGAAAATATCATATCAATTATATTTACCTTTTTTGGCATAAATATGTTTAGTATTACCATGTAATTTAATCATTAGTACTCCACTATAATAAATGTTTCTCAGAATATGGCAAAATCCTACATCTACATTTTGATGATCCAATTCTATAATCACTCCAGAAATGCTTATAGACTCAACTGCCTTTTTATAATTTATAAATCTAAAGAATAATGTAAACTCATTTTCATTTACTATTACAGAACTTTTCTCAATACTTGGTTATTAAGCTGAAATATTTTTAAGTCAAGGTTTTCTTTATTCTGGTTAAAAGTGAAAGTTTACTGTAAAAACGTAATTATCTTGATAAAAATTTTGTATAATGCATTCTTCAGAACATCTGGTATATTTTTATCATTTCAACAAATATTTGGTATATAACTTTGCCAACATTTTTTTATTTCCTATTGATTACAATTCCACTATTTCCTGGAGCTGTTTCCTTTTTTCTATGTTTAATTGTAAACTTTTTCATTTAAAATGCTGACCAATTCAAAAAACCTAGGAATTGTATGGAATATTTTTGTTCTTTAATACAACATAAATCTTTATATAACTATTCCACTTAGTTTATCATGCCATATTTTTTTTTTCTAATGGTATAAGTAAGATTTCTACTAATAACATATTTTTCAACATTTGAGATTTTTATTCTATTCTATAGTCTTATCTTTTTCTACTATTTTACAAAACTCTAGATATGTAATTTTTCTTAATGAATTATTTATATATTTTTATATCCTTTTTTTCATAAATTGCACTGATTTAGTGTACAATTTACTGATTAATTGGTGCATTTTTTGTGCTAGCTATTTTTGTTACTTAACTAATAGTATGATTTCTTTCAATTTTAAATCTTTTTCAAAATGTGTTAATATTTTAAAATGATTTGCACGTTCTAATTAAAACTATTTGCAGTGTTTCTGCAGGTTAAAAATATCAAATATGATTACTGTTTTTCTTCATAATTTTTGTTTCTCTAGTTTTGCATTAAAACATATCTTACATCTTACCTGAAGACAATCACTTTCTGTATTGAATCAATTAAGAACATTACACTTTTGAAGTACATATCTTCTGTTAGTGTAAACATAATCCTATTCTATTGTACCTTCAGCATTTTTCTCAAAGAAAGAAATTTATTAAACAATTATTTTTAGTTTCTTTTCTTATTTGTATCAACATAATGAACAACACTTTTGTCTCTCAGTTTTTCAATTGTTTACCAAATTTAACACTAAAGTCTACTATAACTATTTTAAATGGTCCTTTCATCTGAAACATGTTCTACTTCAATATAAATATTCTCTACTTTCTCATCACAGAAAAACTTGATGGACATATACCTAAATTATCTATATTTAGTGTTTTCCATTAAGATAAATAACTAATCATCCTCTTTGTGTGCAAAATCATCAATCTCCATAAAGTTATTCCCCTACTTTTTATTTATAATAAATCTTATTTCACTTTTGCTTTCAATACTTATGCCTTTGTAATAAAGTACATGTTTAGTTTTAGAATCAATTGGTTCTTTATATTTTTTCTAACTTCACAAGATCCAACAATATCTTATTTAGTATTAAATTGTTTATCTTTCAATATTGGCAATGTTCCTTTACCTGAAAGTGTGTTGCTATTGAATGGCAGCTTGGATCTGCAGTCAGGAGATTTTGACCACCTCTATTTTTTCTAACAACCATTTCCTTGTTTATCAATGTAATAGCTTCTTGGAAATAAGTAGCACAATTTGTCATGACTGTAAGTATATCTTTAGAAAAAAATGTTTACAAATACATTAATTGATATTTTAATTAAGAGATATCAGGCAGTGGAGAGGAAATGTCATGGTGTTTCTTAACCTAAGAGGTAAAAACAAACCAATAAACATGTCATACTGGCAGTGAACAGTCTATTTTTGTTTGTATATAATAAGAACAATTGAATAGTAATAACAGGTGCAATGACAAGAAAGTGTAGAATGGGTTGCTTGGTTCCTTTAAATCTTAAAAAAAATAACAGGTTTTCTTTCATTTAATAACAAACTCTTTCTGCAATTATAATGATTATAAGGTTAAATAAAATAAATTTCCACACCAAAGTTTTACTTCTATCTTGCACTCCTCATATTTTTTTATTTAATTTAATAATGTCATAGTGTTTAACTAGAACTATTTTCAGAATTACCTGTTATTTTTCTTCTTTTTGTTAGATATTTTTCAGAGTGCTTTATTTGCAGTAATTATTTAATATTTCAGTGTATAACATTTTCTATAGAGATTGTATCAATTATCTGACTTTCCTCCTCTTCCAATATAAAAAAAAACAATCATATTTTATATAATATTTAAAAAAATCTGCTAGATAGTGAAAATTGTAAGCTTATTGAGTAAAATAATGTTAAAAATATAAAAGAAAGAGTGATATTTTGCAGAGAACTACTTACCATACACAATGCAAAAAGAATGAAATAAGTAATAAATAAAATGTTTAGATATTGTTCAATTACTACAAATTGAATAACATTCTCACAATTGTCATTGTCTAATTTAGATATTTATCTAAGATCTGAGAATTCAGGAAAGATGGAAATTTACCTTTTTTTTTTTCCATATGTCATAGCATCGGCCGGGACGCGAACCCACAGCCGTCTGCAACCACTACATTGTTTGTACATTCTTTAAATATAATATTAATAGGCACTTAGGTTTACAAACTTTGTCCATGTAAACATTTGTTTAGTGTTAATATTAGTTTTATATGCATTTCACTAATGCTTTATTCAAGTAGCAATGATCATTTAAGAATATTGCAGACATATTATAATTACTTTTACTAATAGATAATGACATATAATATTCAGTCAAAATGTGGACACACTATTAGTATTAACTATAAGCAAATGTGTACACATATTCTTTTATTTTAATATATATATATATATATATATATATATATATATATATATATATATATATATATATATATATATATATATTAGATCTAATATTTTCACAGATAAAAGATGTCATATTATTATTATTTGCGGGAATATCCCACAAATAATAATAATATGATCATCATCATCATCAACCATTATCAATCCACTGCAGGATGAAGGTTTCTCCAAGTTTAATCCATCATCTCCGATCTTTAGCTTCTCTTCTCCACAACACCCCTGCACATTTTCTTATTTCATCCATCCATCTCACATGTGGTCTCTTTCTGGGTCTTTTACAATCTCTTGGAATCCAGTTTAAAATTTCAATTGTCCATCTATTATCATTTCTTCTAGCAATATGTCCAGCCCAACTCCATTTCAATCTTTTAATTTTTTCAATAAGGTCAGTAACACCTGTTTGTTGTCTTACCCATACATTGCGTTTTCGATCTCTGCTTGTTACTCCCAACATACATCTCTCCATATTCCTTTGAGTGGTCTGAAGTCTCTGTATTGCTCTTCTATTAAGTGTCCAAGTCTCAGATCCATAAGTAAGAACTGGTAAAACACATTTGTTAAAAACCATCCTTTTCAAACACATAGGCATATTTCCTTTTAGTATGAAGTTATTTCTACCAAAAGCACTCCAACCAAGTTTAATTCTATGATTAATTTCCTCCATTATGTTTCCATCTGTATTAATAATCTGACCAAGGTATTTGTAACTGTTAACTTCTTCTAATTCTTCATAATCAATCTTTATTTTCATATTTTGAGCAAATCGATTAAACTTTAGTCTTTTTAACATTTATCTTTAGTCCTACTTTTCTACTTTCATCTGCTAACTCCTGCAACATTTCCTGCAGCTCAGAAGCATTATTTGCAAAAACAACTACATCATCTGTGAAATCTAAATGACTTAAATACTCTCCATTTACTTTCACTCCTTTAGTTTCCCATTTTAATCCACAAAATACTTCTTGCAGCACTGCTGTAAAGAGTTTTGGAGATATGGAGTCACTTTGTATTACACCTTTCTCAATGTTGATTTTTCCAGTATCATTATGTAATCTAATTGTTGCTGTTGCATTTTTATAAATATTCTTTAAAATATGACAATATCCTGGATCTATACCTTGATGATCCAATGCTTTAATCACTGAAGAAATGTGTATAGAATCGAATGCCTTTTCATAATCTACAAATCCAAAACATAATGACAACTCATATTCGTTTGTCCTTTCTATGACTTCTCTCAACACCTGGATATGATCTATTGTACTAAAACCACTTTTAAATTCAGCTTGTTCTCTTGGTTGGTGGAAATACAAAGTTCTCTGTAGACGAGTTGTAATTATCTTGGTAAAAATTTTATATAAAACTGATAAAAGGCTGATAGGTCTGTAATTTCTAATATCTTCTTTATCACCTTTTTTAAATATTAATATTATTACTGCATTCTTCCAATCTTCCGGTACATCTTTATCATTTAGACATTTGGTATATAACTTTGCTAAAATTGTTTCTATTTCTTCACCTGCTTCTTTTAATATATCAATTATAATTCCATCATTTCCTGGAGCCTTTCCTTTCTTCATACACTTAATTGCATTTCTCACTTCTTCATTTAAAATTCTGGGCAATTCGGAAGATGTAATAGATATAGGAGGTACTTGTTCTTTATTACTATATAATTCTTGATAAAAATCTTCTACCAATTTCATGATATCATCTCTCTTTTTAGTAAGAATTCCATCTTTTTTTCTTATTGCAGATATAAATTTCCTACCAATACCAAAATGTTGTTTAACATTTTTGAGACTTTTATTTTCTTCTACATCTTTCCTTGCTATTTCACAGTTATACTTTCTTATATCATTTTCAACTCTTTTCCGTACCATTTTACAAAATTCGAGATATTCATTTCTTTTTTAATACATCATTTTTGTATATTTTCATATTCCTTCTTTTTTTCGTAAATTCTCTAGTCTCAGTAGAAATTTTATTAGTCAATTGCTGCTTTTTTCTACCAGCTATGTTTGTTGCAGTTTTTAAAAGTGTATCAGTTATTTTCATATTAATTTCATTCAAATCTGAATCATGTTCAAAATCTCCTAACACTTGAAACCTATTTGTAAGTTCTAATTTAAATTCATTAGAATGTTTCTGAAGATTAGGAATATCAACTGTAAATATTGTTTTTCTTAATAATTTTTGTCTCTCTAGTTTTACATTAACACGTAACTTACACCTTACTAATCGATGATCACTTCCTGTGTTAAATTTATTAAGAACATTACAATCTTGAAATATGTATTTTCTGTTAGTCAACATATAATCCAATTCTGCTGTACCTTCATTTGGATGCATCCATGTCCATTTCTTTTTAACATTTTTCTCAAAAAATGAATTCATAATATAAAGTTTTTCTTTTTCTGCAAACTCCACAAGTCTATGTCCTCTCTCATTTCTATTACCATAACCAAAATTACCTATATCAATTACATCTTTCATTTGTCTACCAATTCTAGCATTAAAGTCTCCCATAACAATTTTAAAATGTTGGTTACTCTGATCAAAAGCCTTTTGTACATCCATATAAAAATCTTCTACTACTTCATCACTATGAGAACTTGTTGGGGCATAAACCTGAATTATCTGCATTTGGTATCTGCTATTAAGTTGTATAACTAATCTTGCCACTCTGTCCGATACACCATCAATCTCCACAATATTGTTCTTCCACTTTTTATTTATAATGACTCCTACTCCACTTGTATTTCCAATAGGTGTGCCTTTATAATAGAGTATATGTCCACTTTTTAAATCAATTGTTTCTTCTCCTTTTCTTCTAACTTCACAAAGTCCAATAATGTCCCATTTAATATAAGACAGTTCTTCTTCTAATTCTTGCAATCTTCCTTCATTTGAAAGTGATCTGCAGTTGTAAGTACCTAAATAAAAAGTCATCATCAAATGACAGCCTGGGTCCGCAATCAGGGGATTCTTAGCACCCTCCACCTTCGGCCACCAACCACTGCCTAGGTTGATGACTTTACAGCTCCTGGGAATAAGGGCCATGCTTTATTTTTGTCTGTCATAATTGCATATATGTATTGGAAAAATATTTATCATTTACACAAACATTCATTCTGCCTTATCAAGCACTGAGAAGAAAGATCATGGTGTTTCTTGATCTTAAACTCAGAGGTAAAAAGCCAATAAACTCACCACGCTAGCTAATGCATGTTGGTGAGCAGCCATCCATGTTTGTATACTATATGAATAATCACATAGTAATAACAGCTGCAATGACAAGAACGTATGGAGTGGATATTAGGAATTTGCCCTGCTCGGTTCCTCAAAAACTACTGTATAGTAAATCGAAAGATTTCACACTGTATGTTTGTAATTTGAACTCAGTGAGTTGAGTGTGAAGATATTTAAGATTCATGCTTTCAGATCTAAGTACTTTAGACTGGCTTGGATATATAGAAAGACAAGTAAAAAAGAGGGTGGAACCACCTTTTTCTTGTTAAATTCTCTGTCTCCATGTTTACGATCTGATTGGCTGTTGATAGTCATAAGCGCTTGAGAGGTTTGCAGTCTCTCAGTTTTAATTTCAATACCATCTGCACTTTATAATATATATATATATATATAAATTAAAGAAAATGAGTTTCATTTTTTATTGCTTTCTAAGAATTATATAGACAATAAGCTTTGAACTATGGTATATTTTGTTCTAAACTCCCTTTTTTATACAAGTATATATAGAATATAAAAACTCATGTTTTGTTTATTCATATTATTTATTAAATTGCAAGTATACTATTAATAAAGTGGGATAAAGCATTAACATGGATTTTTCTGAGTGTGTGTTTACACATGTATTTACTGACTAACATTTAAAAAAAAGAGTAAATATTGAAATTTCTGATTTTTTCCACTATTAAATATACTGGGAGTAAATTTCTGTTATACAAATATAATAGTAGTCTTTCAATAAAAAAATTAGGATCTCTTTAATTATTTTGACATTTTAAATTGAGTATCATCTTTTAGTATATTCTAAAAAATTTAAAACTTTACTGACTATGCTCAGAAAATATTTTATTGTACAAAATATTGCACATTAAATTTGGAAAGGTTAATAAAAGATGTATAATTATATATAAACATGGATGGGGTTTCAGATAGAAAACAGTCACTGAAATAGTCCCCTAAAAAAATTATTTACAAATTTTACATTTTCTTTAAACATGGTAGCATGTGACACTTAAAAAAAAAAAATGACTGTTTGAATATTGTAAAATTTGCATATTTTAATGGTATATTTGTTTATTTATATTTTTGTTTGTTTGCATTTTTCTTTGAATACTGTATAATTGAATTCATCTAATTAGATAGAATGTAGTTTGTAATTCCACTGTACATTTCAATAATAGTAAATATATATAAAATTTAAATTCAGTAAATTTTTTAATACCAACATTTCATTTGTTATAGAATTAAAGTATCAATTCAAGAAAATAGCGGTACATTTAAACCTCTTTTTAAAGAGAATACTGCCACACATAGTTCACACTATATATATATACTTACATTCATAACGTAACTGGTAAAATAAACAAAAAAATTACATACAAAAACATAATATTATAAATACAGTTATGTTCTGCTCTCTGGTATCATTATTTTATATGACAGAATAGACTTCAATACTTTCTCTTTCTCTTTTCTTTTTTATTTTTACTTTTTTATATAACATATAATAACAACACACACTTCTTACACTTAAAGCAAAATATATTTATTTATTCTTTACAGACTGCTAGAAACAATCGAAAACCATAAAGAATAAATAAATGTATTTTGCTTTAAGTGTAAGAAGAGTGAAATGTTATTATATGTTATATAAAAACGCAAAAATAAAAAAGGAAAGAGGAAGTGAAAGTATTGAAGATTATATTCCAATATAAGGAATAAAACACTGGCAAATAGTAAATGAGGGATAAAGAAAATAGTGAAGGAACGAGAGAAAAAGTAGAGAATAAGATCTGACGAAGACTGCTAAGAACAGTGGAAACTGTAAAGAATAAATAAATATATTTTGATTTAAGTGTAAGAAGAATGAAATGTTGTTATTACATGACAGAATAAACATGACGCCTGTTTAAAATCCAAACAAATGTAAGTAGATTTGATATCACATGTATAGGAAAATTACATTTTGTATTTATTTATTATTGTTTATGTATATTAAATCTTAATCAATCAGGAGAAAAGTGGGACTAATTTTGCTTCTGCAGTAATGATATGGTGTTCCAGATGGATAGAGTGGTGGAGAGAGAAATTAGATATGGAATCGTTTTATATTAGTATGCCATTTCTTTCTGCAGTTTTACAATTAGCATCATATGCGTGATATATATATATATATGATGACTGCCTTTATTTATTATATTATATATATATATATATGTACGCGTGTGTTTTGTATAGTTAGTTAAAATCAAATTACATTTGATTTGATTTTAATTAATGTTGTGGGTTTTTTCCTTCAAGATATTCGTTTTACGTTATATTTATATTCATTTTTTAAATGTAGATATTATAATTTTTTTAAAATCTTTCAGTCATTTTATTTTAAACTAAAATTAAATTTTATTTTGCTGAAAAAATAAAAGCAATATCCAATTATCGATTTTTTGTATGATTTTTTTTATTTGCTTTAATTTGAATATCAAAATCTTTATTTCGTAAATATTAAATAGGCATTACAAATATTTTTATGGCATAGTTAAAAAAAAAATTATTACTTGATAAAATTACAGTATTGTAATGATGAGGCAATTTTCCATTTAAGAGAAAATAAATAAGATTTCATTTAATTTTAAAACAGTAAAATACTGTCAACTATCAATTTTTTTTTAAGTGTCATAGCATCGGCCGGGACGCGAAACCGCAACCCGGGCACTGCCTGCAAGTGCAAGGCAGTCGCGCTGACCTCTCGACCACCAATGCGAGACAACTATCAATTTTTAGCCCTAAAATTGCAACATATGTATTGGTATAATGTACATTTCAGAAGTTTAATCATTACCCAGAGCTTAATAAATTCAGTAGTAACAATTTATTTGTTTTTACCATGTCAATTTATTCTAAGCAGAACAAAGAAAAGTCATCATTTAGAATTATATTAACAGTAATTTGTATATAAAAGCATGAACAGTTAACAAAAAAAACAACATAGAAATCCAATATATATATATATAATCTTTTTAAGATTTTGGATTTATTAATAGTCAAAACTCAATCAAATAAGGTTATTAAGTTATTTTATTACAAAAATTGAAAATGTGTAATATTTCTGAATAATTTCGTCTTGCGTTGTTAGCCGAGAGGTATCGCAGCTGCCATGCAAGCAAGTAGTTGGTTGCAGACGGGTGTGGGTTCGCGTCCCGGCAGATGCTATGACATGAAAAAAAAAAAAATTTACTCTAAGAACCTTGACACAGATAGTGGTTACAATTGAAACGTTTTTGAATTCATTAAAATGCTAATAACATTTGTAAATGTAGTAAACAAAATTCCGGAGGGTGGGCAAAATACTGCAACCTGTCAATATTTTAATATTAATTTATGTTAAGTTTATTTTTAAGTTAATAATTGTCAACTTCTAATAATTATACTTCTATTTATAATTTTACTATATACTATTCTTTCACAAAAACTTTATCTTGTATTTGAAAAAGTGAGAGTATTCATTTATTGTTAAAATCCACAAAGCGCATGTGCATTAGCTTAATGCTGATTATTAGTTTATTACAGATTAAAAACATCGCGCTATATAAAATATCTTATTTACATATGTTTATTTTCATTTAAGAATGATGTATTGTAAATTCTAGTAAATTTTGCAGGCGTCATTCATTCAGACATAGTAAGAGTAATTTAAAGTGATTGTTTAATATCTTCATGCTCTCATTTCCAGATACTTAAGATTTGCCCATACTTAAACATTTGGGCTGAAAGAATACGTAGATTTATTCTATTCTTTCCCAAAGACTTTAACTTGAATTTGAAAAAATGAGAGTATTCATTTATTGTTAAAATCCTCAAAGCGCATGTGCATTAGCTTAATGATGATTATTAGTTTATTACAGATTAAAAACATCGTGCTATATAAAATAAATATCTTATTTATATATACAAGTAATTGATTACAACAAATTAACTATAAGATATCAAAAATATAATTGAAAGAATTGTACTGTTTACCATTAACGTTTACTTCTGTTTTAATAGTTGTGGGTATTTTCCAATAAATAGAAGCAATCTATTTTTTCCCATATAAAAGTTTGTATCATTAAATAAAAGTTCGATACAAACTGCACTAGTCACAAAAATTTAAAAATACACTATTTTCATTATTATATGTAACTAATTGTCTCTCACAGCTTTGCATGCATTAGTAAAAAATATCATACTTTTTATAACAATACATACCACAAAGCAAAACTACAAAAAAAAAAAAAAAAAATCATGCAAAAATAATTGAGAGTGGCGCTATAACAAACAAACTTTATATAAATGATAAACAATAAAGGATTATGGATTTATTTGGTAACTTACACACATGAGCACTGTCTTTAAATATTTCTGCATTATTTGTTTTAGAGCTTTAATATTTCTGGTCCTTGTTGATTTCAAATCTTTTAATTCTTATTGAAATATTTTTATTATTTTATAACATCTATTATGGTTTCCCACTTTGTATGTAATTCCTTGAACATATTTTTTGTTTAAGCATACAAATACTCACTTGGATGCAGTTTTCTAAATTATTTGAGTTTAAAAATAATGGTGGTATGTGTAATAAATTAATTCTCTATGGGTGTTTTGTAAATGTCTTAATTTTGAAAATAATAGCATTATAATAAATTAACAATATTCTTAGTAAACACAATTTTTTAGGAAAATAATTTATTGATATTTTTTGAATTTGCAAAATTTATTACTTTTTGATGATGAAAAATTTGCTAAATGCCACTAGTACAAATTTGCAAATTCTGTATTAATTGCTTTTCTCACACTAGACATAAATTCCTATTTGTTCTAACAATTAAATACCATAGAGCAAAATTCCATAGTCTATATAATTCTCCAAAAAAAAAAAGAAAGAAAAAGAAAAAATCATGTAATCATTAAGCAACAAACAAAAAATCTTTCAAATTTATATATATCTCTACAGATTTGCCCATGTTAGTAAAAATTATCAAATTTTTAAAAGCAAGTAATTATTGTAAAACAATATATATATGTATATATATATATATATGATGACTGCCTTTATTTATTATATTTAATATATATGTACGCGTGTGTTTTGTATAGTTAGTTAAAATCAAATTACATTTGATTTGATTTTAATTAATGTTGTGGGTTTTTTCCTTCAAGATATTCGTTTTACGTTATATTTATATTCATTTTTTAAATGTAGATATTACAATTTTTTTTAAATCTTTCTGTCATTTTATTTTAAACTAAAATTAAATTTTATTTTGCTGAAAAAAATAAAAGCAATATCCAATTATCGATTTTTTGTAAGATTTTTTTTATTTGCTTTAATTTGGATATCAAAATCTTTATTTCGTAAATAGTAAATAGGCATTACAAATATTTTTATGGCATAGTTAAAAAAAAGACTTTATTATTTGATAAAATTACAGTATTGCAATGATGAGGCAATTTTCTATTTAAGAGAAAATAAATAAGATTTCATTTAATTTTAAAATATTAAAATACTGTCAACTATTAATTTTTAGCCCTAAAATTGCAATAAATACATTGATAGAATGTACATTTCAGAAGTTTAATCATTACCCAGAGCTTAATAAAGACTAGTTAATATCTTATAAAAAAAAAAAAAAACTAAATGAAAATATTTACAATTGTTTGACTGAATGTATGAAAATCTAAAGTAAATTTTTTTTTTGTATCAGAACAATGAAAAATATAAAAACGTCGCTGAAAAACATTTATTTATAATAAAGCACAATTATAAATTACGGTAAATTTAATCATTCAAACATAACCTTTTAATTGCTACAGATGAAAAGTTATTAAAAAAATAGTTTCATTTATTTTGAATTTATTATTTACAAGAAATCTTGCTATGGCATATATATAAAGTAATTTATAAATATCTGAATATTCACGAATACTCAATTATAAACAATTCAAACAAAAAATATAATTGATTAAAATATGCCAATAAAAATACTTTCTTTCGAATAAAAAAAAGATTGAAGAATTCAATCTCAGCTCTACACTTTAGACATTATATGATTTCCCCAAATTATTACCAGTATATTGTTTATTATTTTTTATTGATATATATATATTGTAACCATATATTTTAGTAGAAAATATATTAATTGATGTAACTTATATAAAAATTTCTCTTTCTTCTCTTGGTGATTTGGTTGGCTTGATTCGCACTTGAACAGATTACTTTCTTATATTATTTTAATAAATTTAAATTTGCTTCTTTCCATATGCTAACTTATATCAAAATGTTTAACTTTTAAAATTTTACAACATATTAAAATTTGGTAAAATATTATTAAAAATAATATTTTGTTTTTATTTATTTAAAGTAATCTTAAATTATTATTTCTATTGAATTAAAATAAAACCATTTGTTCAATTAAAATAAATTATTAAATAAATACAATAATTACGTAGGCTCTCAATGTAATAAAAGAAAAGAGCGCGAATTTCTAGGAGAATATCGTCTGTTAGTTTGTCTTTTGGTGGGAAGAAGAACAGAAACGGTAAAGGCAAATGGTGTAAAATTTGCTGAGCTGATTTTGAAACCGTTAATAAGTAAATAGACTACCACAAAATTTGCTATAAACATAAAATAACTTAGTGGTATCTAATTAAGATGGATCACTAAAACTTAAAGATCTTTTCAAGTCGGTCGGCCAACTGAATCAAATCACCGTAGCGTTTTCCAATATCTCATTTTTGAAATGTCGGAGCTTCCCAGTTTGAAAGAATTAAATACAAGAATTTGGTATGTTTTGAAATATTTATTATTCTACAATTTGGAAAATTTGAATCAGTGTTTTAATTACAGAAGTTTTATTAAAATGAAAATTTGTTTTTTTAAAAGAAAAAAGTTTAAGTTAAAATAAAGTAAAGCGTTAAAGTTGTCAAAATCTTTTAATATTTCTGTTCTTTAATTCTAATAAAATATATTATTGATTGATAATTAATTTTATAATGCCAGTAATAATTGCTAGTTAATTTGTTTAACATTTGGATCATAAACATTCTTTAAATAATTAAACAAAGCTATTTTATAATTGTATCGTCAGTTTAAAATGAATAAAGTAATTGCTGTAATTGGTTATTCCTGGATTAACGCAATGGATAAATAAATACTTGCATGGATAGGATAAACTTGGAACACTTTTGATAGAGAGATGTAGGGATTAATAACTTTATGAAAAACATTTTCATTTAAATTCTGTGTATCCTGTTTTAAAATTGTTTCATGTTTGGAGAGCCACGCAAATCGTTAATCTAATGTTGCTTTTAATAACTAATCAAAATGGATAGAATTGCATGTATGGAATTTAACTACAGTTATGGCTATTACCTCATATACTTATTATTCTACACATTGTACATGGATTCCACGGATCACATTAGGAGTTACAAAATGCTATACAATCCAATTTGTGATACACATCTGCTAAAATTCATGTATTTGAACTATAAAATGCTTTACCTTTAGTTTTATCACACACACACCGTTAAATGTTATATGTTAATGAATAATACATTTATTTAATTTTATCGTTATATGAACTCGCATATGAAGTTCATAAGTTATATTTGTTAGATTTAAATTAATAAAGGTTGAATAAAATATTTATTCAAAAGAATAGCGCTCGCGGAAAAAGCTTAAACAGTGCTTAATGAATTCATGAGACGTAGTAATCTTTGTGAGATATTTTGTGAGTCTTTCCAGATTTATATTCCCATGCCAATATTATTTACATTATATTATACATGTTTATTTTAAGCAAGATAAGTAGTACATTAGCTGTCCTGATTATTGTAATATTTTACTAAGCAAGAACCCACATTTGCTAAAGTGTCAGCGTATTCTGAATAATCAGAAGAATTGAGGGGATGATTTGCACTTTAATGTGAAGTAAATTATAATGTTGTTTTAGTATGTTAAAGGCTTTAATCTGTACTGGTGGTTGATCCGCAGATTATTTTAATTGCCATTTTGTATTTTACACACATTCCTGCGTTGGTGGTTAATCCGCGGAATTGTGTGATTATATGTATGACTTTATGATAGTGTTTAAATACACAAAACGTTTAGTATTATTTCATTCCTACATGTAGATGAATACATCCACAGGAATATGTTTGCTTCACAGATATAAGTTGGGCAAAGTATTTTAGTTAATCTGCCAAATCATCTTCTTCATTTGTAAGCATAATTTATCGGTTAGATTGATAAATGGCAACAGGACATTCTATTCAAGTACTTCATGATAATTAACTGTTGGTTAATTATTATCTACCGGAGTGTAAGTTTACATTTTCATTTTAATTAATGATTACATTATAGCTAAAACATACAAACATCATATTATTTATTATATTATTATAGGTATACAATAGGGATTTATTGAATCTGGAAATGACGTTCAATATTTCATAAGTTAATGCTGAATTTAATAATTGTCTCAATGTTCATTACATTAGATTGAATAAGGTATGATTAGGTTTTTTAAAACTATACCTATGAAATGTATTGAAGAAAGTCTATTGAACCATCATTTAATTATTTTATTTGTTTATTTATGTTTTATTTAAAATATTGAAATTAACTATTTATTGTTCATAAAGTTTGTAAATAAAAGTTGATTTATAATTAAACTTACTGTGCGTTGATATGTGTCATTCATAACATCAGAAATCATAAACTTTGGATAGAGCATACATTATAGAGCATACATTGAATTACATATTATTGTCTACATGATATAAGAATTTATTAATATTTTGAGAAAACATTAAGATGCTTTTCGTCTTTGGTAGTATATGATTGGTAAGGTACAATAAAATCCCATTTACCTTTTCCACTGGAGTTCAGACGTGTGCGTAGTTGATTCTAGTATAAAATACAAATTAATTATTAAACTTGTGAACAGATTTATTCAATAATGATATGATTAAATATTTACCTAACATTTTTAAATTTTCATTCGTCAATACAATAAGAGTCTCAATGATATATTAAATTATAAAAGAACCCAATTATTCATGTTTATTAATTGCAAAGCTTTACCTGGACTAGCATCTGTCTTAGAAATCATATAGATGATTTAAAATTTCATAATTTTATGTGGTTCCACAAATTACGCTATCTTGTACATGGTCGGCCATAGGGTCGCATACCATAAAAATCGCAAATTGAGGTTTAAGGGTGATAAAATTGCACTTATAATTTGTTTAATATGTTTTATAATAATACTATGATAGGTTTGGTATACCCTGGCTGCGATCAAATAAATTATAAAAAGTTAAGTTAATTCATTAATTTTGTCTGTAGTAAGTTGCCCCAGATGTTGATTGTGGTCTTTTGTGCATAAAATAAATAGTACGATATGCTTTTGGATACAGCTCTTAATAGCTGATAATGTGCAATGAGAGTTGATCAGTGACCAAGGTTACAATTCCTAGTGCACTTACGTGATGTAGTTGAGACCACGCACTTTACGGTTACCATTTATAGTGCCGCAACAAGTAAAGGCATGATGAGTAGTTGGAGGGGTGATGGAAGGTTGGTTACCACCTTTGTGAGCCATCATGGTGGACGGCTCCGGGGATTTTGGTTACAATATATATATATATATACTTATAAAAAGTTTTTGTTACCCTACTTACTTAAAATAAATTCAGTAATAACAATTTATTTGTTTTTACCATGTCAATTTATTCTAAGCCAGAACAAAGAAAAGTCATCATTTAGAATTATATTAACAATAATTTATATATAAAAGCATGAACAGTTAACAAAAAACAACAACATAGAAATCCAATATATATATATATATATATAAAATTTATACAACATAGAAATCCAATATATATATATATAATCTTTTTAAGATTTTGGATTTATTAATAGTGAAACTCAATCAAAGAAGGTTATTAAGTTATTTTATTACAAAAATTGAAAATGTGTAATATTTCTGAATAATTTACTCTAAGAATCTTGACACGGACAGTGGTTACAATGGAAACGTTTTTGAATTCATTAAAAGGCTAATAACATTTGTAAATATAGTAAACAAAATTCCAGAAGATGGTCAAAATACTGCAAACTGTCAATATTTTAATATTAATTTATGTTAAGTTTATTTTTAAGTTAATAATTGTCAACTTCTAATAATTATACTTTTATTAATAATTTTATTATATAAAAGTGATTGATTACAACGAATTAATTATAAAATATCAAAAATATAATTAAAAAAATTGTACTGCTTACCATTAACTTTTATTTCTGTTTTTAATAGTTGTGGATATTTTCCAATAAATAGAAGCAATCTATTTTTTCCCATATAAAAGTTTGCATCATTAAATAAAAGTTAGATACAAACTGCACTAGTGACAAAAATTTAAAAATAAATTATTTTCATTATTACAGCTTTGCATGCATTAGTAAAAAATATCATACTTTTACAACAATTACATACCACAAAGCAAAACTACAATAAAAAAGAGAAAATCATGTAAAATTAATTGAGAGTGGTGCTATAACAAACAAACTTTATATAAATGATATACAATAAAGGATTTTGGATTTATTTGGTAACTTACACATGAGAGCTGTCTTTAAATATTTCTGCATTATTTGTTTTAGAGCTTTAATATTTCTCCTCCTTGTTGATTTCAAATCCTTTAATCCTTATTGAAATATTTCTATTATTTTATTACATCTATTGGGGATGCCCACTTTTGTATGTAATTCCTTGAATATATTTTTTGGTTAAACATACAAATACTCACTTGTATGAAATTTTCTAAATTATTTGACTTTAAAAATAATGGTGGTATGTGTAATAAATTAATTCTCTATGGGTTTTTTGTAAATGTCTTAATTTTGAAAATAATAGCATTGTAATAAATTAACAAACTTCTTAGTAAACACAATTTTTTATGAAAATAATTTATTGATATTTTTTGAATTTGCAAAATCTGTTACTTTTTGATGATGAAAAATTTGCTAAAAGCCACTAGTACAATTTTTCAAATTCTGTATTAATTGCTTTTCTCACACTAGACATAAATTCCTATTTGTTTTAACAATTAAATACCATAGAGCAAAATTCCATAGTGTATATAATTCTCCAAAAAAAAAAAAAGAAAAGAAAAGAAAAAATCAAGCAATTATTAAGCAACAAACAAAAAAATCTTTCAAATTTATATATATATATCTACAGATTTGCTCATGTTAGTAAAAATTATCAAAATTTTAAAAGCAATTAATTATTGTAAAACAATATATATATATATATATAATGTAGATTCATGAAGATTGCTGTGATATTTGTTGAGTTATTAAATAATACATATATATATACAAGATAAAGGATAAAAAATTACCGGTAACTTACACATACCTTTAATATAATTTTTAATTTTAATTTAGATATTCTTTTGATTTAAATAAGGTTGAAATAAAAATCTTCCCGAATTCTTTGTTTTAGGTATTTATCCTGATTGTTGTCATAAAATCTTTTGTAAATCTTTTAATCCTTATTAAAATATTTGAATTTTACTATAATTTTTATTGAATATACTTTTTTTTTTCATTACTCTTTTATTAAAAGTAAATTTACTGTTTTGCAACTGAAGTTTTCTTAAGTATTTTCCCCAATGCTGTATTTGAAAAGTATTTTATGTTGCAATGTAAAAACTATTTTCATTCTATTATAAATAAATTCTTGAACATTTGGAAAAACAGTCCACCTGGTTAAATATGTCAGTCATAAAGTTATTAGTGATGGTATTTGAGTAATCTCTGTACTGATGCTCTTGTAATAATTTTATTTCTAACAGTTATAATAGAATGATAATAAAACTATATTAGAAAATATTTTTCCTAGATGCCACAAATTGTCAGCAGAAAATATAATATTGTGTAAAAAGTGCAACAGTTAGTTGCAATTTATTTAAAATCAGAAAGTGTTTTACCACGATACTTTTTAGTTTGAAAATTATTTTCATCATTGGAAAAAAAAAAAATTTAAGTTTTAGAAGAAACTTTATTCGGGGAAATATATATTTTCAGATATTTCAGTTTTTAAAAAAATGTTATGCAAAACTAGTGAAAAGAAATTTATGGCATTACTATTGTAGAGATAAGTGCACCTTGTGAACCATAATGCATAGAGTATAAATGTATTTATTATTTCTGTGAAGCAGGCACTTGGAAAAGGCTCTATAATTGAACTTATAGTGGCATTCTTTTTCTGATAAATATTTGTATTATAAGATCGAGTATATTGTAGGCCACTACACTCAAATAATATATATTTTTTGGTTTTCATTTGACCTGTGGTCCAACTCACATATAGTGTTAATGTTAAATAGGTATTGCTTATTTTTCATGGAATATAAAGTTGGTATTGACCACATGGCCATTTTGAGTGGAAAATCAAAAATTTGGGCTTGAGCTTCCACTATTTAAATCTACATATTAGCTGCTTATTATTAATGTCTTGCATTGGTAAGTCTAAATTCTAATTTGCGTTTATGTATAGAAGTACATATGTTTGTGTATAGAAGTACATATGAATTCCAGTATCACCAATTATATAATGGGAAAGTTATTGTGACAGTCAGATAATGTATGTTGGTTTAACCCAGTTCGAATACTAGGCGAAAGTACCTCGTGGCCACCCATACGCGAGATATTAAATCAAGAATACTATGACCTCTGCCCATTCGCCTATTCTTGAGGCCTGATCACAAACAAACAACATTATCTGAGCCATGCATAAATTATTTTTCAACCGGCGACAGCTTAGCATCAGCGGAAAGAAACATGGACAGGAAACTTACGAAACTAAATAGTTAAATGTGCAAAAGTACTAAGAAATATGTGTTTTGCGTGCCTGGATCATTAGAAAAGTAAAATAAAGCATTATAATAAAATTAGGAAACTCAAGCTTTTGATAGTTAAATAATATGTTTAATTAATGGCTTTAAAATATGAATAATGATTTAATAGCCTCCGCTATTCCTCTAAATTAATGAAACAAACTAATTAGACAATAAAAACAGATTAAGAGGTTTGCAGTCTAAATCTTTTACCAATTTTAACTCGATCTTCTCGATAAAGTACGATAAAAAAAGAATCTTTCGCAAAGCATTTCTAATTGCTTTGCGCTACAAACAGTGTTTAAAAATTATTTAAAATGTATATAGTTAAATCAGATATACGTAAAGCTCATGGCGGACAAAAGAGGCATTATCATAGAGATCAAGTTGGCACACCAAAGAAACTGACTCGTATTTAATTAACAAACATAAATAAAACTGGAAAGAGATTTTAAATGAACAAAAATTAACTATTAAACTTAACCGCAATGGAATATTAAATATTTACACAGGTTAGTAAGGAAGAATAGCGAAGGGAAAAGGTTAAATATAGATAGATGATCACATAATATATATAATTAAGACTAGTCTAATAAAATGGTTACATCAACAAATACATATAATTCAATGAAGCAATTAAAAAAATATGAACAAAAGGTAGCATAAGAAATAGTTCAATAGAGGAGATACGATTACCGTCCTTTTTTTTTCCTTGGTCATGTTCCCTACAGCGTTCGTGGCTTGATCCGACCGTCGACAGGTATTTGTCCGGACAATGAAAAAATGTAGTATGGTTTCACGAAAAGTTCTCCAGACATGGCACAGAGTTCAGGTGACTATTGAGTGGATACTATGGCATTTTGGATGGTATTCAGGAACCTCGGCGATAGGCAAAGCTATTTATTTGCCTAGCCGAGCATATTCATTTCCTTCAAAATACTATGGCTTTTAACTGGAGCATGTTCAAACTTCTCCATTATTTGAAAACGACAGCTGTATAACTTTTTGGAGCACAAGCTAAATGTGAAGCAAATCGGAGAGAGTTCTCCAAAAAGAAATATGAATGCACTCTCAAGGAAACTTGGAATAACCAACAAGAAAACTCTGAATGAATCCTTCAAAAGCAAAATCTGAATCAACGGAATCCTTCGAAAGGAAAATCTGAATAAATGAATCCTTCAAAGGGAAAATCTGAATACTGAATCCTTCCAAAGGAAAAATCTGAATAATCTCACTCCTTCAAAAAGAAAAATCTGAATCCTTCAAAAAAAAAATCTGAATAATCTAGTCTTTTGTTCTCACTTCTATTTATACCCTCTCTGTCAGCTACCTTCTATTGTTTGTATGATCTGAGATCTTGATAAGCCTCCCCATGCTCCTTTGTTTCAAAATAACATTCTCTAAAAATAACTTTTAATTTTTTACTCTAGATTTCTTTCTTTAAAGTTTGAATTCTATTAATTAAAAAGAAAGAAAGAGAAGGCCATCTTTAATTAGACTTGAATGGCTCACTAATCAAAACTATACATTCTTTTAGAAAATGTTGGTGGGCTTATCTCAAAATCAAATCATACTAAATATTTTAACAAAATTTTAACAACAATATATTATTATTTTTTTATAGTAGAATAAGCATTTTATTTCAGCAGAATTTTGCATTAACTCATATATATACGCTAGATGTATATATATGTTTGACTAATAGGTTAAGCAATTTTTATTAATAGACTGAAATTTATTTAAAACAAAATATTTAAATGTAATACACATTTGATAAGCATAATTATTTTTAACTCCAATGCAAAACCCTGCTGATATTGAACTATAAACTTAATTCAGGTCTACAGTACTAATTAAGTTTATAGGAAGATGTGAAGCATGGATCGGGCTTCAGATCCATTGCTTCATTATATAAGTGATAGATATTGATTTAACAGGTTCTAAGACTGCATGCAAGTATATCTGTAGGTGTTATTTTAAGAGTGAATTCTAAATGTGAGTATAATGTTGTCATAGATTATATAAGGTTAAAATTTTTTTGTATTGTGAATACATGAATAGAATGTAATCCTGATCAATTTAAGTTGCTATGATACTGTATTTGCCTGAGTGAGATGGGGACTGTTTTTCTTTCCAAGAGAAATTTTCTACACAATGGATAAATTTTTGATACAAGGGATTTTGTGAAGACTACAATTGGTGAATAATAAGTAATTGTTGTAATAATCAAGATGTTTATAAGGATATTTTTGAATATAGAGAAAGATATACTTTTGAGAGGGAGGATATAGTGTATTATATTGTTTGAATTCAAATCGATGTAACTTAAATGAAAAAGGAATCCTAAATAAGTTGTAGATTTAGCCTGAAATACATTTTCCTGTGTTTTGCCTGTATATACACTAGACATATGTTTTATCAAGGTTAAATTTTAGTTTATTGGTGAAAGTATATTCATGTAAGATATCAGTTAATGTTTGTATTTGGTTTTTTAGTTGTTAGAAAAACTGTTATATTATCTGTGTAGGCAATGCAGGCTACCTTACATCCAAGTATGGGTATATAGATTTCTGGGAGCCATTTTTCAATGTTATTAAGCAGTGAATTTATTTAATGTGTTGAATAGCAATGTGCTAAGCAGAGACCCTTATGGAATTGATTGATGTGGATTAAAAAGAAGAGGCATTTTCCCATGTAGGGTTATGTATATTTCTCTATTTATTAGTAAGTTTGTAAGGAAATATATTATTGATTTTGGTATTGTTTTATCTATAGTTTTTATGAGTACATCAATTGGTGACCAAATAAAAAGCAGTCCTAATATTCACTTTTACTACCATTTGGCTGTATATTTCTACATTTCATATAGTACCAATGACAGTTTGGATACAAAAGCTGTGTGCCCTGTTGATGAACCTTGTTTAGTAAATTTCACATGCAATAACAAAAGTATAAAGTATAGTTTAATAGTAATTTGAGTAATTGAATATTCAATTGGTCCATGGATATTGGCCCTAGGTTTTTCATTATACAGAGCAAATTTTTTCTTTATGAAATAACTATTGCTATAGAGTATATATCCCAAATATGATATATCACTTTTGATAGAAAATTAGCCATGTCTGAAAGATAATTAGAAGCAAACTAGCTTAAGTGTGCAAAAATAAACTTTGGTATACCTAGTGGGAATGAATATGGAATTTTCTTCAAACTTCATATAAAACCTTGTGATTTGATATTTTTCTGGATCATTCAGCATTACAAAGTGGCTAAAATATGATTTGAATAATGGCTCATTTTGAAGTATTTTGTTAAAGGGTTTGTAGACTGTTATTAGAATATTATTACATGTGATAACCACATCTCCAGTCATTAATGCTGAAGAAACTTATTGCAGGTGGTTGACCTAGTAGCCATCGAATATATTATCTAGACTAGATTGTGTGATGAAAAGTTTTCTCTTTTTTGTAGTAAGTATTCTTTTAAAATATCACATATAAATTTGTAAGTTTTAAATTTAATTAATGGTTGATTATTTTCTGTAGTTGGCATACTATGTATTCTTCTTCTATGTAATTCACCAGCAGAAGCTAAGAGTTTTGATAGTAGCATAATGGTTCTTGTGACATGTATTATAATATGTGATATTATTTGTGCATATGATATCCATTTTTGCATAAGGTCTATTTATAAACTTTTTAGTTTAACTAATAGAATGTAAATTTCTAAAAATAAAAAAAATATGTTGTTCTTTTATGTAATAAGATTCTTATTGTTCTTTTATGTAGCATTACATAGAATGTAAAATTTAAATCAAGAGTGGCCATTATTGCTGCATGGTCTGAAAGAAGAGAAAGGATTAGCTGATTTTTTATAAGTGGATATGTGATGAGGCACAACCATTTATTCATAAATGTAGATCAGTACACATTAAAGTGACCCATTAACATGAGTCAATAGGAATATATAGAAAATAATAAATTTATATTTTAAATGATTCTGATAATTGTATTCTTGTTAGAAAGCATAACTTCTAGTCTTGTGTTGTATTGTGACCATTATTGTATATTCCTTTATAAATAAAATTTGTGAATGAGTTAAACAGCCATGATTTCATGATTATTACTCCTGTCCCTGCTGAGGGTGCAGGTGTATGACTAGAGAATCCTGAGAAATCCAGTCTATTTAGGTAATTAGAAGGATCAGTTCATGATCCACTAGATCTTAGTTTCTACTAATCCTAATATATGTGATTGCAATATGTCTGGTCATTTAATTATCTGGCAATTTTTACCACATCATTTAAACTCCTAATGTTATGTATACTTAGTTTCATTATATATATTGTAAATATCGATAAGTCTATCTATATTTTAAAAATTATCATTTGTTATATAAAAAAAAAACCTCTTTGAGTTGATGTTTATGCATGAAGTATTATTATTGTTTATGGTTATTAGGTATAGTTATTGTTTGAAGTTATTATTTTATTTATATGTTGATGGTACATCATTATGAATATTTAATTATTATAAATAAATAAAGACATATAAATTGTTGATTATATAAAAAAATTATTTTATTTACAGTGATTATTAAAAAAAAATGCAATATTATTATTTATGTATATTTTTAAAGCTGTCAAATAAATTTTCAATTTAATATTTTTTATATATATATGCTTGGTATTTTATTTTTTTTTAATGTTAATTGTTTAAAAGAGAACATGTGTAATGAGGGTTTTAAAAACAGCATTTGCTAGCACGTGGAGCAACAACAAAAAGGAAGCCATTATTATTATTAGGATGGTGATTAAAAAAACAAAAGGATAAAATTTTGTTGTACTTTGTTTCTTTGAAATTACCATTCTTCAGAATATTGGAATAAAATAGATTTCTATGGTAAATACATAAATCATGACAGGCTAATAGAGATATATCGCAGCCAAGAGGTTGCACCATTTTCTTTCATTTATTCCAAGGCAGTTTAAAAAGAAAAACTAGGCAAATTTCAATATATGTATTTCATCGCGTCTGAAGCCGAAATTTGATATAGCTATCTGGAATCTATTCCGAGGCAGTTTAAAAAGAAAAACTAGGCAAATTTCAATATATGTATTTCATCGCGTCTGAAGCCGAAATTTGATATAGCTATCTGGAATCTATAATGGTCAATCTAATAATAATCTGGAGGTAACTAGAATTAATATATTGGATTTAACATTTCAATTTATTTATTTATTTTTCAAGGAAAGAAATTTTAGAAGGATAAAAATATACATATATCCAAGAATTGACAATTTTCTCTAACGTGATCGTTTCTTCACTTTAACTAGAATGCATTCTAATATTAAACGGATAAAGAAATAAAACAATGGAATAAGTTGACTTTTGAAGGAAAACTAACCAAGTGAACTTTGAAAGGTAGTAAATAATTTTATATGTATAAATGATATATAAATATATTTTTGAGATCAATATTTTTGTTTACTTTTATTTTTCATTATAAAAATATAACGTTTTATAAATATTCAATTCAAGCATCTTGTTTTCTAACAGCAATAAACGTTTAACAGGTGTCAAAATTAACATTTAAGTAATTTAAAATCTTAAAGTATGGCTTATAAGTTTGGGTTGCATATGAGTTGTTATGTATATTTTAATAAGTAAATTTATATTCGCAAATTTTTATTAAAAAAAAAAATGTTTTATTATTAATTTATTTCCATTTTTTTTTTTTTTAACTTTATATAATGATTCTTATGCATACCAAAACAATAATTTATATGTATTTGCTGTATATAATTTTTTTTTATTATTTTAAATATCTGAAAAATATAAATATGGATTTGTATTTATATTGATATCTACTTGTTAAGCACAGATATGTCTTTATATATTTAATATATATACTTATTGCAAGTATATATGTATATTTATTATTTGGGTTTGTATTTAAAACATTGATATTACCTAAAATTAAACCATAATATAAAATAAAGGATGTACTATTTGTTTTATAAGTAATGTCTTTGTAATTTATTTGAAAGAGTAATAATATTTTATTCTTATTTTTCTTTTAATGCCAGAGTCATTATGAAATTAATTGAATTCACAATTTAATAGAGGATAACTTCATATTTCACTTATTGTTTAGTCTTTAGGCCACTTACACTTATTGTTATTCATTGATATGTTTAGATATACATAAATTTACATAATAGATGTGTAGATTGGATTTAATAGAATTCCCTTTGTTTCTGATATATATTTGATTAGTTAGTCATATCAACCTTGAAAATAAATTATAATGATAGATCTCATTGCTCTGTATGATTTTAGATTTATTTCATGTATAGCTAGTTGGAAGGGCATATAAACAATTTATTTAAATATAACTGGGATAATTTTGTCTTTCTTCATTTAAATTATACAATTTATTATATTAGGCTTTCTCAACAATTGGATTCATTTAGATTATATATATTCCATTACGTTTATCATCCAATGTTTGAAGCATTATTTTCTTTTCATATATTGATGTTCCATTACATTTGAGATATAATATGTCTATATGATATATTGTCCATTACATTTGGCACCATAAACTGTTGGTCCCAGTTAACTGATGATTGTATAATGGAGTAAAAGTATGTTCCATTACATTTGGACGCCATAACGTAGTCAGCATAATATGTTTGTTTAATTATTCATTACATTTGGTGTATCAAAGTTAGGGGCTTGGTTAACTAATAATTATTGTTACAAAAGTTTATATGTTTATTTTCATTTGAGATCATATATAAAGATACATTCCATTACATTTGGCTTTCCCAATGTTTGGGGCCTTCTTTCTTCAATTTAAATGGAATGCAGCAAGTACGTTCCATTACAATATATATATATATACTCTACCTAGACTTCCTCTTTCAAGGTTATGATATTCAAACCATGTTAAAATTATATGTCAGCTATATAGAACACATTTCATTTTGGGTAGATGTGTTATGACAGTTGTGTGTATGATCTGCGCTCTTTATTATTTGTATCTATATCATTTGGTTTGATATAGTGAGATGTACTTAGTCTTCCCAAGTGTTTATTGCCATCATCTGAGATATCATCAGCAAGCTCTGCTTTGACTGTATTATTTGTTTTCTTTTCCACTTTAAATTGTTATAGAAATGTTCATGACACTTCATCCTCTCTGCTGTATTCTGTTATGTTTGGCATATTTCTTTCACTTTTTTGTGGTCAGCCAGGCTTTTTATTGTTTGTAGCATTGCCTGTGTTATGTAACACTTGCAGCATAAATGGTGCTGGAAAATCTTTTACTTATGATAATGTATTGATATCAAATAATTTTCTGAGTTTATATTATGTTAATTTTTTAGCATATAAAATGGTTTCCAAGACAAGTAGTGTATTATTAGATTCTATATTGGTATTATCTTTTTGAACTTTTTCCCTTGTAAAATTATGTGTTGGTATGTTTATTGAGCTACCATGTTAGAACCACATATATCACAATTGACTGCCAGATGACTGAAAAAGATGCACTGAAAACACTGAAGCTTGATTCCTCAAATGAATATTAGCAATACAGCACCTTGATCAGTAACTTGTGTGGGTATGCCTAGCAGATTGATACTGTTGTGCAATTGTATTCTAAATTTATAACTGTTTCCAAATATGGGTATTGGATGTCTTTTTTGTTATATTGGTGGCAGATTAATGACATTACCAAATGGTTTTATAAGCTTGTTAAAATGACTTTTAGTGTAATTTAAAAAAGCTTTTTTGAGAGCATTCATGTAAAAATTCTTTGTCTGTGCTCATTCACTATCACTAATGCATACTTACCCAGTGCTGTTATTTGCCTTTTGAATCGATTTCTTTGTTCAATATCAAAAAATTCTGAGATAACGCAATGGTGATTTGAGTAGTTTGCTATTTGCAAATGATATCCTACAAGTTGTTTAAATTAAGTGCTTCATACAATAGTCCTTTGGAAAACTATAATGAACATGTAACATCTGCATTGATTGATCAGTGAAAAAACATTTAAAGGAATTAAATAGGTGATAGTTGAATTAAATTTGACTAAAATATTTTTCAACATTTCACATTTGTGACAAATCATCCACACCAAGATTTGCGATGTTGTTCAACATAGTTTTTTGGAATCTGGATGCATTGTATTGCTTCATTTTAATTACATATTTGGCATCAGTAATGGAATTTTCTCATCTTCACTGGTGATTCAGTAGTGCTATTGTAAGTTACAATCATCTCTCCACATGATTTCTTAATGGAGGTGACCAAATTGCCTATATATAATTTTAAGATCTCTATAGAAAATAACATTTAATGTACAGAAAATTTATCCATGAAATTGCATTTCCTTGCTTCTATTTGAATAATACTAAAATAATTTCATTGGTAGTTTTAATACATATTTAGCACAATAACTTGGAATCCATTTTCAAGCATATATTAGTAAGTTGGCCCAAATTTTATATAAAAAAAATCCAACTAAGGATTTTTATATCACTTAAAGTATGAACCAAATAAACTCAATCTCTGAAGCAATAGATAACACAATACATATCTCTATAAGAAAGCTGACTCACAGACATAAATCCAATCATCACTAGAACAACTAATCAAGTATCAGAAAAAAGAACATTTTAGAAGATGTCTAGAAATCAGAAGCAAATATGGCATTTTGAAAACTACAGTAAACAATCAAATATGTTTTTTGAAAAAAAATATTGTAACCTAGCTTTGAAAAACTATTAATAACTTGATCATGAAGCATACATTCAACCTTTGAAACAAGTTCTATGCATGTTCTATAATGAATCATTTCATCATTTGAAATAACATGAAACAGTCATAAATGTAGCACATATTTAGTTATCCTCAGAATCTTAAATTGAATAAATAAGCATAGCATTTTTGACATGACCTATTGTAATTTGGTTACAGGTAGATGAACAATGTACCACCCTCCTTTATACTGGTTTTATCTGGTAAGCAACTATGATTATTATTGCGACAATTATGCTAATCAGTCAATTATCATAACAAATAGTTACACTTTAATAAATAAATATTTCTAAACTATAGGAAATCTGCAATTTTCTTATTAACTTTTTTCGCTTTAATACAGCTTCCAAAAAATAATAGAGACTTTGCTTCATAATTTGTTTTCAAATCTTTATAACTATACAGTACTTTCTTTGTATTATTTTTAAACTCAGAAAGGGGGTTTAAGCCGCTTTCATGTTTATCCATTAAACACTATACTTGAATTATTTTATTTAGAGTATTTAGCGAATTGTAATAATGAAATATTAATAAAACTTTTTAATATAATAAAAATAATAAAATGTTTCTCTTCATTAAAAATTTTTAAGATAATTAATGCGTACAAGTGCTATAAATAAATTCAATTCTAAACTCATAAATATATTCATTAGAGATTTATAATTTATTGTTAATTTTAATTATGAATTAATTTGTGAATAAAAAAGCTATTTTTTTTTAATTTTTATTTGTCATGCATTATCATATAATCTTAACACCCCCCCCCATATATATATAATCAATGGGTCTACGGTTATATATTTTTAAAAAACATTCCCTTAACATATAATGTAATGATTTTTTTTTCAAAAAATATAAAGGTATACCAAGTTAAGCAGAGTCTACTTATTTAAGAAATTAAAAATAAAAATGTAAATCGGGGATCGGAAACCACAGTTCTTTAGTGGAAAAAGTGCGGCTCTCTTAATTTGTATATATAAAAAAGAATTGCGGGTAAATATATAAAATACATATTTTTCGGGTTTTAAATTAAAAAATTTAAAATCAAATTTCTTGCCCCACACCCAAAAAAAAAAAAAAAAAAAAAATATATATATATATAAATTTATTGAAAATATAATACATTTTCTTTATCTCATCTACTAAAATATATTATACACAAGCTGAAGAGTTGTTTGAATCTTGTATTAGCATAGTTAATGTAATTAGCGAAATTGTATTCAAGTTGCGCTCCTTAAGTTGTAACGTTTCTGCATTTTTGTCAAAATGGCTTTCTTTCTCAAAAATGTTCCCGACCTCTGGTCTAAATTATAAAGAAAAGTCAACTAATTATTTTATTCCTAATATGGATAGATATCGATAAACACGTGTGCGTCCACCTAAATATGCATTTAAATATATGCTTCCAAAAATGAAGACACAAATAATATTTTAGTTATCTTAATTTGTAATGCAATAATTCATCAAGTTTCAATTACTTCAAGAAGCAAACAATCATTTTGTATGGAAATTTGTTGAAATTGAAACAATTAGACTTATATCAACATCTTCAAGATTTGGTGTAATTAATTTAAGAGCTGTGGCAGAAAAAATTAATACCCTTACATTAGCCATGTTAATCTAATTTTATGTTGCAGTTTTATTTATTTAGATATTCAGAATAACTAAATAAATTACTGACAAAACTAAAATACATTTTCTTATTCTATTAAGTAGCCTCTTTAAAGGCATACACTTTTTTTTATGAGAAGATGTTTACTTTTATCACGTAAAATATTTAAACATAAGAGAAAGGTAACGAAAAAGTTTTTTAACCTGACAATCATCGATGCCCATTTGTATTTTAGTAAACACTCGTACAATAAGCAAATGTTTACATTTATTACCTTCTCTGCATCCTGTTTTAATTATTGTTTCAAAATGAATTTTGAACTAAAAATCTTATTGTCTTACTTTTGAAGTTTATATAGTTAATTAATTTCAGTTAATACAGAGCTGATTTAAAGTTCTGCCGTAATAAAAACCAATAATCAGTTGGAATGTATAGGATTTTAAGGTCAATACATTAATTAAACAATTTTTTTGTAAAGTTTTATTGGATAAAAAAAAACTTTAACTGTATTTTTAAAAGAGAGAGAGAGAGAAGAAATGATATTTTATATATAATGAACTGTAATATTTGAGCTCCTTAATTAATCGAATGGATTATTTATTAATAATCATAATGAAATATGAGCTTAATGTCGATTATTTTCTTTATAAAAATGATCACTTTCTACATTAGCTCCCTAAAAAAAAATACCAAAAGAATTGATTATTATTAATTTTATAACTTAAATCATTTTAAATTAATACACTGTACAGGCTTACACCTGCTCATACAGATACATATGTAATATATAAGGGATTCAAACTCAGACTTTCACACAACCCTCAAGTCTCCAAGCCATCTTATATTGCTGACCCACCTGATCACACACATGTTGAAAAGGTAAATAATCACCAATATAAATACTTTGTGCTAAACCAGCACTCGTCAGTTGGTCCAGATTACCATCTTCACATATATATACAATCAGTGCTCAGCTTTATATTAAGATAGCAAATCTTAATGTTCAGGCTTCAAACTACTTCAACTCACAACTCTTCAACCTTCCATTTCATTGAAAATCTGATGATGGAATGTTCAAAGCCCTCGTTAGTGTATTTTAAAAATTTAAATGTAATTAAATAAAAAGGCAAAGTATTTTCAATGTGAGTAGTAAGAAATTTGTTGTAGCTTCCCTGACGAGGAAATGTTTATTAATAGTGAAATTTTGGATCTGCCAAGAATGAGAGAAAGAGGAAGTTAGTTATTCTACAGATAAGTATGCTCCGATAAGTTATTGTTTCTATTTACTATTTATATCAATTCGCTTTTCAAGGAGACTGAAAAGAAGTTACCAGGTATCTTTGTCTAGACTCTCAATACTAACATTTTAGTCACTACTTATATGGACAATTTATCTGGGTTCTCTTATTTTTCGAACAAATCCCAATTCTTATTGGATATATTTCAAAATTTATCCAGGAATACAAGTTCGAATAAAACGTTGATAGATCATATATATATATATTGTAACAAACGGGGTTCGAATACAAGCGTATGTAATATATTACTAATTGCGAGTGTTAATGTTGAGCGACTATATACGAAAAGATATATATGTAAATAGTCATTTGAACCCTGTTACAAAGAGTGTGAATGTTAGGTGGGTATGCTTATATAAATATATTTGTATATGTGAGTATAAAATGTGTGTATGTATTAACGGTGATGGTTACAAGCAATTATATACGGAGCTGTATAAGTTGTAATTGATTATTCGTATATATTTTATCCGTTAAAATTTTTCTTTAAGTCTGGTTAATGATATTGTCGGTAACACGTGTTTTCTTTTGCTAATTAATCTTTTGAACATATGAAGATAGAAATAGAAATAAATCAGTTGCTGTAGGCGGTTTAGTAATAACTGGCGTCAAAAAGTCCGAAAACGGGTCAGGTGGGTATCTTTGGAAAACAATAGAAGAACGGGACAGTAGTGTAGGGATATTGGAAGAAAATTTTACAAAGTTAAAGAGTGAAAACAAAAGAACTTTTTTGTGGGCTCGAGAGGAGAAAAAAAAAAAAAAGAAAAAACGCGGCTTGGACTACGGAGTGTGTGGACGTATAAAATTTTCTTAAGAAGTTTATTAATATTTCTCACCCAAAATGTCGGGGTAATTCAATAGCACTAGTTTCATTAACCGATCCAGTGGACAGTTGTCGTGGAACCCATCTGAAGTGGACCTACGAATTTCGCTATACAAAAGAGTTCTTGTTCATCAAGTGTAATGGCGATGAAAGATCTAGGAAATGGGACCCTTTCATAAAGTGAGTGAATCATCTACTCCACCTCCGGAATAAGCTATTCGATATACCACATTGAAAATCCTTGCCATCCGTTATATCAACCAGACAAGTATTCATGGAGAATTATAAATGCAGACTTGTCTTTGACCGTGTGAACGGTCGACGGTACTTAAGGTAATTGACGTTTACACTAAATATATGTTCAATGAATGCATCTTGGTAAAGAAACTAGTGTTACCTCAATATTAATTCCTATAATAAATCTCTTTTAAATTAAATAAAATAACAACTTTAAATAAACAGCTCTGATGTATAATTGCACTATTTTGATGCGTATATGAATTATATATGTGTGTATCAGGGTAAATGGGCTGCGCGCTTGAATATTGATATATTTATATGCGTGGATAAATGAGATTTTATCGGTATTAAGTATGGTAATAAATAGAGTAAATGGTATGATAACATTCAGGTTGGGTTATTAGATTTATAACGGATAAATTATCGGACAGAATAGATAGACACATAAGACTTAGTTGGGTAGTGTTTAGCTTTGTTCTCTAGTTAGACTATAGTCCCCAAACCCTGAGATTGAGCTGGTATGGATGCGCTACCATAAATAGAGGTATATATATATACCCGAACCCTTATTTACGTTTTCGAGGAGATAATTCTTATCCCTGTGTAAGATTGGTGCGTGAGATGGAATCAGACCATGCTCACAAATATCCTCACTCGAAGCTACAGGTAGAAGCGTACAAATGGCGATATAAAATATAATGGGTGATATTATAATATATATATATATCGGGGAAAATGTAACAGTAATACTTCAAAAGAGATTCAAGCCTCTTACTTGGTTTTCCCTTTCATCTTAATTACTTGTCTTTGTGAAGTCAGATAATAACAGTACTTACTGATAAAACTGAAAAACTAATTGAAATACTTTCAAAATCTTATCTCTCTCTTTACTCTAAGACATGACCTTTTTAATCTGCTTATTATGAAGAGAGTCACACACCTCTTTCCCATTATTATCTTTAATAAAACTTTATTTATATTATCTACTCTTTTCTTAGAAATCTTCTTTGGTTATGCATTTTGGGTGATTTCATTTAAACAATTTCCTGAATTGCTTAAATCTTCATTCTATAAACATATTCAGAACTCAAAATATCATCAATGATATTATCGTTTTTTCAGTGTTTTCCCTCCATTAGAGATATTACTTAAAGTTAATCCAACAGATAGCTATTGTTAAATTCTGGAATAAACTCATCATCTTTCTTCAATCCATTTTAACCCTAAACTCTCACTCTCATCTACAAAATTCACATACTAGGAGATCTATAAATAGTGTCATAGTAATCTTTTTGAATCCATTAAAACTACAACTTTAGGGTTAAATACAAACAACTTATTAATATATTTAAGTATTGGTCTCTTGAACCTAAATATTTTAACTTCCTTATTAAAATCAACTTAGAAGCCATACCTACTCTATACTTCTATAGGTATAAAATAAATTGCTAGAGTGTATATCAACATTACAACCATTGTCATAAAGGCATGAAAACCATCATTAAATTTTCTTTTAATGTACTTGATGTGACAATAATTGCAGAACAATTCCTCTATTATTTAATAACCAAAATTTAAGATGTACACAGTCTTTCAAAATTTTAGACAAGGTGTATATGTGAGTATTTTTAACAGCACCTTTGTTCTTTTTGCCCTATAGTATACTAGATGAATCTTCTTATACAATAACAATCTCTGAAGGTATTTGAATACTTTCTGGAATAAACTTAAAATCATTAAAGAAAGAGATAAAAATATTCTCAGAATCCATATACAATATTACATGGTCGTTCTTAATTGGTATTCAATACCATGCCGAATGTAGTCAAATTTCACTGGCAGTAAAAAACAACAACATATTTTTACTGGTATTGTCAATATATAAACATTACTCACACTAATATGTTATTAACTATTTTTATAGATAATGTGTTTTGTACTACTAAACTAGTGATTGTTGTTAAAAATAAATATTGAAATATGAAATATAATCCCCACAACTTGCTCTCTCATTCCAAAACTTAAAATTAATAGAATCATAATAAAATATCTAGTTAAGTAAATTCACAATAATTCAATTCAGCATATACATTATAATTATTAATTCAAATGAAAGAATATTAATCAAATAATGAATGGTAAAATAACATTAACTAAACTATTTTAGGTTAAAAAAAGTTCATTTTGAAATGTAAACAAAGTTCGAATAATCTATAAATTCAAAATGAAATTTATGTGATTATCTAGGATTGGCAAGAAATGATATTTCTTATTACTCATCATTCAGCAGGATTATTATTTGACAATTTGATTTAAAGATTCATTTATTTCATGAACATTTATTTTAGAGATTTACATTGTATGAAGTTCATATTGTTAGGTTTTTGATGCAGGTTCATGTGATTTCCATGCATATATCCCATAAACTCTATTGCAGTTGGGTTTTCATAAATTCTAAAAGATTTCTTGTAGCAAATAGGTTCATACCAGTAATAATTAACTTATAATAGATCAAAGTGTTGTTGATTACCTGCATCCAAAACAATTTCTGCTAATGTTGGCTGAATACTGAGAACAGGCTAAACAATTATCAATTTCTACATAAGCTTCTCAGTACATTTAAGGTGGTTTGGATTTTTTAATGCACAATTAAAATGTTGAAAACTAACAAAAAAATAGGACAAACTGATTTTTGCTATCAGATTATTTATATTAAATTTTTTTATAATAAAATTTCTTTCTGGAAATAATTGAAAGATTTATAATGAAAGAAATAGCAAATTATTGTGAGATTACATGCAACAACAATGTAATTATATTATTGAAATTAATTAGTTTTTAATAACAATTTATGCAGTTCAAATGTATTTCTGATTTTCTAAATTTTGATTACTTTATGATAAAATTAATTAAATTGAATACAAACTGTCCAATTTTAGTCAAATTTTAGATATAATTAAATTCTTAAAAGAAATTATCTTTTTTTTTTTTTTTAACAATGGTTTCAATTTTTTTTTGATTCTGGAAAAAAAAATTCTTGTTCAAAAGAAAACTATTTTATTACTAACATTTAAAGTAAACTTTTTCATATTTATAATAGCATATATATCTATATCTATATTTCATAAAATTTAATTCTAATGTCATATTAACTAATATTTAGCTGGATGTACTCTTTTATTAGCATTAAATTTGATATTCAACATTTAACTAATATTATCCTTTGTTAAATACATGACATAAACATGAAATAAATATTTATCTATTTCAATATATAATTTTGAAATGTACATTTTAGTTTTATGGTTGTTAATGTTATAGTTATTTTTTAAAGTCTGACTCAGTCTTATTTTATCCATGTTAAATTTATTTTTTAATATATTTGGTCACAAAGTTTTAATTACGTATTTTAAGTAGAGATAGATATGTTATGTGATGGTATTATGTCAGGTGGATTTAAACTTAGTTTTGATGCCCAGTTAAATTTAATAATAATTATATTGTACTACATTGTCAGATAACATACTATATGAACTTTTGGGAGATGGTAAGAAGGCAATTTGTTACAATAATCTATTAAATAATTATGGAAAAAAAATCCTTCTATAATACATGATTAATTTAAATATCTTTAAAGCTATTCCATCTATATTACTATGTAAATGCAAAATTTTTCTAGTTTGTGACTTCATAACTTCACAAATATTGTATTAATCTTGAAGAATGTTGCATAATTTTTTTTTCTTTTGTATAGAATTTTATTAACATATGAATGTTTACTTTGTTTTGAAAATAATTGTGATTAGTGTGAAAATAACTGTTTTAAATGATGTCATATAAAACAAAAAGAAAACAATATTGATTGAAGGACTATGAAGGTGAAAATTTTTTAAAATAAAATGTATAGTTTTTGGCAAAGCAAAGTTAAATATATTTTAAATTAATTGAATGATTTAAATAATAATAATTTATATCAGTTACAATAATGAGTTTGGCAAATTTTTAGTATTTTAGTTTAAATATATACTTAACATGTATTAAAGTAAAATTTAAAATATCATAGACACAGTTTGATAAATATTACTGAATTTGATAAACTTTTTTTATGAAATTGATAAACTTCTAGGACTAGGGAAGTCAGTTTAAATATATTTAACACCTGAAAAAGTAAATTTTAAAATACCATAGGAACTGCAAGAGAATTATCACTGAATTTGACAAACTTTTACTATTTTTCTTTAAGTATAATCTCACATAATAAAGTAAGTTTTAAATATATTTGAGTACCATATGAAAAGAAAAATTTAAAACAGGGGTGTGTGTTTTCCTGATTTAATGACATTAACATTCATTAATTAACAAAATATTAATATAGCTGTGATAATGAAAAATAGCTAAATACAAAAGATAAAAACATAAATGTGAGAAATAGTCTCCCACTACTTATCTTTTAAAAAGTGTCCACTTACAATACATTAAAAAAAGGCAACATAGGCTATGGATTTTTGATTTATGATATTGAGCTCAATTTAAGCAATAAATCAATAAAAATAAATATGAGCTGCAGCCTAACATTTATATTCAAAAAAATGTCAACTTACAATAATTAAAAAAAAGATAACTTTTATAAAGCATATTAATAAATTACTTGTAAAAATATTAAAAATGATCAAATAGAATTAATTTTTTTTAAAAAAGAAAATAGCAGTCAGTTAATAAATTAATCTTTTATTAAATCCTTTATAAGTTATATACTTTAAACAATGTTAAAAGATATCCAATACAATATTTTAAAAATTCCTTAAAATATATTTTTATTATTCTCTACATATACTATATATGCAAATATCTTGCAAATTTTGTGGTGAATAGCTAATGTATATTATTACATAACACAGACATTAATTCAGAGATGACACTTAAGGTATCTTGGAGAGAGTATCAATCATTTTTTACTTAAAACATATATTACAATTACTGTTATGTCAATAATAATATTTTTTAATGAAGTTTTTTAATCAAAATATACATAAGCATAAAAATGAATAAATGGTTCAATACTTTGATTTGACACTTTTGTTAAAGCATAAAGAAAACTAAGTTATGCTGTAAATTTACAATATTTTAGTCATGAATAGAAACATCATCATGTGACTCTAGCAATTAAGTCCATCTTACTGCCTCTCTCTATATATTACCAGATGATATCTATTAGTTAAATAAGAGATGTACGTTTCTATTCAAGAGAGAAGTAGATAAAAATATATATATATATATATATTGAAAAACACATAAATACATATGCATTATAAATAAATGCTACAAACTGTAACTCGTTAAACTTAATTTTCATATATAAATGAATATTATATTAAATTATTCAAATAAGAAATGTATGGTTCTGATCAATAAAACAAAATTTAATAATAATAACTCTTGAAAAAAATGAATATTTAAATATATTATAACTTCTAAATAACATCCAAAGAACAATTTCCATGTAACTAATTATTATTTACAAATAATTTTTATTTGTAATTAAACAAGTTTGTTATATATATATATATATATATATATATATATATAACCTGGTATATATATACATATATATATATATATATATATATATATATTGTACCAGGTGGATGGTTTAACATCAATTATTTCAATGACAAATATCAATCCCTGATGGAGTAAACACAATATTTACTTTTAATCTCCAAATAAAGTTATCTTATGAAAGCAAATTATAAGACTAAATGTAACACCATATTTATTATTAATTCCTTGCAATTTATGTATTGCTCTACCACAGCACCTTAGGCAGAGAAGAACATTACATTTCCAGGACATAACTTCTTCTTGACTGTTGAATTCAACACCATGTTCAGAGCACTTTTTTGTTGTATAACACAAGCGCCAGTTACTTATCCAGAAGATAAATAACGCACTTTGAACAATGGCCACTAATTCAATGCCCAAGATATGTCCATGACTAGCTCATTCTATTTTTTAATTCAATAACAGAATATTGTTTCACTTAAATAGTGGTAAAAGAATTGACTGAAAAATAATGTTTTAAGTTTAAAGGCAATTTATTTTAATTAACATTTATTAAACTAATTTTAAATATTTTATCAATCTTATTTACTAATATAACACATGCACATATATAATTCACACACTATAATATCTTATGAGAAAGAATTAACTAATATTTGAAATTTAAAATACAATGAAATCAATATACTAGCACATGAATACACACATCATTTTAAACACACATATTAATAGTTCATATATGTATGCAATAGAGTTTTTAAACTTGACTCTTCAGGTTTTATGAATGTGATGGCTACTTTAGAAATAATAAAAATGTTATTACATAGGATTTTGAACATGAATACTTCTTGCTGTTTGCTGCTTCTAATGAAGTATTTCTAACTGGTTAGATTTGAAGATTCCTTGTGGAGATTTGATGCTGATTATTCCAAGGCATTTTTTAAGACAATTAGATATTGAGCAGCTTCAGGTTGCTACACAGGCATCACTTTTATCTGGTAGTTGGCTGTTTTCATTGGACATCAGGCTAGAGAAAGTCATATATTTTCTGAGGTTTTAAGACTGCATTCTTGATTCTGGATTCATAATAAACTGATTGATATAACTCACAGATAGATTGTACTGCTGTTATCTCAAACACCACTAACTAGACTAACTGTCCGATAAAAAATTATCTATTTATACATGAGGCATGTTTTCATTTTGATATCCTCCAGCAATATCTGTTGTCAAAATTCCTTTGATAATCTTTTAATTACGTGTTTTTGAAGATCATTTAATTAGTAGCCATGCAAACATGTTGTTTTTATATTTTTATTAGTAGCCACCGCTGAGTGTTTTTTTAATTTTTTAACTTTCATTTATTTTTCAATACAATTTTCACGCACATATACACACATTTATCATTTCTTTGTTTACTCTCACACATATATTTTATTAACAATCTTACATTTACGCACACGTATAATTTAAGATCAATTTATTATTTAGATTTTAAGATTACCTTTTTCTTTAACTCTAATGAAAAGAGATTTATATTTTTAAACTTTGCATTATATTTTAACTAATAATAATAAAAAAACTATTTACTTCTTTTATGAAACTTTTAGTTTGTTTCTACAGCAAACTCCCCTTCCCCTCTTTTAATTAATTAATTCTAACTTTTATTTCAAGAACTCTTAAACTTTTAATTTTATGTTTCTTTTATGAAAGATTTTTATTTTAATAATTTTTTTAAACAAAATTATTATGTGCCAACACAATGTTGGTACATTACACGATCCTTCATTTGAGAGTAAAATGTGTCATTTTTGACCATTTTATCTCTGACAACTTTAATTCTTAATTCTAAATATTTATTATTTTTTTAAATTTGCTTTTTAATATCTATCACTTTACATGCTAAGGGCAATCTTCAATTATACTTTACTTCTTTTGATGCTGGCAACATTGCTTACAATGGTCTTAGTCCTGGAGAGTGACCACAAGGACAGCATCCTTTTGTGATACATGGATCTTTGGTAATGAGGCAGATGCAGCTTCTCTGGCTTATACCAACTTACACATGAAAACCAAAGCTTCGGTTGCCAGTTCTCTTGACTGGACTTTGACAAAGAAAAGGTCGCTGCAAAATGGCAGGATTCATCAACTATCCATTTCTTCTTATGCTTTGGAAATGAGGTACAAGATATGGGGATTCTCCCCGGAAGCAGTGACTTGCAGCTTATGCTGGTTTTTCCCAATGTGCATTTTAAAAGAGGAATAATCCCTGATAAGTCCATTATGGGTACTAAATTTTATCCAGATGACAGCTTTAACTTATCCTTATCTAAAATTTATTTCAATACTACCCTCATTTCCTTTAATTTCAAACCCTTATACATTCCTAATATAAATTAGATTGACTTTATATTTTACTTATTATTTTATCACTAATCTTACCATATTATTTTCAAATCCTTATGAACATTATTCTAACATATTCATTTATATTACAGTAATACTTTTAAACCATTTGTTTACCTTATATATTAACGTGCGTGTACTTAGAAAATTATTTTATTTTACTGCTCTTCATTATTATACAAAGATTTTATTGGACTTGATTACTTTAAACCATTTATTTATTTCCTTTTATTAACTTGCATATATTCAAAAACTATTTTATTTTATTATGACTATTTTACACTTATAATTGTAACTTTTATTTCAAGAACTCTTAAACTTTTAATTTTACATTTCTTTTATGAAAGATTTTTATTTTAATATTTTTTTTAAACAAAATTATTAAGTGCCAACACAATGTTGGTACAATATATATAAAATACATATTTTGCGGGTTCATCCGTGTTAAAAACTTTTAATATCAATATACTGACGTTTTGACTTGGTCACACAAGCCATCCACAGAGTTATATATATATATATATATATATGCAAGCTATAGGCAGGTTAAAAAATTTTAACTTGTTTTTGTTTATCATACATATATATTACAGTGTATGCTTAATAATTAATAATACTAATCAGTTTATCATGTGAGAAATATTTTTATGATAAAATACTAATTGTTAATTATTCAATACTATCATAAAAAATATTTTTTGTGATATTGCTATTGACAAATCACATATTATTTCATTCAAATAATATGTAAATATAAAAGCTATAAAACAGCTATATATTGCATTATATTATTTTATTCACATCCAAAAATTTAAACATAATTTTTATATTAATATTTTAGACCATATATGAATATATTTATAACATATCTTCTATTAAAAAATCATAATTTTTATTCAACATCCACATCATAATACATGCTTCGGACTATAAACAACATCAACACTAAACCCACTGGTTAGCATTTTTCCATTCAAAAATTTATTTGAATAATCTATCTTAATATTCACATTAAACCTCTCCAAAATATTATTTATAATCCATGATTTTTATTTATTTATTCCATACTTCACCAGAAACATTTTAATAATATTTATGCATTGAAAATGATTTAATGATTCATAAAATTCACATACATCAAATCAAATGAGAATATAATTATCAACAGTTTTAGGAGAAGTGAATTATTTTTACAAATTCAAAAAATATTAAAACTCATTACTTATTTTAATCCTTTATCATACTTTAGGATAAAAACAAGCTCCCATATCAATCATCAGTCTAAGAGGATTTTTTAAATAAATTTAATGTTAACAAATGATCATACTATTGTTGTAATTGAAATAAGTTTAAAAAATAATAACATTGCAATAGTTCAATTACATAAAGTAAAGGAATCTGAGTTATACAAGAGTTTCTTAGATAAATATTTAAAATTATTATTTAAAAAATTAAATTAGAGTTTGACTACATTTAAATAAATAAATAAGGAAGTGATTCCTAGTCATATGTTCTTAAATTATATCCAGAGTTTAAACAAGTTCATTCTTAAGACTTTGCTAATAGATTCAGATCTTTTATGTCTTTAAATAGATTGAAGAGTAATTCTAAAGATATAATACATCAGGATGATAAACATCAAGTTGTGTATTCTATTGTATGTTAAAAGGCCTAATTTTTCATTGTTTAATATGATAAAATCAGGTCTAGTTTGTCTATTTATCCGATACATCATATTTCTTGGTATAAAAATGTCTACATTTAATTATGTAACATCATTATGATTTCTTTCTCATGAAAACATTTTTGACATGATCATTGTCATCAAAAATTAATATTGTAGTGAGATAAGAAAAAAATAAGGAGGCTTGATACATCACTAATTCTAATAATGTTTTGAATTCAATACATTGTAGCATGCATTTATAAATTTGATGTAGTGCATCAAAAGAGTAAACTGGCATTGACATATTTAATTGTTTTATATACTGAAAGTTTGGGCAGGTTTCAGCATATGTCAAATCATTATTTTATATCAGAATACAAGAATTTGAACTTTATTTGATCTAATTTTATATTTACAAATAAAAAAAAATTGACCCATCATATTTGAACTTGATAAATGTTGAAAAACTAATAAAATATTTTTATGGGCATTTGTTTTTAAAATTTACTGTGATTTTACAATATATTCTAATAGACGGTTAGTATTGATATGATAGCACTCGGTTTGTAAATACCTGCTCTGTAATTTACATTGTTGATATTGTGCTAGAAATTATTTCCATTTATTTTTTAAAACAAAACATATACATATAAAAATATATAATCCTGTATAATTTTGATTTTTAATAATTATTACACAATAATTGTGCAATAATAATTGTGAATTTTAATAAACTTTACAAAAATATAAAGGTTTTAGGTTTTTAAAAAGTTTTCTTAAAGCAATCTAGTAAAGCACATGAAATCTGAATAACAAAGGCTGATCATGAAGGGATGATTTTAAAATGTTTGAAGTCATCACATTTTTAATAACATGATATCTTTAGATTTGTTTGAAATTAAAATATACACAAACTTCTCTGAAATTTTTATGATTTAGAAAAATAGCAAAGTATTTCAATATTTCAATAGATGGCTGTACAAACTTGTCAAAAATAGAAAACTTGTTTAAAGATATAAATAATTTGTTATATATATAACTACAATATGATATTCAAATGTCAAATTTTTCACTCTTATTTTTGACACTGTCTACTTTAAATAAATAAGTTAATGTTTAAAACAGGCAAAACTCTCCATACAGTAATGCCACTCAGTGCCAAACAGAGTAATCAATGGATGCCAGAAAACTTGTACATAAAATCCCTATCCAGTGCACAAGACTTGAGTGGCACTACTGTATGGAGAGTTTTGCCTGTTTTAATAATAGTAATGTGCTAGCATAAGAAACAGTGATCATGTGATGTTTAGTAAGTTAATGTTTGTTATTAATTATATAATATTATACTAAAATTATCATATTATTCCTAACCCATGCTTTAAATATAACCTAAGATTAATAACATAAATATCTGGAAGAATTTAATTTCATCTCGCTTTTTATGTTTTGTAAACATTTTATTATATATTCATGAAACATGTGAGTAAAGACTATGAAAAAGGTAAATGAATTCCCTCTGAGGTTTGTAATTACATGAAGTGTGATTTTCTACATTGAGTTGAATTGTTACATACTTTTAAATACAGTCAATCATTATATGCCTTTACAAATATGTTTAACTATTATTAATAATGCACATATTATTCATAACCTGTATGAAAAGACACAACATAATAACCTTGTTCTTTTAAAAATGAAGAAACCGCTCATAGACAAAAATATTAATTTTGTATTGACTATTGCCTTGACAGAGTAACTTAGTTAAATAGAATATCACTTTAATGTAAGTAGTCACAAACAATAATCACCAGCATTACATGAAGATAGAAAATCACATGGAATATTTTAGATGAAGTTGAGGAAACAGTTGAACATAGAATTACATGAAACATGTTCTATATTAGTTTGTATATTATTTACCAATAATTAGATGTAATTGTAAATATGGCAAAACTTTGAATTGTTTAAAATAATTATTTAATTAACAATTTGATTAATTAATACCTATATAATCCAACATGCAACTACAAATAAAAATTATCCCATTTTTTTAAAAAAAAATATTCAGTATTTTTTTAATGATATTAAATAAACTAATGGAAGAATGTGTTATTCATTTCCTTTGTTTATTTATAAATAACTTTATTGAAAAAAACATATGTAAGAATGATACAATTGTAAATCAAAAATAATGGTTATCCATGTTGCTCAGGCAACCAGATGGTCTGATGTGGTCACTGGTGTTGTTTAATCCAGCTTAATCAGGCTCCATGTGTTGTCAAATAAAAATCTGGACGAGCTGATTCTGTCCTTATGGCCAAATTTCTTCAGCTTGGAAATGAATGTGTCTTCAGGCTTGGGATGAACATGTTTTAAATTAGAAATTAAAAAAAAAAAGTTTTACTTTTCTTACTTTCATAGATGGAAAAACAATTGTATTTATAATATGAACTCTTTAAAGTTATCATTTGTGTTGACTGATTTATAAACTTTATCATTTGTCATTTAAACGCTATAGGTTGCCGTTAAAGCAGATTTAACATTTATTTATGCTTTTAATATATATACCGATATTTTCAAACTTCTTTTAAGAGAATTAGACATAATATCCAAAATTAATAATGTAATTTCTATAATAATTTAAATGACAAGGATTGAATATTTAAAATATTAAAAAAGACATTACATTAGTTTAAACTTTAGTTATTCTTTTTTGCATTAATGAAAATACTGTATATCATTATATTATTAGAATTTATGTCAAGCGTTGGTGGTCGAGTGGTCAGCAGAGCCGCCTTACTAAGCAGTTGTCCAGGGTTTGCGGGTTCACTTCCCGAACGATGCTTTGAGACATGAAAAAAAAAATGTTTTCGACATTATCAACTATTTAAAACGAGTTTCTGAATAAAATCAAGGCCGAATAAAAAACTTGGTGACAACATAATTAATTAGATAAATAAATGTATGGATGGATAGATATATAGACAGTTGGAGTAATAGATATATGGATGATGGATGAATAAATAAGTAGATACGAGTATTTAGATAAATAGATAGGTAAACAGATAAAGATAAATAAGTAGTTAGATAAATGAATAGATGGATAGATTCGTAGATAGTTAAATAGACAAGAGTCAAATAGACAGGAACATAGATAGATAAATGGTGTGAATGCTTTCATGTACTGATAGTAAAACAAAAGAAATTATAAATCTTAACCACTCGCATCTGTGCAAGCTGGTGACTATTTTTTCTTCTGCGATACATTTCTTTTCTATAATTTTTTGTTATAAAAACAGACCCTATATTACAAAATTAAACATTTTTTGCTTTTATATACATATATAAAAGTGGTTAATAACTTTAAAATCATAGTGAGGCAAACAAATAATTTTATTAGATCATATTTTGTCTAAACTAATTATTGTTTAATTAAGTTATTTTTTACTTCTAAACAGTTAAATCATTTGGTTAGACATTAAATAAAGATAATTTAAATAATAAAATTAAAAAAGACATTTTTATTTTTAATTATCGCTTGGTAATGTAAAATATTGTTTTTATTTTATTAAAATTTATTTTTAATTAAGTGAAATCTTTATGAGAAATGTAAGCAAACAGATGAACAAATATTATAAATGATGGTTTTATCATTCACTTGGTAAAGTAATCGATTGGTTTACAGCTTTTATTGCTCGTTTTGTGCCAAGGAAGTTTCGCTAAAAACAAAAATTAATTGATCACGTCCGATCTTTAAATCAAAATTAATTTTCTTTCTATTTATATTTCAATTTTGTGGGTAAGTGGGTGGAATTAAAAGTTATATTAAAATTTAAAAAGAAAACTCAGAGTTTAATTCTGCTAATTAAATAACTAGTAATCAAATAAAGTTAACAATTATTTCAATCTATTTAGGAAACTTATTTTACTTTTTATTGATTAAGTTCTAATTACTAAAATAAAAAGAATAGGTATATTTAAATAGATGTGGCAGTATAAATTTACTTGTATATCTATGTGATTGCGTACATAATATAGACTAATTCACTTACATTATTTCTAATAGATTCTATGTATTAAAGATTTATTAAAATATTGCTGATTTAATTTAGCAATACACTTTTATTGCTATTTCTATTATTAAGTTTTATCTATTTATTTATTTTTAATATTTTCAAACTCATCTTATTTATTTCTTTTATCGAGATCAAAGTTTTACTAGTGGTTTCGATCTACTGAAAGTTCACAAGATGAATAAAAAAATCGTGAAATGCAGGATTGTCAATAGAATTGTGAGCTATATTACTGCAAGTTAATATGGAAAGTATTAGAGGACTCCATAGTTGTCCTTGAATAATTTAAAGATTGTTATTAAATAATCTCGTTTTAGCATATTTTTTTTACAAATGTATACTTGTTTTATTACGTTCTTAAGGATCCAGATATTTTTATCTGTTTACTACCTTTTTTCTGCCATTATGTTTGTTATTTGTAGATCTTGTTTTCTGTTATTTATCTAAAAATAATATTTCATACTATATTATATAAAAAGATCATATACAATGTATGAAATCCCTCTCTGTCATTATTATATGATATAATATTATAAAATAGGTATTAGCTGACTATTGAAAATAACATTACATAATATGACCATTCTGTTTATAAAAAAAATTCTCATCATATATAAAGACAGAAAAAGTTGTACTCACAAAGTAGATATAGATACATGGATAATTATAGAGACAGATTTTTTTTATCTATTATTATTTCACCTCCATCTTTATATTTTTTAATTTTTTTGTTCTTCTTTTCTATTGGTTGAATTTTTTAATCTTGTTACTTGTCCATTCTTACAGTGTCTCTACAATAATTTTTCATAATAACAGTCATTACCCACTGGAAGACTAATGTGACCCAGCCAAAATTTTTAGTACGTTAGTACTATGAATAATAGATGGATGAAATCGGAACAATATATCATTAATATCTAAAGCTGGCAAGAATCTTGGTGTTAATATAGATAAATAAGAAGATTGATTGAAGAATAATTAAGGAAAAGAACAGTGGGTGTATGCATAGGTGTAATGTAGAGAAATAAATAGATTGAAACATAAACAGATAAGTATATAAAGATAATTATATATATACAAATCAATATATATATATATCAAAATACAGTAAAATTTACATATATTATATTATTTATGTATATATATATATATATAATCAAAATTACCCCAAATTCACAACTCAACTAGACTAGCCAAAAAATTTAAACTCTAAATCACTACCAATGGTTTCATTGCTACAAGCAGATGTCTCATGTGTAAAGAACTACAAAATAACAACATATTTAAACTACACATTACCCACAATTCCACATTCTTTCCATTCACATTTAATATTAAAATAACTTTTAAATAAGTTAATTGCTTCAGAATGATAAATTTTTAATACTAAAGATTTTTTAATTCTTTTTATTTCATTTCTCTCCAAAAAGACAACCTTAGCTTTATCAAAATTAATAGTGTGGCCTGTATCTTTTACATAAATATATAAGGCAGAACTAAGATATTTATTTCTAACCCTACTTTAATGTACATTTATTTTTTCATTCGCTCAAACTTTTCTGTCTTATATATCCATTCTTACAAAAATAAGGACTAATATACACTACTCCAGTAATAGATTTCTATTAAAAACTTCCTTTGTATTATTTAATAAATTATTCAAAGTAATACCCATTATCCAAGCAATTGTATCATTTCTAAACAAATAACTATTTTTACATACAATGTTATAAAAAGATAATTTAAATGGAAAAAGAAATAAAATGATATTTTCCTTTACCCTTTACATCATTACAAATATTATTACTATTAAATAAAATTCTTTTAACAAATTTATCTGAGTAGCCAACACTCAAATAATCTTTATAAAATTGGCCTTTGTGAAACAAAGCTATCCTACTAAAATTATTTAATCTTTTATTTGTATGACAATAACTTCTTAAAGCAGCTACATTATGAGACACAGATTGATAGCTATCAGGTTTAATTATAGACCTTAATTCTTACCCTTAATATAAATAATAAATACCAAAAGTATTTTTTACATTTCTAATCACTAATAGATTTAATGTTTTAATTTAGCAAAATCTATCCCGCCTTCTTCTGTCACATATTTTATAGAAGGATTAAGACAATTAAATTCATTTACCAACTCTTTCAATTTATCATTCTCAACTACAAACAATCAACCACATATCTAACAAATAACTTTAAATATAAACAATCCTTTTTAATAATAATTTCCTCTTCCAAATAATTAATATAAACTGAACAAATTAAGAGAGAATATAACCTATTATCCACCCTTCCTTAATCTATAAAAATTACTATTATGAGTAAAATACATGGAATTCTCCAATAATGAAATCAAATTGTTAATAACTTTAATTTTATTATTTCACAATGATCCATGTTTAACCAACATTGACATAAGTACATCAATACTGCTTAATCTAATAACAGATTGATATATACTTTTAATATCCAAATTACAAAATACCAAATTACTTTCCATTTTAAAATTATTAATCTTATCAAAAGCTTCAAAAGAAACTGTGTAAAGACCAAAATCAACAAATTGTTTTAAAAAATTATTCAAGAATCTAGAAATATCCTCCACATCACTAACTGTAAAATCAAAAATAAAGTTTAAAGGAAAACCCTCTTTATGAGTCTTAATATTCATAAATAGCTTAGCTGATATGAAATCATTAAGACAACATTTTAAATAATCTATTCTATTAAAAAAATTTTTTACAATTTTTGTCTTATATCTATTAATCTCCCTTTTATCACATTACCATGATCTTCATCTAAAACATATATTTACCATCATTTCATTCTTTATCCATTTTCTCCCTAAACTCATTTTCTTTCATAATGACAAACTGGCAAACTTTGTCTTCATGAGAAATGATGACATCATTAGCAATTAACCTATCCTTAAGAAGTCTAACACCAGCAGAATTAACAATAAATTTTTCTTTGCTTTTTAAGCTTTTATTTAAAACCAATTGAATGCCAACTTTCTGCTCATCACTCAAATTACTAGAGTCAATAGACAAAATTGTATCAAAACTATATTTTTTGAATGAAAAGAAACAAAATTAGGATCTTTACCAACAATCTCTAATTCTCTATCATTTAACTTAATATCAGAAACCTTTCTCTTAAATACCTTATCACTACAACAAACTTTATCCATTTTTCCAAACAAACAATTTAATGTTCTTTCATACTTCCTACAATAGATATTCAACCTATTTATTCTACACTGCCTTATGAAATAATTTAAAATTGAACAATTAAAATCTTATCTCTTATCTAAAAAATACCTATTCTTGTTATATTCATAAATAAATTTGTAAAACTTAACATTTCCTTTCAAAAAACTATTCAAAATATAAGTTTGTAAATTCAAAACTAAATTCCGATTTTTAAACAATTTTTTATTCTTAAAATTAATTATAGAACTCCTAGGAAAAAACATTAAATTCCCTATATTTTTTAAGAAAATAAATATGCCATCTTAAAGATTGTATCCTATCATTCAATCTATATAGATTTTTAAACCTCCTACTATCATTCAATTGAAAATCAGCAAAAACTAAACTCCACAAACTCATAATAAAGAAATTTACTAATAAAAAATACAAAGTAACAAAAAATAAAACGAAAACATACACATTTTTTTTATATCTACTTAATTTTTTTCCCTTTCTTATTTTATTGTATAATACAAACTTTTATTCAACAAATATTACAAAGCAAGACAAACATATGTATATATAATTAAATGCACAAATGTATACAGTTACACCAACACTCATGAAATAAAACAACATATATAAATTAATCAATGTCTGTATTCTAATTATAATATATTGTAAGGTGATGCCCAATCCTTATAAAAATAATAATAAGTAACTGATGTTTTAGGATAACATATATAAAGATTAAATATGCAGCCAACTTTTAAAACATAATTTTAGGATATTTGGAGACACACACACACACACACATATATATATACAAACATAACCATACATTCATAAAGAAATGAATTAATTTATTTTTTATTAAATGTAGAAAAAAATATCTACATACATACATTTATACATGAATATCTGACATTAAATTTTATTAACCAATTTTCTTTTGTTTAAAAGAGGAAAAAAGAGTAAACATTTGTTGATTTTGGAGCGGGGGGAAAAAACTAAGCAACAGGAGTTTATTTTTTAGTTTGTTGGTTGGTTTTTTGTTCAAATGGAGGATCAATAAAGTAAAACGTTAGAATAAGAATATTTTTTGTTATTATTATATTAGTTATTATGATTTCATTTCGTTATTAAAAAAAACTGTTTAATATTTGGAATTACACTACTTATTAATGCAAAATATTTTAAAATGAAAAAAGACATTATTTAAGTGATGAACTTTCGTTTGTTCGAATAAATTTTGAGAAAATCATATTTATTTATCATTCTCGAAAATATAATTATTATAAAATGCTTCTTTTAAAGGATAAAGCCAACTAATAATGAAATAGAAATTTAAAAAATACTAATTTATATTACTTTTAAAGTAAAATCTATTATCATGTGTTTCATATATATATATACATAAAACTGCATATAAACAGCGTTTGTTTTTATATTATAATGCAAACTTTGGAAAAGGACTTATATTTAAATGGTTGTAATTCTTAAAATCATTGAGTATGCATGAATAAAACAAAGACAATATCTGCTAAGAACACTGAAGCCACTCTTGAAAATTTAACTTTCTATTGTTTTAAAGAAATCCAAGATTTAGTTTAATTTCAATGCTTTTAAATATTTAAAATTTTGTATTTTTTTTTAGTGTATACTGAGAGTTGAGTTACAAGTTCTTCTCACCATGTTATTCATTTGTAGAAAACATTTTCTTTAAAAGACCCATTTGTTTAAATTTATATAGGGGAAGAGAGATACAAATACACAACTCAAGGTATACATAGATAATTTTTTTATGTTTATAAATAAAATGTTAGCATAATTGGATGCATTAGATCGACAATGACTTAAAAGACAAAAGGTAAGATTTTACGCATATACACTTTATTAGACATTTAATACATTAACATTAAAAATTAATTGGAATTACTAATAAGTGATTGGATATAAGTACATTTTCTTGTTTGTATGAATAACAGTTTTATGAATGAACTATATCTACAAACACAAAGTAGCAATTCATGGACATAACCTTAATATACATTTAAAGGACATAAGCAAAGTAATAATTGTACATCTAGTAATATAGTTTCATATTTAAAATAATAGATACTTTATTGTACATTATGCACTATAATTTTATAATTTTTATTTTGATTGTTATTTTAATAATTAAATCACAGCTAGTCTTATTGTAGTAAAGACAAATCAATACTTTATTATATTCATGTATATATTCTTATTAAGTTATACATATTATAAATTTAACCTAGATTTGTTAATAAATATTAGTTGTTTGAAGTTAAAATCTTTGTTTTTCTGGTCTCTAGATTATCAATCATCATTCATACTTCACTCACTAGAATATCTATCATATATGTGTGCAGATTTTTAATTTATTATTTAGTAAAAGCCATTAGGGACCTATATAGAGGTCACATTATTGTCATCCTGTTTAAATCCATCCTTGAGCAGAGTTAAAGGCAAATGTCTACACTGAGTTAGAACTCTGAATTGTAATAGGACCCATAAGTAGAGAAGGCTTTGGATATACAATTTTAAAGTATTCGGTTCATTATATATTTGGGCAAGAATAGTAGGTAGAGTCACTAAATTATGTTATTTGGTCCATTAAATATTTTGGTGAGCAATGTTTTGGGCATGAATATTTAAGTTCACCACAGGTACAAACTACATGCTGTTACATTTTTGACACCATCAACATTTTGTATCACAATTGGAGTTTTTATCCCTTTTGTGGCTATCGACAATTAGGACAATTTCATTTCTTCAAATGTAAATAAAATTTTCTCTTATATTTTCTATTACATTTTCATCCTTCTTCATTTAGATACTACATACCATAACAATATATATTATTTCAAATAAAATTAATATATAAAATGTCTATACCTTATCATATAAAATAACACTTCCTTTTTATCTATCAAAATTCATTTTTTTCTATATATATATTACACCATATAACCTACAATTACTTCTTTTTTTCTCCAGCCATTTTCTTTTTACATATTTATTTCATTATATACATAAAATATACAATATTTTTTTTCTTTCTGTCCTTTTTATAGTCTTAACCAATAACTTTAAAAACAATACCTTTTTTATTTTTTATATACCATCTTAATTTGTTTTTATTTTAATCTATCTTTTATATAATTCATTCTATTTAAAACAGGTTTTTCCCTCTTTATATATAAACTTTCTTTTAACATTCTTTCTTTATATAATTGTACTTTTTCTAACATTTTTATTTAAAATATATATGTCCAAATTGTTTACTATATATATTAACATTTGAATTTCTATTATTCAAATGTTGTTTTAACTCTGTTCTTAATGATTATTCAATGTTTTTTTTATTTTAAGTCTGGTAAAAATGATGAATGTAAAACTTCTCTCAAAAGAAAATCTATTAAATTTACTGGATAACAAATAGATAAGATATAATAGAGATAATAAAGAAATAATTAATGGTGTATATATGATAAAATGTAAACAATGTTTAGATAGTGGTTGAAAACAAATATGTGGGGTAAACTAAAAATGCTATAAAAACAAAGTTAAACCAAGATATTTTTAAAAATAAATCACTGATATCTACATATGAAGGATAAAGAACACAAATTTAAAGAAAGTTCAATAAAAATGATGTTGTATACAGACAATATGAACAAAAAAATAAAAGAAATAATACTAATAAAAAGATAAAACCAAACTTTAATAGGATATCTGGGATTAGGATGACATTAGTATAAATATATTTTTAAAAATATATATATTAAAGAAATTATATAAAGAAAAATAAATTATGGATTTATAAAAAAAATTACATAGGAAGGTAAATATGAATGTATTTATAGATAATTCATATCAATGATATAAAAAACTTAGCACATCATACAAGTATAAAGCAATATAATATAAAATCTATAAGAGTGAATAATAATAATAATAATAATAATAATAATAATAATAACAATAATAATAATAATAATAATAATAATAATAATAATAATAATAATAATAATAATAATAATAATAATAATAATAATAATAATAATAATAATAATAATAGAAGAAGGTTATATATGATATGGATTAGTACGTTAAAATGTCTAAATAAAAAAATATATAATATAAATATAAAATGTAAAAATTAAAAGAAAGAGTTGTAGTGGTTATAGATAAAGTTAGTTGACATAATATGTAATTGAGGAAGTTAAGGTATAAGATTTATTTTTTATTTAAAGTTTTAACAAATTAAAAGTAGATTATATTTATGGATTTTAGATATTAAAAATTAAAAAAAGATACATATAAAGTATTTTTAATAACAGAAGAAGGAATAAAAAATAATAGATAGTATATAATTTAAAAAATTAAAAAAAATGTTTATATTATTTTTTTATATTACTTGGATTATTTTATTTTATTTGGTTTTGATCATATTTAACATATTTCAGTTTTATTATGTTTTGTGATATATCTTGTTTTTTTTTTCATTTTTTATTGTTAATTTTATTGTGTACATTTTGGTGGTATTATTTATAAAAAAATTTATTTTATTAGTCATTATATCATAACTCTGAAGAAGACTGTAGACCAGTTGAAATGTAAGATTGTGTAAATATATTTTTTGCTAAAAAGTGTTTAAAGTATGGTGGATAAATTGCATTGAAGTTAAATATATAGCTAAGGTGTGTGAAATTGCAGTAAGTTATCACACCATTTCTTCTATGTGAAAGAAAACAATAAATTTTCCAAGTTATTTCTGATCAACAGACAATTGCTTTGGATTACTTACTCAAGTTATGTATAATCTAATGGCTGGACATTACAGCTATAAGAGGTGAGGTATAATGAATAATAATATTTTTTAAATCCCAACTTAAATGAAGTCTCTTTGATCAGTAAGTAATATATAACTAGTTCATACATAATTGTCTGAGCAAATGATAAAAAGTTGCCAAATTGGTATTGTTGAGTACTGCACTTTAATACACCTTGGTTGTACATTTAACTTCATTTCAAAAATGGAGTTCCCATTTATTAAATAATTTACATCTATATTAATTCTTTAAAAATATTAAATTTGAATATATTCCTTGTTGATGAAAGAGTCTTTATTTCAGTTGGGATGTAAAAATGTTGCTATACATTATATCTCAACTCCTATAGCTATAAAGTCCAGCTACTAGTTCATAAATGACAGCTTGAACAACTGATCAAAATTGGTCATCTTTTAAACAGAAGAAGCTGGACAAGTTTAAAATTGTTTTTTTTTTTACAGTCTGCAGCAATGATCTGATTTGTTACTGCATTTTAATATATTTTGGTTGTAAAATACCTATTTTAATACCTTAAAAATTATTAAATTTATATATGTGCGTATAAATATGAAAGTAGCATAGCTTAAGCTATATGTAATTAAAAAGAGAAATTCAGACTCTCTCTCTCCTTATGAACTAATAGCACTATAAATGTTGAACAAAGTTTGAAAAATAGAATAAATCCACCTATTCTTGGAGCTTACCATTGTCATCATTGGTGTAATTCAAAGGGAACTACTTGCAATATAATATTCAAATCATTATATATTACATAATCAACTACACAAAGCTGGTGATATAATCTCTCTTTTAATAACCTTCTTTTAATAATTAACAGAATTTAAATAATATAAACATGACAATAATATAACTTAATGTCTTCCTAATTAACAGGAGGAAATCACACTACTCTGTCTATGGATAAGTAACAATCTAAATATTGAACAAATGATCAAGAAAAACTGAGTCTACCTATTATTTGAATTTTTGATATATATTAAAATCAGCCAGTAGTAATATTTTCGTCCTGAATTTTCATTAATGCTGTTAATCTTATTTATGTCATAAACTCCAAGAATAACATAGACATTCTATTCTTGATTCTGTTTAACATTTGGACTGCATTTATCTATAGGGAGACTGAGTTTCTTCCATTTATATATATATATATATATATATTGTAATGGATGCCATTACAAAGGTGAAGTATTGCACGGCTAAAAATAAATTTATAAATGTGTGTGATAAACAATATTACATTTTGATATTTTGAATTATGCTCATTTAATAAAATGTATAGTGGCGATCGTAGTTGTAGTACTTTGTTGTAAATATTTATTTTAATAGGTCGCCAGTATATTCCTGAAAATTTATACGTTAGTTACAAATGATTTAAAATAGTATTTGTTAGGGTAGTCAGACGGATTTGTTTTTAAAAGAGAAAACAAACTTAGGAAAAACTGGTTAGTGGTAGGCAGAGCAAAGTCAGCTAATTTTTTTTTTTTTGTGATGACAGAGAGGCAGTTGTAATGGATGCTTAAAACACCATTACAAAGTTGAAGTATTGCAGGGCTAAAAATAAATTCATAAATGTTCGATTTTCTTTATAAAACTTGATTAAAAGTTTTGCCGTTTTTTTTTTTTTTTATGTTTGTATAAATATATATGTATGTACGTGAGAATTATATTTTAATACCACAGCTATATTTGGTTTTTAATTTTGAAAAAAAAAAAGAAAACTAAGATTACATTTTTTTAAAATTTATGTAAAAGTAAATTGTATAAATAAATTGCTAGAGGAAGAATTTTGTAATAAATTGCTAGAGGAAGAATTTTGTAAATTTTAATTAAAAAATAATTTGTAATTGGTTCAGATATAAATGGATTCAGCTACAAAAGGCTTGATCAGACTATTGTATGATACTTGCACCAACTCTGAAAGAGAATTGCACAAACTCTGATAGTTACATAAATTCAAGGAGATTCTAGCACAAACTCTAATACTTGCACAAATTCTGAGAGATACTTAGAAAAAATATTCCTGCAAAACTAGGAGAGAACAATCCCTGCATATTCTGAAAGCAAAGCCAAACCGCAATTCTATTTAGAATGAATGCTAAACCTACAGCAATGATATTTTCTCCTACCATGATGTGCTAAGCTTCTTGACAGGACAGGTTCGGACTCCCTGTGTCTCCATTAACTGCCTATAATGCTATAAAGACCAATTACAAAGAAACCACTAACTGACTCGCCCAAGCTTACCATCAGTGAATCCTGATCAATGGAACATATTCAAGAAGACTAGGGCACTAGCATTTAACTAAGTTATTAAGGTACCTTATGTTCTACATTTTAAATAATTTTGTCTCAAATTTGATTTCTTTTTTTAAATGTAAATGCGTTTTAAGTTTTATCTTATGTAATTCGGTTTCTGTGCATTTGATTTTTTTTTAAAGAGTGCTAGTTTCTAGAAGCATTAGAATTATGCAAGAACTTATGTCTTTATATTTCCATTTTATATTTATAAAAATTAATTAACATTAGTTGTGGTTTACAACTTTAATTACAATTCTAATTACAAAATAAATATTTTTATTACTCTCATTGATACTTTATCAATAAAAAATGGAAATATTAAGGATTTAATAGATTATATACCTAGATAATGATACTCCATTCCTACTTTATTTTGCCTGTAGATATTATGTCTGTTATATCTTGTACAATTATTTTAGGTAAAATCTTGTAAACTTAAGCAATTTGATTTTTTTCTATTATAATCTATGCACATTACTGTACAATTTAATATGATGAATAAAAAAAATAAATATTAGTTTTAGAATTTCAAAGAATAAAAAAAAAACATATATATATTATACTTAATGTTTTCACGGTTATATGATGTAGATAAATTATAACTTTTTGGGATATACCATGTCTTATTTTCCATTGAGCACCGATATTTCGATGGAATAGCAACCACCATTTTCAAGGTTAAATTTTGAAAGAAAAACCGTTAGATCTTAACAAATAACGTGACTGTGTGCGAGATGAGAAATGAGATTCCAGTTCAGCATTCACAATATGAGGCTTATCAAAATGTTTATTTTCCTCAGTATTTTTACCTGTTAAATTTAAGTAAACTTAAAATTAACAGGTAAAAATACTGAGGAAAATAAACATTTTGATAAGCCTCATATAAACTTAAAATTAACAAGTAAAAATACTGAAGAAAATAAACATTTTGATAAGCCTCATATTGTGAATGCTGAACTGGAATCTCATTTCTCATCTCGCACACAGTCACATTATTTGCTAACTTAAAATTAACAGGTAAAAATACTGAGGAAAATAAACATTTTGATAAGCCTCATATTTTGAATGCTGAACTGGAATCTCATTTCTTATCTCGCACACAGTCATGTTATTTGTTAAGATCTAATGGTTTTTCTTTCAAAAGTTAACCTTGAAAATGGCGGTTGCTATTCCGTCAAAATATCGGTGCTCAATGGAAAATAAGACACGGTATATCCCAAAAAGTTATATATATATATATATAAGAAAAATAAGTTTAATAGTAACAAACTATTATAAACAATCCTTAAATCCGCAGAAGTATTTTTGGTTAATTTCTTAAACCTGCCTCAAATGCTATTAAATTAAAAAAAAGCAAACAACAAAGTGGAAGCAAATATCATCAATGCAAATCCCATGAATCTTGCATTTTAATGTTAGCAGCTTGTCTATTTATTAAATGCATTTTATTCCTATATATAAAAATTGCCTCCTTAATATTTCTTTTATTATGGTTTCTGTCTTCATAAAGAATTTTCACATTTTCAAAATCAAATTTAATTTTATATTTATATGATTTTTCATGATCAGAAAAAACTGAAGGAGACATTAAATCACCATTATTTTTACTTTTTACATGCTTATATAACAATTCATGCTCCCTCAATCTCTTAGATTCACCAATATATGATAGCATACAATCACAAAAAATTTGATATATGATATTACTTTTCTTCTTGACAGGTATGACATCCTTAAAATTATTGACTAATTTATTAATATTGTTTGGAATGTAGAATGAAACATTAAACATATTCTTATATATATCCTTAAAAAATTTCACTTGTGGATTTGAAATAAATGGAATAGATATCCATTGTTTACTATTAATCTTCATTTCCTTTAAACCATTATAACTTTTTGTAAATTGACACAAAGTATTGCTTATTTATTCCATTTTATAACCAACATCAAGCAATTGCTTGGAAAATATCTCAATATTTTTCAGTTTATCACTTTGGTTAAAGACATAATTTTTCATTACAATACAAAGAAGATCTAAAACTTGCCATCTTATGCATAATTGGTACTTTTGATTTACATTTTATATATCCCCTTTTTTGCAATAGCTTAAATATTAATTTATAATTTAATATATTGTTATCTCTTGTAATAAGTAAATCTAAATATTTAATATTTTTGTCCTGTTCCTTTTCAATAGTCCATTTCTAGCCAGTGAACTTATTTAATTCCTCTACAAACAAATTTATAGTATTAGTATCATCCACATATCTTTTGTAAATTTTAATATCTCCAAAAGTACACATATTTAAAATACAACGCTCATATGCAGATAAAACAAAATTGCAAACTTGTCCAACTACAGGCAGACCCATAGGCCAATGTTTAGACATTTTATAATATTGACCTTAAAAAGATGCAACAATGGTATCATTAAAAAATTTGAAAGAATCAACTTTATCATATATTTACAAATATTTTTATTTTTTAATGTATGTTCAATTATTTTTATGAAATTCATTCTGTCAATAGATCCATACATTTCTGTTACATCCAATGAAGCAATAACATCATTCTTGAAATGGCTAGAAATGGACTATTGAAAAGGAACAGGACAAAAATATTAAATATTTAGATTTACTTATTACAAGAGATAACAATATATTAAATTATAAATTAATAATTAAGCCACTGCAAAATAGGGGATATATAAATTGTAAATAAATAGTACCAATTATGCATAAGATGGCAAGTTTTAAATCTTTTTTATTTCATAATGAAAAATTATATCCTTACCAAAGTGATAAACTGAAAAATATTGAGATATTTGCCAAGGAATTGCTTGATACTGGTTATAAAATGGAACAAATAGGCAATACTTTATGTCAATTTAAAAAAAGTTATAATGGTTTATTTATTTCAAATCCACAAGAGAATTTTTTTAAGGATTTATATATATATATATATATATATATATATGTGTGTGTGTGTGTGTGTGTGTGTGTTTAATGTTTCTTTCTACATTCAAAACAATATTAATAAACTAGTCAATAATTCTAAGGAGGTCATACCTGTCAAGCAGAAAAGTAATATCATATATCAAATTTTTTGTGATTGTATGCTATCATATATAGGACAATCTAGGTGCAGTATTGGGAAGAGATTGATGGAGCATGAATTGTTATATAAGTGTGTAAAAAATAAAAATAATGGTGATTTAATGTCTCCTTCAGTTTTCTTTGATCATCAATAACCATGTAAATATAAATTTAAATTTGATTTTGAAAATGTAAAAATTCTTCACAAAGAGAGAAACCATAATAAAAGAAAAATTAAGGAGGCAACTTTTATAAATAGGGATAAAATGCATTTAATAAATAGACAAGCTGCTAAATAGACAAGCTGCTAACATTAAAATACGAGATTCATGGGATTTGAATTGATGACGTTTGCTTTTGCTTTATTTTTTTTTTTAATTTAATGGCAGTTGAGGCCGGTTTAAGAAATTAACTGTTAGTACTTCTGCAGATTTATGGATTGTTTATATTAGTTTGTTATGGTTAAATTTATTATTTGTATTATAATTACAATTTTTTTAATTAATGGACATTTTATTTATATTATATATATTGTACAAGATATATCTGACCTTTAATTATTGGTTAGACAAATAACTTTAACTTCATATGGAAATAATTCTATCTTATAATCATATCATGGACATACTTATTTTTATCTTATAATATCAGCATTTGAATTATTTATTACTCATATCATATGTCAAATCAAAATCACATTTCGATTGAGGATTAATAAATGATAAAATTTCACATTGTTTGATTTGTAAAGATTATTCAATTTTTTTTAATTTCAAGCACCTTTTAAGAACTTTTAATAACCTTAACTATGAACTTCCTTAAGACAAAATAGAACTGTATGTTCTGCAACAATTTTTTTAAAATGAAAACTGTACAATGTGATGTTGGTTTAACTCTCTTAAGCATGCAATTAATAGTTTTAACTATTTTTGATCTAGTATCACTTTCTTATCACATATTTTTTCATAATATTCACTGACGAAATATGTATGAATGGAAAGTACTTTGAAAGTTATTCATGATGGTATTAATCTTGAAGGTTTTTTTTTAATATTTCAATCTTTTATATCTTTTATAGCAAGAGCTGTATATTAGTTTTCTAAACAAATTTATACTTCTGAAAATATCAGCTACCCATTGTTTGTGACTGCATTTGATTTCAATGGCAGAAGTTTTTTTAAAGTCTTTTTACAACTGTAAATACTTAAGATATATCGATTTTGTTAGCAATTCTATTAAATGTGATAAAATAGCATATCTTCTGTTGCTCACTGATTACTAATTCTATCATTAGATGTCCTAATGTCTTTGTTAGTATTTATTTTGTTCTTTGGATATAAAATTTTATTACTTTTAACTAAACAATCTTTGTTAAATTTATGTTTACAAATGCTTTGTTTGCTCTGGGTCGCTTTAGAGTAATAATAAAACTTGATTTTACAAAACTTCATTTTCAGAAATTTTTATTTAATTTAAAAACACTTTTATAATGCTAATATACAGTTTTATACAGTAAGCTATATTTTGCTTTTATTATCTGTTTTTAAATCTGAATCTTAATTCGAATGTTTTACATAAAAATGCCTCACTATGTTTATTCTTTAAATTATGATGCAATTTCTCAAAAAATAAAGCAAATTGCTTTATTCTTAACTTGTGTAAGTATATATTTTTCATCATTCTATATTGTAAGAGTTGTCCTTTTTCTATTTCTTCTTTTTTTTGTTCATCCTAGGAAAATTGAAATTTAATTATAATTTATTAAAATTATATTTTACCCAATTAAATTTAAAAGTAACAAATAAAATCATACCTGTCTGAGAAATTGATTGTAAGAAACAACACCAAAATAATCACTATAAAATTATTAACATATTGATTATGGTAACCTTGAACAAAAAAAATATTCATATTACCAACTTCAGTGACTTCTATATTTTTTGTATAAGCATTGAAGCAATCTCAAAGTCAACATAAAAATAATTTATTCTTTAAATTAATTTTAATAAAATAATATGAATTAAAAGTTTGAAATTGCTAGTTAATGGATATTTTTTTACTAATTATTGTATTAAAAGAATATAAATCTAGTTGTAAAAACTATTTATTAATAATTTAGACAATTGCTGCATAATTTTTAGCGATAATTAAAAAAAATTGTCACCAAATGTGTTAGTCATACAGAAGTAACGTTGATGATATCACAGTTTGGTAGATGGTGTCTAATGGGTAAATAGAATCATAAATAATTACTCATATTTACAACATTGTTAAATTGTTTGTTATATTATAATGTTATAACACCATTGTTGTAACTATCAAGTCATAAAGAAGGCAATGCTTGCGATCCCACACTGTCCAGAGCCCATAAACTTGAAAATCTATAGCAAGACAATTAAAGTCTTGTTATATGATATAAGAAATGGTAAAATAATGTAATAGATAAAATAATCATGCAAATTAAAAAGCATTTTGTGGGACTGCATACAGTAAAGCCATATTTTAGTTTTCAATATAACAGAAGCTGATGTGTTAGAGAGTTGCTCAAATCTCAGAAATAAGTATCCAGAAATTTTTATGGAACAGCTTGCTAGACAATTAATTCAAGTGATTTCTTTATTAAAAGACTATGTTACAGAAAGTATGAAAATTGAAGAATTTCTCAAACTTGTTAATTACTAAATATTGTTTGGAAAGTGAATTTAGTGGAATATATACCGTTTTCTTTATACTTCAGCAAACTGTAGATAGCGTTGAAGAGTCTTTTAAAAATAATAAATGATTATAAAAGAAATTCAATTGGCCAAACCATACTTAAAGATCTTGCAATGTTAGCTATTGAGCAGAAGGAAGCATCTAAAAGAGACTTAAAAAACTAATTAGTGATTTTGCAAATGCAAAGGTTAGAAATAAGGATATTTAAAGTGAGTACCTTTATGAAATTATCTTAAATGATATTTATAATATAAATAAATAATTAAAAATGTGTGAATATAGGAAAAATCAAAATTCCCGAATTTTAAAATGGGGCATTTTCTGAATTTCTGCTTTCGGGCCCAATTTTTATAGTTGCATCAGTAAATGGCATTATATGTTTTTCTATATATATAATTGTTCGTTTATTTTCTTCTTTGGAAAAAACATTTATTTATTAGTATCCAAACATAAATTAGTAACAATATAGACTTAAAATGCAAATAAAAAAAAATAACCTTCTTTTACCGGTTACTAACACATAAACTTTTCTAAATCAGTGTAAAAATGGTAAATAATAAAATAGCTATGCATGTTGAATATATATATATATATATATATATATATATATATATAAGTTGATTAAAGTTGGATTTTAACAATATACGTTATTTTTGCATTGTTCAAGTTTAATAAACATATTCAATTAAGTCATATTTTAACTTCTAGTCAATATTTCAAATGCCTGGAGCTCTATTTTGAAAACAATTCTTCTTTTAATAAATTATCTTTACACATTTGCATCCAAATAGAAAAATATGTTATGAATAAATAATTATTATGAATTTAATATAAATAATAAATTCAAGATTTTGTATTTCATGCAGCATAAAATTGATTAACATATAAAATAATTTAGCCTTTACATAAAATTCTATTCAACTGAAACCTAGCGTAATATTTTTAATGCTTTAGTTTTAATATATTCTAATTGAACAAATTTGTTAGACAATAGTTTAAAAATCAATATTTAATTTATAATTATATTAATAAAATATTTATTCTCAATATTTTAATATGGCACTTATATATATATATATATATGTGTGTGTGTGTGTGTGCGTGTGCGTATGTGTCTGTTGTTTTGACCAAATTACCTTTATAATATATATATTAAAATGATTTAGGCATTACTTTTATGTAACTTTACTTTTAAAAATATTTATACCTTTTTTCAATATTTTTTTAATATGTTAAATATATTAATATTGTCCAATTTGTGTCTATTATATCTAACTTCAGAAGTTTATTTATTTCGATATTTAATTTTCAGACATACAAGCATCAGTTCTGCAGTAAATATCTTATATTATACTCTTTCTATAAATAAATGTCAATGGTTTATTTATTTATTGCTCAAAGTTTTTCTCCCATTAAATTGAATAAAATATTTATACACTTTTTCTGTAGTATATATATACACACTCATATATATATATATAATACAAATAAATCTATTTAACATAGTATTCAAATTTTAATAAATATATTCTTTACTGGAAGTACTTACGATTGTAACACTGACAATCTTTATCAACCATCAATTAGTGTAAATTTACACACAATAAAAACTTTATGTTACTCATCATTCAATTCATTCAAATTTCCCACAATTTTGTTATTTTTATATTAGCCAATTGTCTATTCAGTAAACCCTTTCTATTTCTAGATATTATCATTGTTTCTTTAATTTTTCGTTTTTCATTACATCGTTCAATTTGAATAATTTTCAAATCTCTATTATCAAATTTAAAACCGTAATTACACATTTTATTATGATCAAACATAAACGATGGAGTATTCAAACATATTGAAGTTTCATTTTCTTTCTGTATACATTTATACAATATCCTATTATCACTATAACATTTTTGTAATGTACACTTTGATTCCTCTATATATTTCATTCTGCAACCATATATATATATATATATATATATATATATATATGAAATATATATATATATATATATATATATATATATAGAACTTAGTTCAAACTTAGAAATCTGGGTTTTAGAATTATTTATCATATCATTTATATTATTTGAAAAGAAAAAAGATACCCTACACAAACTGTTATAAAGTTTATTAATTAATTTAGCTTTTTGATTAGATATAAAAGGAATAGAAACTCATTTATCATTTTTTAATTTATTTAATATTTTTTTTATTATTACATTTATTTTCATTATATTTTTTAGTTGTGTTATAAATAATATTCCTTCGATAACCAACATTTAACATATCAGTAACAAATACATTAATATTTTCAATTTTATCTCTAACAAACTTACACAAATAATCATTTCTCAACAAAAATGACTTCAATCTAGCCAATTTATGTCTAATATGAACTCTAGAATTATATGGGATATAACTTCTAATTTCAACAGGCTTTAAAGTCATATTATAATCTAATACATTATTATTTATTTTAATAAATATATCTAAAAAAATTATAGAATTTTGTTTCTCTTCAATTAACACCCATTTTATATTATTAATCATATTTAACTCATTAAGTAAATCAACTATTGTTTTATTATGTGCACTTCCAAAAACATCATCAACATATCTACAATATCCTTTAATTTTTTATCTTTTACCTGAGTAATATTTTAAATTCATAACTAGAAATAAAAAAGTTACAAATTTGTAATACTACCAGAAGATCCATTGGCCAACCATAATTCATTTTATAAAAGCAATCATTAAATTTAACATATATATGATCATTTACAAACCTTAGTAATTTTATAATAAAATTCTTATTGTTATTATCTATCAATTTTAAAATCAAAGCTCTTTCAATAAACTCTATTAATTCCATATGATCAATTGAACCATACATTTCAGATATGTCAAATGTACACATAACATCATTCTCTATTTTTTTATATTTTTAATCCTATTAACAAAATCAAATGATGAAGAAACTATATAATCACTAAATCCAAGCACATCTTGCATTATTCTTTCAGTATATCTACAAGCATTATAGTAAAAAACACCTCCAAAATCTACTATCACTCTTAATGGATAACCATTCTTATACAATTTTATATTTTCAAAAATTATTGAAAAACTGCAGATGACAGATGTAAGCTATAATATGTCTTGCATCAATATCTTTTTTCTTGTTAGCAGTCATTAAAACATCACTAATATATTTCATTCTATTTGTATCAATATTATTTAATTCACTTTTTCAAAACAAAGTTTTTTCATTTGATCCATAATTTTCATATTATATTTATTCTGCTTCATTAAACACATTCATAATCCTTTGTCTTCTTTCAAACAAATCAATTCATTACTTTTTTCTTTTTTTAAATTCATAAATTTGTTTTAACTAAATATTATCATTTTTATTATCAAATGTTTTATTTTTTATTTCATTATTATATTCTTATCATTTACATCACATTTTATAACATCAACCAAATATTTAACAGCAGTCTTTAATTCAATACTAGAATCTTTATCACCTGCACCTACATAATTAGATCCAAAATTTGAAATATAACACTGATTAAAATTCAACTCAACACCAGGTATATTCACGTAATTCTGATCACTAAAATTTCTTGGAAATATTTTATTAAACAAATGTTCATTTTTTTAATTAAATTTATCTATCATTTTTAAATGTAAATTATTAAAATGTATTTGACAAATCTTTTTATATTCATATAAATATTCAGTAATCTTAATGTAAATAAAATAATGTAACATTCTTAAATACCTTCTATTATAGAACAGCAAATACTTACATTGATCAATTATATTATGAAGTATTACATTTTAAAAATAATCCATAGATTTCATACTCAATTTACATAACTTATTTACTTTAACAGAACAATTAGAAAACACAAGCTCAATTAATTAATAAACTTTATAGTGGTTTGTGTAGGGTATCTTTTGACTCATCAAATAATATAAATGATATGATAAATAATTCTAAAACCCAGATTTCTAAGTTTGAACTAAGTTCTATTATATATATATTGTGACCTTTTATTTAGGTCCCTGTATTTAATAATCCAAAATTTTAAATAATAATGATATATCTGGCATGAAAATCTTAATGAGTGGCTTTCAATAAAGACTGTTTTGGATGCACTGGAAAATCTGCTTAAGTGGAGATGAGATTTCAAACCCAGTCTAGGCTCTGACTAGACTAAAATAACAATCTAAAAGTATTGTTATTAATTAGGAGATAAATATATTGCTATTTATTATTGTTGAATAGAAATTGAAATAAATAAATAATTAAATCAAATTTGTAAGTCTTGTAAAATGAATCATTACAGTAAATTACTTAAGCATATTTTTTATGTAGTAAATCTAAAGCTGTCTTGAATCATTATGGGTAGTTATTAAAAATGAAGCCAGAGGGGGTAATATTAATTATTTACAGTAAGATTATTGTTTTTAATTGCTCCCACAATCCATTGTAAAAACAAGCTATATATGACCTAACCAAGTTGTAGGGGGAAGGGGTTGATTATGAAAAACAAAAACTAAGCAACCACATAACTCAACTCTGATCTAAAATAGGGAGAAAAAAAATTAAAAATCAGAAAATTCTGGAATCTAATTGAATGAAATTATAATATCTCGCTATCTAGAAATGCTGGAATAAATCTAAAAACCTTGCTATCATTTTAAGCACCACCTCCACGACCGTATAGTTCATAGGATTCATACTGGAGAAGGAAATAAAAGTCATGTAAATATGTCTTTATCTAAATAAGTATTGCTTCAAACCCAGGAAAATTCAAGAAAAAGTAAGCTTTTGCTTTTATGTTGTTTATATTTTTGAAAACTCTTCTTAAAAAATGATACACAAATTATTTATAAGTAAACTAAAAAGTTGATAATGTTTGTATTTTCATGCCATTAGCAAATATAGAGCAGAAAAGATGTTCGTTTGAAAATCATAATTTCAAGAAAATAAATTCAAAATAATTTTGAAAGAGGGATTTCAGAAGATATCATAAATAAAATCAAAAGTCTTTTATATCATATTTTAATAAAGTTGAAAGATAATTGCAAGTAATTTTATTTTTAATTCTTTATTAAAAAATAAATACTCATCGGCTGATTTTTTTTTATAGCGCCAAACTTGTGTAATGATAGTAATAGAAAAATTACAAACTCATTAAAATGTTAAGGATATCATATTAAAAATTGGATAAATTTCTTTTAATATTGTTAATCATATCATGCTTTGCTGCTTGCTGATAAAAATGAAACAAAATAATTATTTATTTATAGAAGTTTTTTGTGCAATGCGTATAAGTATGATTTTAAAAATAGTTTAAAAATGACCCGACCATTTAAAGATTGTTACATATCTACTACCACGAAGGAAAGAATAAAAGTAATAAAGAATTTGAAAAAAAAATGTTAAGTGTAATAAAATTCTACTCATTTTCAATAAAAATTATCAGGATTCAAATGTAAATAAATGATTTTAGTTATGCTTCACTTGAAACATTCACAGAATAAAGCAGTAAAGGTCTTTAAAAAGTTTGTTTTGACGATTACAATAATTTAAAGAGATATTCAGGAAAATTATCTAGAGAAAAATAGATAAACCTATCCTTTTAAGTCTGCTACAATTGGAAGTGTGGATTTTAATTGCCTTATTAATTATCGGTACAGAAACCATCAAATAATTTTTGCCTTTGGATAAGTGGTGAATATTGTGTTATTATACATCCAACAGGATAATAAACACATATACGCATTATCTGGAATGTTTGCTCATCAGAATATCAGTTATTATCAGTTCAACTCACAAAGATGAAATAACTTGGATGAATTGTATAAAATTTAATGGAAGAAAACATTTGTTTATTATTTCTTTTTTTATTACTGCTGCATTATGTATATCACTTATGTCATGAGTTATTTGGGAATTTTGTTTTAAACATATGTTTTATTGTGGCATGAATATATATATATATATATATATATATATATATATTCATATTTAACCCAATAATATATATATATATATATATATATATATATATATATTATTGGGTTAAAGAAAAAAGAAAAAGGTGTGTAAAATATATACATCTATTACATGACATAGATCATTTATCTAGAGAAAGTGAGAGAGAGATATTTACTTCTGTCATATTTTAAAACAGATTTTAATGTGTATTATTAAAGAGTGAACATGCAGACATTCTGTCAAAGATATTAGAATGACCAAATTATTTTCTTATATAAAAGAAAATTTGATATAAACCTTTTTTATTTTGTAATTTTGTATAAAAATGAACTTGTCCACTTTGAATACAAATGCAGGTTTGATCTTTATTGCTTAAATATGTTGTGCTCTCTGTAACAAAGGTATAGTTGTCATTTTAAAATAATTAGTGATCATTTGACATATGTATTTAGGTTTGTCTATAGATACATTAATTGTTTTGCATTGTAAAATGGAATATGTATATTTCCACTGATATTGTTGGTATTGTTTTACCTTGCTATAATTTGAGAATGATTAGTGACAATTTTTAGCTGATATGATGTTCAAATAAAATGGCATCCAATAGATTAATATTAATATTGAGCATGGGCTGATGGAGAGTCACCTATTGCTGACTCCATGAGAGGAAGTTTTGGTAGAGGCTAAGTAGTAATTAATGCTTATTAGTATCGATAATCCTAAGAGAAAGGATATACATGGTCTGAATTCTATTTTTTTCTGTGATGAGGCAAAGCCCACACATGTATATACCCATAGAGAGGTAGTGGAATTAGCCATATTATTATGCAACTGTCATGTTGTTTTGTAGAGTCTCCCTTTTTAGTGGTAAATCCTTCATGATGATATTGAGTTAGTTTTTCCAGCATGTAGATGAAGTATAGTAGTTCAAAAATCATATAGCAAGTATAAAATAATGTTAGATTTAAGAACACTGATTTATCTGTAGTGTTAGCTTAATTGTTATAGTGTTTTATTATGTTGTAGGATTATTATCAGTTATAGACAGATCAAACCAAGATCTATTAATGATTGTGGAAATTTTTAGATGTCAAAGCAAAAGATGCACATTAGCCATGTGGATTCATCTTCATCAAATAATGATTTGACAATAGATTGGTAAGATCAGAAGTATTCAATAATAAGTTGTGGACATAGGAAATGTTGTAGTGAGATCTATGTGTATTTGACTTTTGATGTTTATTCTTACTTTAATGCACCAAACCTATTCATTTCAAATTTGAATAAGTTATTAATTGCGCAGAATATGATAATTGCCCTTATCATATTCTGGTAAAAGAAAGGGCTTTATGAGAATGCAATACTTTATAATTTTTGAATTCTAAATTTAAACTTGGTGCATATCCTAAAGTTCTAAATATACTGCTAGTTTTGTAATTTAAGTGCTAGTGCAGCTTAAATAAGTTTCATTATTTCATTCCTTAAGATAAGCTAAAGAGTAATAAATGATATTCTTAATATCATTGCATAGGTTAGTTGCATTGACTAAGTGTATGGTCAATTGTACATCAGGTATTTTTCCCATTCCTGAATCTATTTTGATGTATTTGTTTTATTTCATGCCATGTCTTTGAACTAAAATTTGTAAATAAAGTTTGTTGTGTTTAAAAATTTATTTAGTTGCCTGTAATCTTATTGCTAATTACCACATATATACACTATTATTGTTATTGCTATCGATCTATCAGAAGATTATAAATTGAAATCATCATTGACGAATATAGTACAATTAACTATCTTATGCTATATCATAATAATTTTGGTAAGCCTTGTAATTTATTAGTATATCTAATGCATCATCACACAATAATCAAAATGTTAATAACTTAGAGTATAGGTTATTTTAAGTAATAGATTAAAAGATAAATATAATATTGATTTAATTGATTTAATTCACTGACCTTGATCACATGGTTTATAATTATCTAAGAAAAGGAATTTGGTAAGTTATGATTTTTAATTATTAAAAAGTCATTCCTATTCCTAAATTCTAAAGTTTATATTAGTTTTAAAGTTTCTTTAGAACTTCTAAATACAGTTGTTAATTTGAGATTATATTAAGAGCTGTCATGTGCATTGTGTTTGGGTAGTGGCAAAATCCCTCTCACTGACCCAAATATATTGTGCATAATGATTTTGAGTGTTTGAACCCTGAGAAGAATTAGTTGTTAAGTTTCAAGGTAGAATTTAAATTTGTAATAAATTTTATATCTGAATAATTATTATAGTTGGATGTGAAAAAGATTACTTTCACTGTTTATGAAAGTCAACTAAGCTTTAAGATGTAAATTACTTCTTTGGCATAAAATGGATAGTTTGTTTTAACTTCAGGATAAATATTCTGGTTGTGTCAAGCTTGAAATCCGTATTTTTAGTTAGCTTATCTTTTTACCATTTATTACTATATTAGTTTATAGTTTCAGATTTCAATCTCCATCATTTGCATTGTTCTTCAAATTCGTCTTGATTGTTCTTTTACTTATTCATTCTCATTTGATATTAATTCATTATTATAATTGATTAATCATACATTAACTTTTATTCTTTTATCATCTTAACTATTCATTAACTCTTATTCTATCATCATCTTAATCAGTCATTATTCTCATACATCTTCATTCTTTTCTCTTCATTCTTAGATTCATTTCATTCCACTATTTAATTATTACTTCTTTCAGCATCCATTTAATCATCTACATCATAATTTACTTATTATTTCATTTATAAATTTAATTTTCATAATCATTCCAGAGATATAATTATTAGTTATTTATTAGTTTGCTGAACATCAAATTTAACTCATCACATTTTGTTTGTGTGGATTTCAAAGCTGGTTTCCAGAAGTTATTATCTTTATTAATCATCTTGTGATCTTCTTTAGATCTATAGTTTCATGCTAGTTTTATTCAAGACAGGAATCATTTCGTTAGTTTTACACTTTTGTTTCTTTGTGCTTATATTCTTGATAATGAGGGTATGATAGGTTGCATAGGAGAATTAGTCACTAAAACAAGTGGCATGATTCATTTGTGACCAGTTAGACCAGTGAGAAGGTTACAATTGAGATTATGGTGCAACGTAGTGGCTTGATTGATTGATTAAGGATGTAGCTAGGTTATATAGGATTATGGCACCCAGAAATGTGTGGGCCTAACTGTCCAATGATCAGATGGAAGGTTACAATATATATATATATATATATATATATATTGTAACCTATACATATATATATATATATATATATATATATATATATGTGTGTGTGTGTGTGTGTGTGTGTGTGTTGATACATGGTTGTAGAATGAAATATATAGGGGGATCAAAGTGTACATTACAAAAATTATATAATGATCATAAGATATTGTATAAACATATACAGAAAGGAAATAAAACTTCAATATGTATGAATACTCCATCATTTATTTTGGATCATAATAAAACGTGTAATTACGGTTTTAAATTTGATAATAGAGATAAGAAATTTATTCAATTTTAACGATGTATGGAAAAACGAAAAATTAAAGAAGCACTGATAATATCTAGAAATAGAGAGTGAGTTTAATAAATAGATAATTGGCTTATATAAAAACAACAGAATTGTGGTAAATTTGAATGAATTGAATAATGGGTAATATAAAAATTTTATTGTGTGTAAATTTATACTAATTGATGGTTGCTAAAGATTATCAGTATTACAATTGAAAGTTCTTCCTGTAAAGAATATATTTATTAAAATTTGGATATTTTATTATATAGATTTATTTGAATTATTTTATTATTTAAAAATACAGACATTTAATATATATATATATAGGATTGGTTATTGATATAACTAGTATTTGACAAGTATATTGATTCAGTTATTATATATATATATATATACAAGTATATTGATTCAGTTATTATATATATATATATATATATATATATAATAACTGAATCAATATACTTGTCAAATACTAGTTATATCAATAACCAATCCTCTTGTCATACTTTCTTTGCAGATTTAATAAAAAACACATCTAAAAATATTTTTTTTAAATAATGCTTTTATGTAAATAATATTAGCTAATGAAAAAGTAAAAAAAATAAATGAATCTGGCTAAAATGTAGAAAGAAAATTGAATCTTGGTTAATTTGTCATTCTTGGAAAATATCAGAGATCTTAAAGTCTAGACTTGTTATAAAACAGTTGGAATTATGTAGAAAACATATCATTTACAAAAGGCATTTGAGATTCCAATAAATTATAAAAATCAAAAAGGCCTCAAATGCTTTTATGAAATGACAATTTTTTTGCAATTTCCAATTGTTTTAGATTAAATATAGATTTTTAAATTCTCTAATATTTTTCAAAAATGGCAAATTAATTATGATTCACTTTTTTTCTACCTTTTAGTTGGATTACTTTCTACTTTTTAGTCACGTAGTACTGTTTACATACAAACATTATTTTTTAAAAAAAAACTAATTTTTACATATGATTTTATTTTTTACTTTTTATTTTTAAAGTGAAGAAGAATCTGTCAAAAATTATTATTTAATAACAAGACATGAAAAAACAAACATTTATGATAATAAAGAAACTCCTATATAAAAAGAAGTTTTATTTATTAAATCTTTTATCCTATGTAACTTTTTTCATTAAAAACAAGAAAGGTCAAAACTAAAATAAAATCTCAGCTGAACAAAATTAAAAAATGTGGATAAACAGATAGACACATACACAGAAAGTATGTACTTACATACAGAAACATACACAGACAAGGAAAGTTAATATAAAAAATATATAAAATGAATAAGTGGCCATTTTTAAGGGTTTTTGTAAGGATAGTTAATTAATTACAGTAAACATTCAGTCATACTAAGATATATCAAAGCATCATTTATTATTGCTAATAATTTAACTTCACGAGTAGAGGTCATTTCTTTTCATGTTAATAATTTTGTAAACGAATAATAAATTTGAAAATGTATAGATATTAATTAATACAACACTGGTAATTATTTAATTATTGAATTAGTTGTGAAGCACATTTGAGAATAGAGAGCAGTGCATTGATGTAATGGGCACATGGAATGTTCAGGGAAAGAAATGTTTTTATTCCCGTTAGATAGTGTAATTGTATCAATAATATTATTTTTTATTAGAGACTCACACATGTACTAGAAATATCAGAAAAGTACATCCCTATGATATTAAAACAATTTTATTGCGTGTCTGTACTCAAATAATAACTTGTTATTGATTTTTTGAATAAGACACAGATTGGATTGTTACAAACTCTTTGTTTAAAGAGAAACATCACAATAAAAAAAAATGCATGCCAAACACATTTGTTTTAAGCGATGATGTAAACTTTTATTGTAATAACAATAATAAAAAATGTTTAAAGGTTGTTTGGTTGTGATAATAATCACAATATAAAATTAATAAGAATAAACAAAAAGTAGAAATTTGAACAAAAAAGATGATGAATATGAAGCTATATCAATATTAACTTATGTGGATGTTAAATATGTATCTAGGGGTAACAAACAAGGTATAGAATAATACTAATATATAAATGTGTATCCAATTCTTGTGATTATTATAATGTCATGTATTTAAAGTTGTAATATTCTAAAGTACTAATTTTGATACCAAACCATTACTTGCAGCATCACACTTATCACTAAATATTCTTTAAACAAATATTCCCGTATGTATCCCAATCAGAATAAATTAATATATAGCATTGAATTAATCTCATGAAAAGATAATTAATGAAAATATATTAATTGCAATGAACAATGATTTAGATACATAAAAATCAAATGTATTCATATATAGAAGCAAAAATTTTTAATTTATTATAATTTATTTTAAAAATGAAAATATTCTTTAATTAATTTTATTAAAATGACTCTATACTTCTTGAATTATTTTAAATTTTAGAAGTTTGTTCTATTTTATTTATATACTTTCCCCTGCAAATATTTAATAATATTTGATGAGTTATTCACCAGAACTTTGTTATACAATATTTACATTATTAATACAAATTTAAATAATTTGTATAATGTATTAATTTAAAAACGTGAGTTCAATGACTTGAGATATATTTACTGCAGTATTATGCACATTTATTGTAATTTAAATCTATGAACGGATTTAATGAAAGGACATACAATGAAAAGACATATTATTTTGTCATATATTTTTTAACAGATGTATTTAAAATTTAGTATGGATATCCACAAGAAATGCATCCAATATTTCATATTTATGCTGTAAATTTTCATACCTTCATTATATTGATTTATATAATTGATATGCTTGCTGTTCAGAAGATATTATTGCAATTATTTTTTTTCATATTCATGTTTAATGCAGAATAATTCAAGAAGAAAGCAGAAGAGTATCATGTAATGTATTTATTTGATGGCAAAAAAGTTGAATTAATTTGTACTATGTTTTTTTATGTTTTATTTATGTGCATATTATTTTCATGTTATATGCTATATTTTAAAATGTTATGAGGTAAAGTTCTGAGAATAGTACTTTATCAGATTAGCATATTTTTAAAATAGTATGTGTTTCCTTTAAAAAATATAAATAATTTATTTTGAAGATATATTGTTATGCTGTAAGCTGATAAGGAGATGTATATTTCTATAATTTATTTTATAATTATTTCTTGCCTAAAGTTAATAAAGCCACATTTTGGCATTATTTAATGATATATATATATATATTTCACAATTGTTAGCTGTTGCATTTTTGTTAGATATATCATGTTTATTCTCTCTCTATTTTAGAAGTGCTTTTATGTGCCAGTTTATTTAACAATGTGATTGTTAGTCTCCATCATTATTTTGCTAACTTATTTTCAAAAGGGATGGCAGTTTTGATCTCTCTTATCATTTGTTGTTTTTCTAACATTTATGCTCATAACATATATAATTTTAGGGATTGTTGCTCATACTCTCTCTAATTTTAAGACAAATCCTATTTAGTATTTTGATGTGCATTTTCATTATTATCCTTACTAGTAACAAAATTATAGATATTTTATTAATTCTCAAAAGTAGGTATGTCTTATGACCTATGCCACCATACTTTCATTTTGTCTTACATTATTATTATAGAAGATAAATTTTGTTTGTAGTTATAATATGTTTAAGAAAGCATAGGTAAGGTTTTACCATGGCTTTATCTGGCATTATGAGTGGTTTTATTAAGATATTGAGTAATTCTACATTACCTCTCTAGAATTCTTGGTTGGTTTAAATGTGAATAATATATTGTTTTGTGTAAATCCTATATTTGAGATTAGCTAATTATCAGGACTAAATATGATAAATAAATAATTAAAAAAATTTAAAGTTTATTTTAGGCTTAAATAGATAATATACATCTGTCTTATAATTCCTTCATTGCTGGATTGGTGAGCTAATATTATTATTGAGTATGCTAAATATTCATAAAAAGGGCAATACTTATATGAATGTTATTGTAATTGTATGAACGAATTGATAAATGAGAAGTTTGGACTATATAAACAATAGAAAATTACTTCAATATGCTGGATTAATTTTGCTTAATTCAAAGGATTTTATTTTAATAAAACGATACATTTTTATATTTTTATTTCTTCTGTTATATACTTTTGAAGAGGTGACATTGTACAATTTTTTCTGTATGGACTCATATATCAATTATTTGGAATTTTGTTTAGTTTTCTAAAAAAATAATATTTGTTGTTATTATTTGAGAAATTTCTCATAGTTTTTTCTTTACATCATTCCACTTGTCATACAGAAATCTTTCCACATATTGATTAAAAATTAAACACTTATAAATATTAAATAAGTAACAGAATAACTATATAAAATAATGTAAATTATTGTACATATATAAAATGTGACAGCAATATCAGAAAGTTTCAAAAAATACTAAACACTAATATTATTTTGGAAAGCACTTTTGGTACCATGCACCAGACTCATATGACATATTGGAACTGAACAGTTAATCTTCCAGTGCATGCTCAGTGGGACACTGGTGTTATGTTGATTGATAACATTATTTGACTTAGCAATAAACCAAATTTTATTCAACATCTTCTTTCTATAGTTTGATTCATTTCAAACAGTACTGATATTTTGAGGATAAAGCTTATGTCCTCAAATATTTTCATGATTTAAAAAAACTGAATTAACTTGTGAATCAATTTTAGCTTTTTCATATTGATAAACATGCTATTGCAATCATGTTAATACATTAGCCTTCATTTCATCATTATTACAACCCATTTCTCTGCAGGCTATTGAATAAACCACTTTGTACTTATTCATTTTTTCCACACAATTCTCTGAATTATTTATTAGTCTATTTAAACACAAAGGTGATCAGAATCCTATATTATAATCTTTGTCAATTATACATTTTAACTCCATACTTACAGATGGCACTTAAGCCAAAGAAATCCACTTTTTGTCTATTTTATTTTTTACATCCACTTAATGTTTGAATTTCACTTTATTATAAAACAATTTCAATTTCTCATGTAATATGGTTTTCTTGTCTCCAATGCTTATTAAGTCATCAATATATCTCCCAATATTTCTTTTTTATATCTGCCTAAATGTTTTTGTATCAAAATTTGCCTCTTTATAAATTTGAGACAGATAGAAAAAAGAATTTTGAGATATATATTGATGACTTAATAAGTGTGGGATACAAGAAAACTATATTACACAGGCAATTGAGGTTATTTTATGATAAAGTGAAGTTTAAGCATAAAGAGGATGTAAAAAAATAAATAGACAAAAAGTGGATTCCATTCGCTTATGTGCCATCTGTAAGTATGGAGTCAAAAATAATAATTAATAAAGTTTATAATATAGGATTCTGATCACCTTTGTGTATAAATAGACTAATAAATAATTCAGAAAATAGTGTAGAAGAAATGAATGAGTATGAAGTGATTTATTCAATTGCCAGCAGAAAAATTGGTTGTAATGCTATTTATTACAGTGAAATGAAGGCTAGTGTATTAACACAATTGCAGTAGCATGTTTTTCAATATGAAAAATCTAAAATTGGTTCACAAGTTTTTTTTTTCTAAAATAAAGAAGATTTATTGAGACATTTGAAAAAAATTCTAAGGTTTGAAATGATTAAAGTTCTGATTTAAAACCGGGATGCGAAGCTAACAGGAGTGCAAACTATAGTTGAGGTGCTGGTTGCATACATGCAAAATCAACTCTGGGCCACAATTCCTTGTGTAGCCAATCAGGGGTTAGTAAGTGATATCTGATACATATACTCTTCAATAGTCCTATGAAAGTTTCAGTAACATTGGAGTTTGCTTGACCAAATATATATTTACACCTGGTAAGCCAGACTGCAAAGGAGAGAAATAAGGAAATTCTGATAATTGAGTAAATGCTGGTCTTGATGGCGTTTTGGATGGAGAGAGTGTCTTTATAGTCAAGAGACACTCTTTTACTAATGAAGGATCTGAGTGGGTTGAGGAATGGACAGATATGATATAGGTGAGTTAATTCTGTTTTTTTCAAATCATGAAAATATTTGTGGACATGAGTTTTATTCTCAAAATTTCAGCACTGCTTGTAATGAATAGGACGATAGAAAGAGGAAGTTGAAAGACACTTGGTTTATTGCTAAGTCAAATAACAATATCAATCAGCATACACACTAGTGTTCCACTAAGCATGTACTGGAAGATTAACCATTCAGTTCCAATATATAGCCACCAGGCTGATACAAGGTACCAACAGTGCTTGGCAAAATAATATTCGTGTTAAGTTTTTTTTTTTTTTCTGTTCTGGTTATCACATTTTATACCTGTATAATAATATAGCTTAATAAATATTATACAATTATTTTAAATATATTTGTTAAAAGAGTACATGACATTTAAATTAATAAAAATCACTTTATTGAAATTACTTAAGTATTAGTATTATATCTAAAAAAGACATATTCACTTAATTGATTTACTTATTTTAAATCATTGTGCAGATTAATTCTAAAGTTATTTTCATATTTCAAGATTACATTTATTATTTTATAAGATTTAATTTTAAAAGAACCTAGTTATTTAAGTAGATTTATTCTAGGATGTTAAAGATGGTTACAAAATCTCTTACTCATTCTTAATAACTGAGTGTAATCCTATATTATTATTTATCTTATTTTAAAATTAAGAGATCATGTTGTATTTTATTTAAGTAGTAATAATGTTGTTATTGTTATAATTATGATAAAACTTTAGCTTAGGGGAAGAGTATGTGCTATTTATTTTATTAACTAAGATGTCATTCAACATTCAATAGGTCTAAAAAAATCAAAAAAATTAGGAGATCATATTGTACTGAAATAGACCGATTTAGTTTATCAGACCATATTATTAAATTTATTTTAATATTAAAATTTTACATTTAAAGATGAATCTTAAGTGGCATAGACGTTTAAAAATCATTTTAAATTATAAGAATTAAATAATGTTTTATCTGATTAAAGTAATGAGATGCTTAAAAGATCTTTACAAGATGAAAAAAAAATGTAGTTATATTGGATCTTGGTAGAAGAAATAAATTTAAATATGATCTTCATAGCATATGTTGACAATATCAAGATTCTTCTACTTATGCTAGAATGAGTTGAGATTTCTCTGCTTCTTCATTTATTAATAGTTTTATTTGATATTGGGGAATATGTTATGAACCTGCTATATCTGACTGCAAACTTGATACTGAGCAGAGAATTTGTATGTTACTATGAATGGCCAAAGTTCACCCTCATTCATCTCAATGCAATCACTATCCCAAGGGTCTCCTCTGAGTACATTAATCTTTATTTATTATATCAATCCTCTTATTGAAAAAATCAATATAACATTTATTGGAGTTCAAATACCTGGTACAACACAGAAAAGTGCATGTCTCGCATATATGGATGATATCACAGTCTTCTTGACATCAAAGAAGCAAATACCACAGCTTCAGGCAGTGCTTGAACATTTCTCAAAACAATATGGATTGAGCATAAACCCAGAAAAGTCTGTGGCCTGGATGCTCTTCACTAGAAAGCCATGTGGACCAATGTATAAAGCAAAACTGGCTCCATTCTTAGGCTTTCCTTTTTTTAGGAGCCACTGGAATGAGATGTCAGATCCAAGCCAAGCTCAAAGAGGAAGTCAAAAGCATAGCTGAATCACTCTCAAAGGCATATTTGTCTATATATGCAAAGGTACAACTGATTAACAAACTTATAATAACCAAGATAACATATTACATGCCTGTAGTTGAATTTTCAAAAAAATTTATGGCATGCATTAATTCCATATGTTGCAAGCTCATCTGGGGAAAAAGACGGTGGTAATTTCAATGGCAAAACTGAATAGCCCTCTTATAGTAAATGGACTGGGATTGCATAGCTTACAAACATTTCAAACATTCAAAACAAGGAATGCTATAATTGCTACACTCACTCAATTTCCTAAATTAGAACACCTAGAGCAGATAACACATACAGATAGACCTATTCCAGATCAATTGGAACAAAAATATAAATATTGGGAAATATATAAATTTATACATCAAAATACTTATAATGAGCAGATCCCGTCAATACTAGAAATAGGAAACAAATATCTGATCAAGCAATACAAAAAATGGCAACTAGAACCTAAATTCCTAGATTTTATAATCAAGATGAATTTGAATGCTTTACCTACTAAATATTTTTTACATCACAGAAAGGAGACAGGTCAGTTGATCCATTCTGTGGCCTTTGCCATATGGCTGAGGAGACTTTACAGCATATAATTTTCAACTGCAAGGCCTTGAAGCAGACTAGATGCATTTTGCAGGGCAAATACAGGAAAACAAATACTACAATGATACAAATTATGTCAAATTACAAAGGTAGGTCTATACAGCCATAAGGGCCTCAACATTTGTCTTATATGCACTTTGGTGCACTAGGCGTGTAATCATATTGGGTAATAACCCCAGAAGGCATCCAGCCACATTTGAGAATAAGTTGAATAAAATTCAAGTTAGAGACAAGCAGATCACCAGCCCAGATATTTATGCAGCTACTTGGTCCCTGCTCAGACAAAGAGCAAAGCTATAAAGAACCAAAATTAAAAAAAGCATGGTCAGGATTATGCTCCTATTGGACAATAATGTGATTAATTAACATTGCTAAAGTGGATAGAATCATGTAAAATTACCCATATAGATATGTACTTTAAAAAAAAAAAAGAATATTGTAGCACTTGAAATTGAACTGACAATAATAAGATTCAACATGTATCTTGCTATGGCATTATAATACTATGTAACTATTGGATCAATAAAGTTGACTATTGTTGAAAACTTTAATAATAATAATAATAATAATAATAATAATAATAATAATAATAATAATAATAATAATAATAATAATAATAATAATAATTAATAATAATAATAATAATAATAATAATAATAATAATAATAATAATAATAATAATAATAATAATAATAATAATAATAATAATAATAATAATAATAATAATAATAATAATAATCCCGCAGCAAATCTCTGCTGAGGTAAGAAGCAATCCTTAAGTTCTCCGATGTAAGTATTTATTTTTTTCTTTTGTTCCAACTTGTTATTCGCAAAACAAACATAATACAGGAAAAATAGAATCATATAATAGATTAATAGTGTTTTTTGAAAAATATCGGTGTGTTTTCATATCTTTTTTTAAAAAAATACTGACTTGAGGCAGAATAAATCATGGCTACTGTCCAGTAAAGCGTGAGCAAATTAAGCACCAATACAAAATTAATAACATCATTAGTTTCAACATTGCCTATTTTATATGCAAAAGTACTTAAAAGTAATAGCAATACTACAGCACCAACCCAAATACCGTGTTTCGGTAGAACAAACACAAATGATATAAAAAATCTTGATCTAAACACTCGAGAGGAAAATCAACCCCTAGTCGCAATATGGACAAAAGAAACATTTGAAAATGTGACGGACCATTTCAGTAATACAGTGCCTTGTACATTATTTGAAACATTTCACAGATTTTTTTCATCAACATCATTAGTACTCGCAGTAACCGATAATCAATGCTCATTATATCGTTTCCCAAAAGCTTTATTATATGAAGCAATCACGCAATATGCACTATGGAAAACAATCTCTTGTATCACAGACTATTCAAATTCTCGATATATAACCATTGATTTTTATAGTCAGCAGCAAAAAGAATGTTTTCAATCCACTATTTTAGCACTTGATAATTACGCACTCATAATTATAGATGAAAACTGGAAAAATATAATTACTGGAGTGCTTAAAAATACTTATCTTAAATACAACACAGAAGATTTTAAAAAAAATGATAAACCCATTTGGAAAAGTAATTGCCCTACAGCCTATATATTTAAAAGACACACCTATACCCATATGTAGTAATCGTTTTGAATTTAAAATAAAACTACATAAAAATGTAGATGCCTCAATGATTCCAACACAGATTACAGATCAAGAAGTGACACCCTCTCTTAACATAAGAGGTGTAAAGCCACATTGTTTTGGCAGTGGAGAGAGAGGACACCTAGTAACTCAGTGTGATTACACAAAAAGCAATCACTGTGAACAAACTAAAATCCTCTCCCCAGAACAACCCAGTGATGATGGAAATAAAATTTATATTAACACTACATCCATTGGCGACCCAATAATAGAAACCAGAAAAAAACAGGTTCAATCACCCACAAACAAAAATGATGATGGAGCAGAATTGCCTATCCCAAAGACCAACCAAAGAAATAATAGCACAAAAACTAACACAGACATCCAAGATTCAAACGAAAATAACTCACACAACACAAAATACAGCAATTACATCACAGGATCAGGATCTCAATAAAACAAAAGGTGTACCAAGTAAAAATCAACAAACACAAAATAAACACACACAGCTATATAATGAAAATATAAATCCAGATAATATAAAGATACCAATAATAAAAAAAAACTATAATTATAAACAAAACTGCATCAAACATAATGGATGCAATAGAAGCCCCTCTTCCACCTATTCAAGAGAATACACCAGAGGGAAAAAGAAAGCCAGGTGCACCACCTAAAAATCTTAAATCCAAAAAGGCAAAAAAAAACAGACCAAAAGCACAACTCATCAGACATATACAACTTAGAAAATGATGAAATAGAAATGGATGTAAGGCAACAGCAAATGGACACCTGTTCAGTTTCATCACAAATTGCCTGTATAGAGTTAAAAATTTATTGTAAAAACATGAAAATAAAAATTGGATCTCCCAACATTATAGGCTTAAATGCCACCAAAAAACATTGTGATTTCAAAAAATGGTTACATACAACACAACCATACATACTGGGGCTATTGGAAACAAAATTATACAGCAGCTCTCAAATTGATCCATCAAAATATTTAGTCAGCCAAGGTTTTTGTGCCTGCTCAAGGCAATCATCATCACCATCAGGTGGCACAGGCATAATTATATCCCACAACTGCCCTTTCAATTTTTTTAAAATTATATATATATATATATATATATTGACTCTAATCTTATCATATTAACACTCCATTATAAAAATATCACACTTAACCTAGTATTTGTATATATATATATATATATATATATACATATATATATATATATATATATACAAATATATATATATATATATATATATACGCTCTATATATATACACCACCAGGCCCTGTCATCATCTCCAGAATAATAGCAACAATAAATTAAATGCTTACAGCAACACCAAATCCCATAATACTCCTGGGAGATTTCAACATGACCTACCAAACTTTTGTCACCAAATGGATCCATCAAATAACAATCCCACTTATGAGTGCTGAAGGTTTTCTCCCATTAAACTCAATATCTTTTAATAATAGTAGATATAAGTCACTTATTGATTTGTGTTTCTACTCACCAATGTTACATCATTATTTTAATCTTGAACTCTGTCCATCTATAATCTCAGATCATGCTGCCCAGTTCATCACCCTCAACCTAACAAAAATACAGAATACAACAATAGCCCTTCAAATGACTATGTGAATACTCCTTCCAGCACAAACAACTGAATTCCTATATTCAGAAACATATACAATGCTCCAAAAACTTCAAAAAATGTCACTCGATCCAGTACAAAAGTATATAGCATTCACCAATATACTTTCTTTCAACATCAATCATATTACTTGCAATTCAACACCCTCCATCACATTATTAGCTTTGGCAGATGAATTACATAAAAGAATAACCATTTCCAGACCAACTACAGATAATCAAACACAAATTAAAAAACTTACAGAAATGTACAACAATACATGCAACACATTAAAGCAATATGTAGCAATAAAAAAGAAAAAAAATATGCCTTACACAACAACATACTTGGACCAGAGCATACATACGGTGGGCATTGGGATACCCATCCACAGTCAGAGTGCCTATGGCACTTGAAATAGATGGCTCTAAAACAGCTGGACATAACATGATAAACCCAATATATCAACACTTTAAAAAAAACTGCAAAAACAGAGAGTGTACATACCAAATAAAAACATATTTGGAGACCCTGAAACAGACACACCAATAACAACAACTGACATTGTATTTCAACTTGCAACAATAACAAACACATGTCACCCAGGACCACAAGGAATTCCCAAATTTGTGTTCAAACATCTTAGTCACTTCACAGCAATATACCTGTGCAATCTAGCCAATTACATATCCCAAAAAATTTACAACATACAAAGTCTATACCCAATTGCAATGGTTCCATTTAACAAAAAACAACAGCAATATCATATTTATCTAATCTATGACCAATTTCCATGGGACCTTTAGGAATAAAAATTCTTGAAAGATAAAGGAAAAAATAGAACAACACATACTCCCTGTGTTATCATCAGCACAATATGCCAAAAAAGATCATCCATTGGCCAGGGTGCCTTAATGTACAAAACAACTATCAAAGTAGTAAAAAAAAGAAAGAAATATGCACCAATTATAGTTCAACTAGACATTGAGGCAGCTTTTGACTCAGTGCCTATAGCCAAATTATTAGACGTGCTGAAAAAAACAACAACACCTCCATCCCTACTATATATAATAGCCAATCTGCTACTCAGCCATGAAATTCACATCACATTGAATGGAAAAATATCACCAGCCTTCAGACCGAGTCAATCCATCCCACAAGGATCCCCCCTAAGTGCCTTGCTCTTTACAATATATATAAATCCCCTATTAATAGAGATACAGAAAAAAATAAAAGGCATTCAAATTCCAATCACTGCTTTAAATATATCATGCATAGCCTATATGGATGATGTAACTGTTTTCCTCCCCTGTAAAAAGAACCTCCCCATATTACAAGAGATAATCAAGAATTATACCTCAAATTTTAATTTAAAAATTAACACAAATAAAACTGGTGCATGGTCAATATACACAGGCAAGCACTGTACAGAGATGTTTAATGGTAAACCATCTGCTTTCCTTGGTTTCCCATTCTTCCTTGGAACCAATGGAATGAGGCAAAAAATTTAAAATATATTAAAAAAAAGATGCTGACAAAATCACAGCCTCACTTGAAAAGTCATACCTGTCAATATACGCAAATGTAGCACTGTTTAATCAACTTATAATTACAAAAAATACATACTACACACCTATAATAAAATTTAACAAAACATTCATATCTAAAATCTCGTCAATCTGTAACAAACAAATATGGAAGAGAAAGATAGTGGCAATCTCTTTAAAAAATCTGAGCAGACCACCACATAGCAATGGACTTGGACTCCATACAATCAATGTTTTTTACACACAGAAATCAGTAAATCTAATAACAGCAACCATAAAAAGATATTTGGACCTAGAGTGTGTAATCAGTATAATACCCAAGACCACCCCCTTAATATGGATATCTATCCACACTGATTGAAGAATTCAAGCCAATATACAACAAAATATCACTCAATAATGACAACAAGTATACATACTGGGACATTTATAATATACTATATCCAAACCAGACACCTAATCTACATCCATCAGTTCTTGGAATAGACAAAAGGCAACTACTGAAAAAATTTAGAAAATGGTGATTAGAACCAAAATTATTTGATTTTCTACTTAAGCTTAATCTCAATGCTCTACCCACAACTTATTTCCTTAGATTTCATAGATTCTATACAAATATAGACCCCGTGGGTGGGCTATGTCTTAGAGAAGAAGAGACCCAATATCATTTTCTTCATTCCTGCAGTGCCCTAGAAACAATACATCACACAATGTTTACCACATACAGAAAGGCTATCATTTCAATTGATGAAATAATAAATAGAACAGCCCTGCTATTCATGCAGCAATGTACAGCCTTTATGCTTATTGGTGTACCAGATGCACCTTTGCACTTGCCAATAACCCTTGATGCCACCCAGCAATATATTCAATAAAACTAGAACTGTTCAGAAAAAGAGACAGCATCCTATCTCAACAAGATGTGTTTGCAGCCACATGGTCAAACTTGAAACAAAGATCCATTCTATGAAACATAAAGGCCAATAAGATAGATGATGACATTTTCAACATCAGCAATTTTTCCAACTTTAAAAAAGATGCAAGCATAAACTGAACTAAATAGAAGACCAAATTTAGAAACAAGAAGAAGAAAAAAGGGTATGCAGAAGAGATAAAGTCTTATATACTGAAAGTTGTAATTTCTTTTTCATTTGTGACAAATCAATATATTACTAGATGTGACTCTGTAACTTTTTAGACTCAATCAAGTTTTGCTTTGAAACATAATAATAATAATAATAATAATAATAATAATAATAATAATAATAATAATAATAATAATAATAATAATAATAATAATAATAATAATAATAATAATAATAATAATAATAATAATAATAATAATAATAATAATAATAATAATAATAATAATAATAATAATAATAATAATAATAATAATAATAATAATAATAATAATAATAATAATAATAAAATATAGCACCACCTAGCTACAGTCCTAGTTTGCAGGTAAGCAAAAAGCCTCTAGTTTTTTTTTTTCACTCGGTATAAAAATTGAAAGCCAGTTCACTACAAACTGATGATTAAGATAGAAAATTAAACTTGAATAATTTTTAAAACAAAAGTTTTTAAAAAATAGTTAAAGATTAATAAAAGAAAAAAAATCATAACTACGGTATATAATCAAGCATTAAAGAATTACAGACGGAAGGCTTACACATAAAAAAATGTAATTTTAAATTATAATAGGAAGGAAAAATAACTGTAGTGGAAGAAAAAATTGTTACACATTTTAATAATAATTTTTTTAGGGGAATAAAAAGTTCAAACAATACCTGGTTTTAAAAATCGCCGGTACAATAAAATGGCGACCTCACAGTCACTCAATCATGAGGCTAATCCAGTGCAGGGCACAAGTCAGACATACACCTCAATAGCAAAAAGAGCTGATAACGTTAACCCAGGAAAAAATCCCAGATTTAGAAAAACAACAGCGAATGATTTAATAAGCTTGGATTTAATTGAACAAGAGGTAAATGAACCCCCTCCACCCACTCAATGGACAGACGAAATGCTGGAGCAAATTAGAGAGAAGTTCAACAATACCATTCCAAGAATGCTCTTCGCTACTTTCAAAAGATTTTTCACTGAAAATTCAACAGTAATAGCCATCACCGACAATCAATGATCACTCTTTAGTTTTCCCAAACCACAACAAATTGAAGCACTAGAAAAACAAACTTACTGGAATCAGTGCAATGTATAGGTGAACACCATAACAATAGATATGTTGCAGACCAATTTTATGAAAGCACACAAAAAGAAATTTTCATAAATCAAATTAAGACACTCGGAAACTATGCGATAATACAAGTAGACAAGAATAAATACAGAGATATTTCTGGAATCTTAAAAAATACCTACTTTGGGTATAACATTGATGACTTCCAGAGATTGATGAATCTGTTTGGAACAGTAAAATTTTTTCAACAGTTATATCTTAAGGAGACATCAATTCCGATACTAACAAATAGTTTTGAATATAAAATTAATCTATATAAGGAAATTGACCCAGAAAGCATTCCCACACATATAACAGACCAAGAAGCCACGCTATATCTATACATCAGAGGTCTAAAACCACGGTGTTTTGCATGTAGCAGAAGAGGTCACAAAGCAACTCAATGTAACGAACAAATACAAACAAGTAAAAATAAAACTCTCCCCAAAAGCTTAGAACAAAATACTGAATACACTAAAACAAGCAAACAGCCAGAGAACACTGATTACCCAGCAATTAAAGTGATCAAATTGGTAGATAAAAAAATTAATAATGACACAATAGATAGCCAAACAAGCACATCCTTAATTGCTCCAAGAAAAACAAACACTGAGGATGAAATAGAAAAATTAACCTCCCAACAGAAACTGCAAATTTTAAAGTAACAAAAGCGAAAAATGAATGCATGCAAAAAGAAGCGAAAGAAATCCCAAAAGAAAATAAAAATCAAACAGAACACACAATAATAAATAAAACCACAACAGAAATCATGGACAACATTACAGAGTTTTTTTTCAAATGTTGGAAGCACACCACCAGAAATTAAAAGAAAGCAGCCCAAAACAAAAAAAAACGAGAGAAAGCAAAAAAATTAAAACAAATGAGCAAGAACTTACACAAGCAGACATGGCAGACCAATCATTAGATGACTGTATGGAAATAGAATCACTCTTGCTGGAAGAAATGACTGCGAAAAACGAAAACAAAGAGCCTGCAATAGATAAACAGGCAAATAGTGAGTCTTCCAGCAGCAAAAAAAAAACGCAATGAAAAAACGTTTAGCTTGCAGGTAGGAGATAAAATTCCAACACTCTAATAGGAAAAAATATATATAAATAATATTCCCTACATAGAAAAATATACAATTCAAATGAAGATAAATATTAGTGCAATAAATGTCAGAGGTTTAAATTCCATTAAAAGAATGCAGCAAATTAAATATTGGATACAGACAACACAACAATCCATTTTAGGGCTATTAGAAACAAAAATTTATAGCATATCCCGCTTTGATCCAGCACTACATATAAATAAAATAGGCTTTTGTGGATGCTCCAGGGACACAGCAACACCTTCAAATGGCACAGGTATTTTATCAACCAACAATGCCCATTCACTACTTTTAAAATAATTTTTATAGAAGCAAATCTCCTTATAACAAAATTCAATCACTTTCTGGGACTGACCTCTAGCGGCTCAACGGACCAGTCATTGCTCAAATCATATCACCTTTGAAACAATAAAATATTCACTTTTAATCTGGAAATTCGCCTCAAAATGATTTTAAACAGACTGTAAGTACTAATTTTATTAATCCGCACTTTTACATTTGTTTTTTAAAAAATTTACGTTCACATTAAGCTTGATTTAGATCCCACCTTGATTGAGTTGAATAACGTCATCTCCTAACGTTCTTGGCTGGCCTACAAGGCTCCAAGCCTTCAACAACTAACATGGAAGAGGGGGGTGAATTACTTCAAAAATCCATAGTGGATAGTCAGGGGAAAAAATATATAAACATTTAAATTTCCCAATAACAAAGCAAAACAAATCAGATAATTTATCAAAAGCAAAATGTTGTGTTTCTAAAATAAACACCAGCGCATTGAACGATAAAACGTTAAAACTTGGCAAACAAACACGAAGGGAAAACGACAAGGATAAGTTTCCTCATACCAAAGAGAAAACATTTAAAACAGAAGGAAACCCTTTACCAGACCCTTCTGATGGAGAATTAACTCCTCACCACATTGTAAAATCAACTTTAAATGAAAAACAAAACTTTTTTTTAGCCAAACATAAAATCTGCAGCAGCGAAAATACGCAAAAAGCAACTTAAATTAGAACAACACGATCAGTTAATGTCAATCATGTGAATGTTATAGAATACAATACCATGAAGAGTTCTATCAAGCAAATTAATCTTTCCGCGAACAAGAGAAAAAATTATGAACCCAGTTTCACATCAACGCTTGTGCCTGAAAACAAAACAAAAAACCCAGATCACACTAGTAGTGAAGAGTCTACAGACATCAGCTCTTCCTCTGAAATAAAGCAAAACATTGGATATTTCAAACATCAAGATGATAATCACGATTCCAATAAAATGACAAATGAACAATTTAAGCAATCACAAAGATATATAACTAAACCAGATTATACACAAAAAGATAATATAACAGCCAACACTTATGCAAACATTGTAAAATCAAACAATAATGACAAATCAGTAACAGGAAACATAAAACACAATTCAAATAATCCGCAAGACAATAATGAAGCCACACAATAATTGATTGAGTTGATGGGGGAGTTGGTTGAGGCATCAGACACAGGAATGTTTATACATGAGCCATCAAACAGTTCTCATGACCAACTCAATAATCATCAGCTTTATACTGAAACAGTTACCAAATTCAATGAAGCCATGCCACAAGGATTACTAAAATCTTTTGCTATCTTCAATGATGAAGCCTCACTCAGTCTGTCCACTACAGACCACTTACTAAGATTATTCCCTTTTCCAACCAGTAAACTCTTCGACCTGCTAAAAGCCCAAGATCTCTGGAAAGTGATTCAAAGGGTATCATATCACCCCAACCCTCGTTATATAATCCTCCAGTTTACAAACATCATGGCAAAACAAGCTTTTAAAAACAAATATAGGATACTTGATAACAGATACCTAATTACCATCAATCCAAACATAGTCCATGACACTTCAATAAGTGGCAGGATAAAAAATTGTGGTTTGGGATTCAATATTTCTGACTTACAAAACCTTCTAATGCCTTATGGGCAAGTCACTTCTTTTAAATATCTTAGGGTCCCTGGAATACAAGAAGAAGTTCCACAAAACATAGCACTCTTTCAAATTACATTAAAAAAATGAATAGTGCCATTAGATATCCCCCCCACAATCCATATTGGAAGAGTGCCTCTTTTCATCTCATTCTGGGGAGTAGAATCGCAATGTTTCGAATGCAGGAAGACGGGACACTTGCTGCACAACTGCCCATCCAGACAAAGCACCTCTTGCAGTACCTTTGCGGGTCAGTCACATCAGTGTGGTTCAAAAGAAGAGCATATACAAGAATAGCAAAAGATGCAACATACAAAACCCGAAATAGAACATAATCAAGATATAAATTTAGAGCATGAGACTTCTATCAAGCTGAAAAGATATAATCAGTCAACAAATGATTCTCATCAAAACAACATAAAAGATCAAAACCAATGCCAAGAAACCAACCCACAGGATTCCACCAAACACGTCAAAACAAGACAAGCAAAACTTATTTCTCTTCAACAGACACTTGTTCTGACTTTGAGCAAAAAGAAACGGATGCTGAAACTAGGCAAGAAAAAACTGCAAGCCTCATAGAGTCTGGGCCTGACCATGTCCCTAAACCCTTCACCACACCACGCAAAAGGAAAAAGCGCCACAACAGAAACACACAATCCACCACCTTTGTTCACAACAATAACAATAGCAGAAATATCGATTCAAATGATACCACCTCAACCTCTGATGACATACAGTGCAATGCCAGTCCCAACTATAAAAAATGGAAAGATGAATCCCTAAAATCAGATAATGACAATACATCAAACTCATATCATACCCAACCTGAAGCTAATACCTCTGGGCAAATAGCCCCCCAAGATTTAACATTATGAATCCCATCAACTGATCCTGAAGTCTGCCTAATGCAAAAAGACTACCAGCTCACTGCAAGTATTCTAGCTAATGAACAAGAAACCAAGCAACCTACTTCAAAATGTCATTCACAATAACATCACTCAACATCAGGGGCTTAACTCCAAAGACAGGGCGTTTATTATCTCACACTGGTTCAAACTCCAAAAACCAGATATACTTTGCTTATCAGAAACTAAGCTTCACCTTCACACAGACCCCACGATAATAAAAACAATTGAGAGCTTTGGTTACTTTATTTACTCTTTCTCCATCTCAGCTACCGCTGGGGTTGCTCTCATCATCAATAGAAATTCAATTATTGACTTCTTCAAAATCCTGCACATAGATACCAATTGCATTATTGCTACTATACAAATCCAGGGTTTTCTGTTCACTCTTATCAATGTGTATCTGGTTAAAGATGAACAAATGGTACACAAAGTTATACATAATATAAACATAGCAATTAGATCGAACCCTAGCCCAGTTATCTGGCTTGGTGATTTCAACCACACTTTTGACAATTTTGAGAAAAAATATTGAAAGATGGTTGCTAGAAACATACACAGTGGGAAAGCACTCTTTCATGAAGGAGCCTTCTCTTTCTATACCAGAAGAACTCACTCGCTCATAGACCTCATATTCTACTCTCCTGAAATGATCTCGTTCATAGATACACAGCTCTGGCCTATTGCCTTTTCAGATCATCTCGCTGTTCAAGCTACCATCAAATTGCAACCACAACTTCATACATCAACCAACCTCCCCTGGACGATCAACAGGCACAATGTGCCCCCCCCAATTAATCTCAGATATATACATCACCTTTCAAGAACAGAAGATATGGAATCTACCAGCATTACAAGGATGGAATACATTTATAACCACAACACAAAAGTTTATTAACCAATACAATAGATACCAGAAAGGGCCATTAAGATTACTCTCAGAACTTGATCGGACTACATCTGAACTGAAAAGCATCCAAGTTACAGAACACAACATCCCACAAATTCTACTCCTAAAACATACATATAAACAAACCAGAATGAATCTTGTGGAATATATTCGTATTAAGTGAGCACACAATTATCTGGAACAACAAGATTGTTGGACTCCAGGTTATATCAGATGGGCCCTCGGGTCAGGAAAAAGAAATCACACACCCTCCTCTTTGTGCCTTGACGGTATTACTTACTCTGGCATCAGTATGCTTAACAAAATTAGGGATTATTATTCCACCAAACTACAGCCCATTGGAACTGTTGCCAGACGACACAAATTTGTGATAGACTCAAATAACTCTCACAGCATTACTGAAGCTGATATCATCTCCAAAATTAAAAGCCTGCCTGAACACACTCATCCCGGCATGCACAGAATTCCTAGATTTCTTCTGTTACACTTGGAAAAATTTACCATACATGTTACAAGGGGAATAATTGATCTTTTAGCCACTGATAGCCTACATCTTCCAGGGATCTATCCTATATCAGTGGTCCCTTTCATAAAAAAGAAAGATTTACCTGTAGACTTAAATAACATTAGGCCAATATCCATGGTTCCTCTCCTAATCAAAATTATTGAAAGCATTATAAAAGATAAAATTCAAGAGAAAATCATATCAAAACTTTCCAGGCATCAATATGCTAAGAGGGGTTCATCGACTGGTGATGCCGTAAGCCGATTTCGACTCCTCGTTGATCATATCCGTAGAACAAAACAATCCCAGCCAGTTGCAGTCCAACTAGACTTTGCCGGGGCTTTTGACTCTGTCCGAATAGATGTACTACTTGGTGAACTAGAGGCTCTTCATGTTCCTTTGGCATACATTCAGATCATAGAGAATCTCCTAGCAAATCAAGAGATTTTTTTTCTCTAAATGGGAGAATTGCCCCTGGGTTCAAACTCTGCATCTCCATTCCCCAGGGCTCCCCTTTAAGTGCTCTCCTCTTCATGATCTATATAAATCCCTTGCTTTTGAGCATTGAGGATGCACTGCCTGGGATCTCCATCCCTCTTCTTAATGAAAACATCTCCCACATCTCCTACATGGATGATGTAGTGGTGTTTCTTAAATCATCTGAAGAAATAAACATTCTTGAAAGCCTATTACAGCACTATGCTCAGACGCATGGGCTTACCATTAACAGAAACAAATCGGCAATTTGGAATATCAAAACAGCTAACAGGATAACAGGTTCATTACAAGCTATGCCTTTCTTGGGATTCAATATGTCACTATCCCCTACAGCAATGAGGATGGAAACACAACGAAGACTACTAAACAAAATAGACATCATCATAACATGCCTCTCAAGAATATATATATCTACATTTGGAAAGGTTTCACTCTTAAACTCCCTCATACTCCCCAAGATTATATATTATCTTGCGGGTTTTAAACTAACAGAAACTTTCATTAAAAAAGTAGAATCCCATTGTCTGCGACTCTGTAGAGGTGGGGGCAGATCATTTATCAGTCTGCGCACCCTTCAAAAGCCAAGAAACATGAATGGACTGGGACTGCATTCAATAAAGGTATTCGCAATACAGAGAACTTACACTATGATCCATAAACTTTATTCTGATTGCAGGATCTTCCAATGTCCACTTCCCAAAGAACAAGTGCTTCCCACTGATAGACCGCCCCCTCAGAGGTTCACTCCCATCTGGCTTCAAATGCAGATCTCATACATTTTTACGCACATAGTACCTTCCGCGACCATGTTCAATTCAAAAATAACCTATTAGGAAGCCTTCAACCTATCCAACTCAAATACCCAGAAGGCACACACTTACCTCCCCATCAACATAAACAAACTGTGCAAACTAGCCCGTAGATTGAAACTAGCACCTAAACACACAGACTTCCTTCTCAAAATTAACCTTGGTAGCCTCTCCACTGCTATATTTCTTAATAGAAGAGGCTTCTGCATAGATCCCATATGTTGTCTCTGTCTTTCCAGCCCAGAAGATATGGTCCATATCCTTCGCCTTTGTCCGGTCTGGCAAGGACTAAGACAAAACTTTCAGAAACACATTGATAATAATGGTCCAGATCTAACATCTCTTGAAGGGGTTTTAAATAGAGGCATTTTCACTGAAATCAGGCTCACCACCTACATAAACTTTGCCATCTGGTTGACCAGATGCAAGGTGATTTTTCAAAAATTACCGCTTAACGAAATCAATAACTGCTTCCTCAGCATAATTAAAAATATCCAAGAAACAGACAAGAGACAGGCCGATCCATACCTGGCCATACTAACCTGGGATTTCACAACTGGTCTAAACAGCACCTCTCCAACCAACCCCTAAATAATTTATATGAAAATATTTATTATGATCTAATATCTTATTATGTTTTAATAAAACCCTCCAACCATAACTTGCCAAAACAGGGTTTACTAACAAAGGTATTTCGTTATAGACTAGATTTAATATTCACCTTGCATCTACAGGTTATATTCTACTGACTTTTGAATCATTTCTTCTTTGTATATACCACCCTGTAACCTCGTCTAGTTATTTCTTGTTATTTTTTTTGTTTTTATTTTTTTTGTAATCACTTATAGGTCAAATAAAATTATCTTGAAAGAGAGATAGACAACTTTCAATCAATGTTATTTTTGTATATATACCTCCTGGGCCAATAGTAATTAGCAGAATAATTTTGACAATAAATTCAATTCTAGTAACCAATCCCCACCCACTATTTTTGCTGGAGATTTTAATATGACCTATAAAAAGTTTGTCACAAAATGGTTACACCAACTTACAATACCGCTAATGAGTGGGGAAGGTTTTCTTCCACTGGACTCAGTATCTTTTTATAATAACAGACACTGTACTTTAATTGATCTGCTGTTTTATTCTCCCATGTTACACCACGCAATTGAAGTAAAACTTTCTTCCACCAATTTTTCTGATCATGCAGCACAAATAATGAAACTAAATTTAGACACACACCGTAATACTTTTAACAACATACAAAAAACAATAAGAATTCTACTTCCAAATAGTATTCCCGAGGCTCTCTTCTCAGAAATGTATATAATGTTAAATAAAATAAATCAAATTGAACTGGACCCGATCTCCAAATATATAGAATATATAAATACACTCTCGTTTAACATAAATCACATTACACAAAAATCTACCCCCCCCCTTCAAAATTAATCACATTAGCAGAGGAAATAAATAAAAGGATAATACAGGCAAAACCAGTCAAGAATAACCAAGCAAATATAATAAAGCTAACAAAGTTATACAATCAAACTGTTGATAAACTGAAACAATATCTAGCAATAAAGAAAAAGAAAATTTGTCTCACACAACAGCATACATGGACCCGTGGATATATTTGTTGGGCATTAGGTTATCCATCCACAAACAAAGTCCCCATGGCTCTAGAATGGGAAAATAGAGTGACAGCTGGTTATAACCCTATATATCACTACTTCAAAAAAAAAGCTAACTAACCATAATCATTTCAAAATACTTGCAGATTATTTTGGCAAGCCAGAAACAGAAACACCTTTTGAAATAAAAGATTTTGCAATAGTTTTAAACTCAGTCCCAAGCACATGTCATCCAGGGCCACCAGGGATACCACAATTTGTACTGGCACATCTCAGTCAATTCACAAATAACTATTTATGCCAACTTGCAAATTAATTATCACAGAAACTATACAATATGCAAGGACTATATCCAATATCAATGGTCCCATTTATGAAAAAACAAGAACCAATTTCCACACTAGCCAATCTCTGACCAATCTCAATGGAGCCATTGGGGATAAAAATACTGGAAAAGGTCATAAAGGATAAAATTGAACAATACATAGAACCAATAATATCACAGCATCAATATGCAAAAAAGGGGTCATCTTCAGGGCAGGCAGCACTAATATATAAAACGCTAATCAATTCAGTTATTAAAAAGAAAAAATATGCACCAATAGTTGTCCTGATGGATTTTGAAAGTGCTTTTGACTCGGTCCCAATAGAAACACTATTGAGCCAGTTAAAAAAACACAGGTACCTAAAACAATATTACATACAATAGGCAATTTGCTTCTAAATAGAGAAATACACATCACGCTCAATGGAAGATCCACACCATCATTCAATCCCAGCCAATCAATCCCACAAGGTTCTCCACTAAGCACACTGCTATTTACCTTTTATTTAAACCCACTACTAGAGCAAATCGATAAAAAAATTCAAGGAATTCAAATACCAAATACAAATACATACATTTCCTGCATAGCTTATATGGATGATGTCACAGTATTTCTAAACTCAGAGAAGCAAATACATATACTACAGGAAATAATAGAAGAATACACAAAAAAGTTCAAATTAAAAATAAACATCAATAAGTCAGCAGCATGGTCAATATACACAGGCAAAACAGACACACAAGTTTATCAAGGTAAGCCCAGTAAGTTCCTGGGTTTTCCTTTCCAATTGGGTATGAGTCAGATGAAAAGGAATATACAAATAAACTCAAGATCGAAGCAGAAAGAATCATAACATCACTCTCCAGATCATATCTCTCACTCTATGCAAAAGTGTCACTATTTAATCAACTTATAATGACCAAAATAACTTACTACCTGCCAATAATTACTTTTACAAAACAATTTACAAAGTCAATTAACTCACTCAGTAATAAACTATTATGGAATAGAAAAATAGTAGTAATTTCATAAAAGCAACTTAACCAACCAACAAGATGCAATGGCCTTGGAGTGCATGCTATACAAACTTTCTACACACAAAAAACAGTAAATCTACTGATTACCATATTTAGACACTTTCCAAACATAGAACCAAAAGTGGAAATCACACCAACAGACTGACCCCCACCCACAGACAATTATATAAATACACTATTGATAAGTATTAAAACATTAAAGATAAAATAGCACTGAAGAACCGAATTAAATATACTTATTGGAAAATTCATGATTTTCTAACTCAGAACCAAGAAAACAACAATAGGCTAACAGTACTAGGAATAAATAATAGACAATTACTCAAAAAGTAAAAAAACATGGTATTTAGAACCTAAACTATTAGATTTTATCCTCAAATTGAATTTAAATGCACTACCTACAGCACATTTCATTCGATTCAGAAGATTTTACCTAAATGTTGATCCAATGTGTGCTTTGTGTCACCGGGAAGAAGAAACACAAGAACATTTGATATATCACTGTAAAGGCTTAGAGAAAGTCAGACAAATGGAATAATCATAGGAAAAGGGAAACCACAATTGAAAAAATGATAAAAGCTTTCAGTGAAAACAAAATACCCATAATACGTGCAGCAACTTTCAGTATATATGCCTTATAATGTACCATATGTGCTTTCACTTTAGGAAACAATCCAAGAACACATCCTAATACATATCACAACAAACTAGAAAAACTTAAGGAAAGGGACAATCTTCTAGCACCACCGGACATTTATGCTGCCACTTGGTCTCTTTTTAAAATAAAAGCAGCATTATAATGGATAGACCAAATACAACCTCAGGAAAATGGAAAACTGAAATGAACCCATAAAAAGAGCTGGAATATCTAAAAGTGTGTCAACCACAAAAGACTCTAATGGCTAAGAAAAACAAAATTATTTTTTCTGTTTCAAGATGTATCCTAGTATATGATGTTTGATACAATGTATTACTTGATAATAGTGTAACCTTTTTTTGCCTAATAAAGTTTGCTTTGAATAATAATAATAATAATAATAATAATAATAATAATAATAATAATAATAATAATAATAATAATAATAATAATAATAATAATAATAATAATAATAATAATAATAATAATAATAATAATAATAATAATAATAATAATAATAATAATAATAATAATAATAATAATAATAATAATAATAATAATAATAATAATAATAATAATAATAATAATAATAATAATAATAATAATAATAATAATAATAATAATAATAATAATAATAATAATAATAATAATAATAATAATAATAATAATAATAATAATAATAACAACAACAACAACATGCTAGTGATTACAAAAAATCTCTTATTTTACTCCAACAATCATTTATACCAAGGCATTTACAAATAAGATAGACTCCTTATGCAGGTAATTATTCTGGGGAAAAAAGATTATCTCAATATCAGTAAAACGTCTAAGAAAACCCCTTTCACAAAATGGCATTGGCCTTCACTCAATACATGTCTTCAGGATACAAAATACATTGAACATATTATCTACACGTGCACAAAAATCCCCATATTTAAAAATTTCTGCCAAGATTACCCCTACAGATAGATCACCTCCTCTCCAGGGATATCTGAACATACTACTTACATCATTATTAACAATCCACACTCTTAACTTTAAACCACCACAAGCCAAATATAAATATTGGGAAGTTTATTAACTTCTACATCCAAGTCAAGATGATGTACAAACTCCACTTCATATCACTAATAAACAATTATGTCACAAATTCAAACTATGGTCACTTGAACCAAAATATTTTGACTTTCCCCTTAAAGATAAATCTGGACTTGCTACCTATGCAAGACTTTTTGAAAAATCAAAGAAACTATAAAGATATAGATGATATACGAAATCTTTGCCATAGGGACTCGGAGACACAAAACCACCTTCTTTTCTCATGCTCAAGTCTAGAAAATATTTGTGAAATTTTTAGTACTTCACTCAAGGATAAAAAAATCAATAGGAAAACCCTTTTTGTCTCTTATAAAAGGGGTATCTTTGCTGAAATAAGAATCTGCACATTTTTACTCTATGCCTTATGGTGTACAAGGTGTAATTTCATATACAATTATAACCCCAGAAGACATCCAAACATGTTCAGAAATAAGCTGCAAACCATACATGAAAGAGACCTGAAGATTACAGATCAATCTAAGTATATTGACACCTGGAATATACAAGAACTTATATAAAAGCACTAACAAGAAAACTATATCTAATATGGATCCTTGTGGCAGTTCTAAAGTCAACTGACACAAACTAGACACATTCCTGCTTTAATTTAATTGAAGTATATCTAATTGAATATAATCATATGATTGAGTGATCATCATTGACTTTGTTGAACTGTTTTTTTTCTTAGATACTTTTAGTTTGATAATGCATACAGTTACTGATCAAATCATTGTACATATGCAGTTTTGTGCAAACAATTTATATATAAGAACTATGTTGTCAAATGTAACTTGTGTAACCTTTTAGAATACTAATAAAGTTTATCCTTTGAAACATGATAATAATAATAATAATAATAATAATAATAATAATAATAATAATAATAATAATAATAATAATAATAATAATAATAATAATAATAATAATAATAATAATAATAATAATAATAATAATAATAATAATAATAATAATAATAATAATAATAATAATAATTCAATATTCAATATTTAATATTCAATATCAATTTATTATGTGCATTTCAACGTTTACACTTTAACAGAAATACACAATAAAAAAAACAAAAACAAAAAAAAACAGTAATAATTAAAAAAAAAAAAAACAACAACTATAAGCAAATACAAACTACATAAATAAGATTAAATATACATACATGTTAATAATTATAAATTTAGTTGTTTTCTAACATTCATAACAAATTGATCACAAAAAATATCAATATTATTAAAGTTTACATTATATAATAATAATAATAATAATAATAATAATAATAATAATAATAATAATAATAATAATAATAATAATAATAATAATAATAATAATAATAATAATAATAATAATAATAATAATAATAATAATAATAATACAACAAAAAAAAAAAAAAAAAAAAAAAATAATAATAATAATAATAATAATAATAATAATAATAATAATAATAATAATAATAATAATAATAATAATAATAATAATAACAACAACAACAACAAATAAGCATTAATATGACAAATGTAGAAAGACAGCAAATTAAGAAAAGGAGAATTCTCAGCCTCTTTCATAAAAGCTCATAACTCTTAACATTTTAAACATATGATCCAAAAGGGTAAGATTACTTTTAAATCTTCTTTCATCATCACATACTCAAAATGCTCCTAAATCCAATAATGACTATGATTGTTTTTCTACAGTGATCAGATTTAGTTTAGGATTCTTCTTTTATCAAATTAACATATGTATTCTATTATTTTATAGCTCTTTCATAAAATAATTTGATCTAAAATTATATTTTTTTCAGATAATCTTATAAGTAAATAAATTTCAGGGTTCTTTATGATGAAATATCTCATAATCACTAATTTTGTTCTTCTCTTTATTTCTTAAAAACCTATCAAGAATGTGATCTTAGTAAACTAACACTGACACAAGACATGACCTTATCCTTAAGATAATATTTTATTGAACAATACAATTATAAAATTTACAATTAACATTAAACATGAAAAACTTTTAAATTTAAAAATAATGATAACACACTAAGAGGACATTCATGATATCATCTGTAGAAATAGATTTCTTGAACTACTCAATATATCAATAAAAATAAAACCATGAAATAGTGTTATCTTAACTGATGATGAATAAATTAAAGTGATCTTTCAACTTTTTTAATGAATAAATAAAATTGACTAAAGTAAACTTATTTCAATTAAACAAAATGATTTTATTTTTAATGAAATAAATAATCTTCCTTGATATAATTTTAACATCAGAAATACAATTTTATGTAAAGTGACTTTCATATCATATTTCTTTATTTTCATGTACTTTTAATGCATAAATAAGCAAATATAATTGTGTGGAAAAATATTAAAAGATCCTGAAAGATCCAGATGAGGATAAATAGAAATATGTAGGACTTAATAATAAAAATGCTTATTAACACTAATAACATTTAATGAAAAATATCAAGCTATCTTGTTACTTACAACTTACAAAATTACTATTTCAAAAACAAATAATTCACCCAAAACTGAATACAAATAATATAAAAGGAAATTATGCATTACAATTTAGATATAATAACAATGATATCCAATGGTTAGCATAACCTTCTATGGCTTCAGTAATTTCAATAAATTCTCACATTTAACACACTATCTTACAATTATAAAGATCATAAATTGAAATATTCAATACTTTAAATAAAAATAAGATTATCAATATTTGTTTGATGATGAATACTAACTATGTATATGATTCTATATATCCAAATATTTAATTATAAATCTAATTTTACATATTTTGTCAGATTTAACATTTTCCATGTTATCAAGGCATGACTACAAGACCTAAACATCACAAACCCTCAGATAAACAAAGAGTGTGAATGAAGGGGTAGGTAGTATACTGCAATGTCTTTAAAATATTAAATACCAGGATAATGTTATGGTAGTACATTATCCATGGATTTAGATAAAATATATCATTAAGAAAATACACATTAACAAGTAAGAAAACAAAAGCAAATTAAGATGATTACATGAACTCAAAGAAGCATCTATAACCTGAGGATAGTAATGAACTAAGATTTTGTCACTATTCAGGAAAAATAACAATGAACAATTAAAAGAAAAAGGGTTTGTCTAAATAAAAAAAATACATGCTTAATATCACAAAAATTAATAACAAACTCACTGGCAAGATATATTAAACTATAAAAAACTATAAAAGAGAGACTAATACTGCTATTTCTTAAAACAACTATAACCAAGTGTTATGAAACACTGATAAAACAATAATTTTTGCAAAACATAGTTAATATAAAATTGTGGCATAATAATTAATCAATAAAAAACAAAAACCAGCTTCTGAAACTATTCCAGCATTTGCACACATTCAAAAATAACTTTAAAAGGGACAAGTATAATGCATTAAAAATATTATTATTATAGAAATACTCTGAGAACTTAGTATAAAATAGCTATTAAAATCATACCTAAAAATTATACAAAAATACATAGAAATAAATACATAACATTTAAAATAAATAATAAAATTAATATTTATATCTGTTACAAATAAAATAAAAAAGAGCTATTCATCTTGATATTTATTCCATTATACTGGATAGAGTCAATAAAAAGGATTTTTGACCATCCTGAAAACTTTATGGGATATTGAAGTAATATTATAAATTAAATTATCACACATGACAAATCACAAAATATAAAGAAGAAAATACTTGAAGTCACTAACACAAATAGTCTTTGCCATTTTGACATGATGACTAGAAATTTAATAAGTGGAATAATAAATATAATGAGTATCGGACATTTCACATAGCATATTATATAAATAAACTGAACATTTTTTTAAAAAGCTCATTTTATACTTTGCTGATGATTGTAACAAAGAGTAAATATTCTGTAAATGGAGCATGATAAGTTAGAATAAATTTAAATTAATATTTTTGGAGACTAGATTGAACATAGAAATAAATTAAATAATGAACTTCATTTAAGGTAGACATATTTAATAACTTGACATCAACATATTGAAGACCATATTTCATTCTTTAAATTTAATTTGAATAAAAAAAATCATATTTATTATGTTACCATTTGTAATTTCTGTAGATGAGAAAAATTAACTTTTGCAAATATTAACAATTAATAAAAAAAATTGTATATTTTTCTTTATATAAAGCATTTAAAATAACCAAAAACATACTAAATAAATTTAAGACTTTTGTTGGCAATATGATGATTAATATTCATGAAGTCAAAGCTGAGTTTTATGTTATATTCAAATATAATTTTATTCAAATAAGAAGATATTTTATTATGGAACACAGCCACATACGTTTCATTAAATAACACAAATGCATAATAAAGTCTTTCAATTATTCAATTATTTCATGGCAATAAATATAATAGTTTTAAAAAGTAGCATTTTAAAAAATTCTTTTACCATTGAAAAGGTTCTGCAATTTTGTTAAATACTCTGTATTCCATATAAAATGAAATTATATAAAAATAGAATATGTATGAAATATGATAAAAATATTTAACTTACTTTATGTATAATAGTTGCATAAAGTTCTTTAAAAAGTACATTATAATATTTTTAAAATTAGTGTCAAATATTTTCAAACTTTTTGCATATATCCTAGAAATTATCTGTTCTAAAATGAACTTTAAATAGAATAAATAATGTGAAATTAACAAAGTTTTTGCAAAACTATGGTAATACATTTGATTAAACATTACTGTTACAATATATTTCAGAAAAAACAATTCCAGTATTAATAGATTTGCTATTGAATTTCTTATAATACAATTATTGTTGAAGTTCAAAGAGTTGAGAAAGTTTTGGTTATAGAAATAACAGATACATATTACTACTTCACAATGCATATTACTAACTTATTAAAATAAAATCAGTTAAAAATTATAACTGTAGTGAAATTAGATGTTTTGAGGAGAGGAAAGGTAAATAGGTATGTGTGTGTGAATCTCACAACATGTCTTATATAACGCAAGTCAGAATGATTGGATTTGATTGATGTGATTGACAGTCAAAGTTCATCTTCAATGACACAAATATCAAACGGTTAATGTTTCTATAGTATGTGTTGCAAAGTTTTAAAAATAAGTGTAATTTGCACAATTCATGAATAGTTTAGAGACCATCATCTAGACAGAAAGTCAAACAAATAATTTAAATGTTACATCATCTTTTAATAATTTTTAACAAGTTATTTAATAATGAAATATATTGCTTTAATAAAAAAGTAATACATTTTTTAAATACATTAAAGTATTATATCCTGTACATGAGGGGTCAGACTGATCTTAGGTCAACATGGGTGCGACAAGAATCTCGGCCTCAGGGTGGCCTTTGAGCATTCCATCATCAGATTTTCAATTGGATAGATGGTTGAAGAGTTGGAGTGTGGAGTGGATTGAAGCCTGTCCATTAAAGTACGAGCATTGGCTATCTTAATATATATCTGAGTACTTGAAGCATATATGTGTAGAGATGGCAATCTGGACCAATTGATGATTGCTGGTTTAGCATGAAATACTTATATTGGTCATTATTTATCTTTTCAAACTATATGTGTTCAAATATATCTGTGATATGAGATAGTGTGGAGAGTGGTGGGTCGTGTGAAAGTCTGTGCTCATATATCCTATATATTACATTTATAGACACAGGTATATTAATAAGCTTGTGTATTTCATTTATTATTTAATAAAATAAAATTATATCAATGTAATATTGATAATATTTATTTTAAACATTTTTTATTATAAGGTCTTAGAATATATTTTTTATTATTATATATATTTTTAAAAGAGATATATTTTAAAACATCGAACTTAAAATGTTAAATTTTAATTAGGAAGACTTTAAATAATTATTATCTTTCATATGCAGAAACACTCATATTCCACAATTAATTTTTTTTTATTTAAGAATGCTAACTTAAATATAGAAGCTAATTATTGTTTTTAAATTAACACATTTTTTTAAAGCTAAACATTAAGATTTCTAATTAACACAAAATTACAATACTAATAAATTAAATAATCCTCTTTTCTGGCAAGTAATTTAAATATCTAAGACTTAGTTTAAATTTTATAGTCATTTTAAAGTCCTTCTATGATATTTTACTATAATAAAATATATGACAACAAATTTAAGATTATTTTAGCGTTACTATTTTAAACGTTAAGCTCATTAATACTATAAATGAGTAATAACTCAAGTGTAATTATTAAAAGTTATAAAAGAGTTACTTAAGGAATTTAAGACTTATAAAATTACACTTATAAAACAATCTTTAAGCTACTACTATCTTCTAATATCTATTCTGAAATAATTAATAAGTTATATATACATTTTAATTATTATTTAAGAACAAAGTTTATTTATTTAAAAATTAAACTATTATTTTTTTAATAACATATCACAAAACTTGACATTGAGCTTTATATCAAAAACTGATGGTCACAATGCATATTGTAAGGTTACGCATCCTCTCAAAAAGAAACCGAGGCGGTCGCATCTAACTATAATCGGATTTGAAGTCTTCATATAGGGTGCCATGAATGATGTGACCAAATTTTAATCTAAAATTACATCTATTTCAAATAAATAATTTATCAGCAATATAAATCAAATCATTCAATATTCACCTTAATTGATTTAACCGTAGTGCACAGATTTTAAATTCAGGGAGATTTAATAATTGACTCTCTTTAGGAGTTCCTATTAATATATTACAGCAATAATAATATTTAATATAATCTCAATAAATCTCTTTAAAATGGGTTTCAATAAGTTATTAGGATATTCAATAAAATTATATATATATATATATAAACGTGCGTGTTTCATTTTATCTTGTAAAATGAAATAAATAAATAAATTAGAGACACCATTTGGTTTAATATAAAATATAACAAATATTTATTTAACAAATAAATATTTTAAATTTTAAAACATATAACAAAAGGAAATATTGTGAATGTTTCTATTTGTATATCTACTATTTTATAATATCTAAATTTTAAATACATTCTATTTTGCCATAGTAGATATATATTCATTTTACAACACTGCGCACCATTCAATAGTTGAAAACATGGTGAATGAAGTTTTTATAATTTTCAAAAAATATATACTATATAAAAATATATAATACTAAACTTACTATATTCAATTATGTCAAATATTTTTTTACTTTTGGAATATATATATATATATATATTATAGCATATTTGCATATATTAAAAATATATTTTTACTTTTGGAATATATATATATATATATATTATAGCATATTTGCATATCATTAAACGTAGTAGCATGCTATGATTATGAAAGCAAGATTCTTTGAAAGCGCTCAGCTCGTTTAGTTTTAGTTATCTATTTTATATTAACACTTTATAGCTTTTTGGAACAGTTGCCGCACACGCACACGTGCTAGAATATATTCAATTAGATATATAATAACTAAACTTGTATGGAATATTTCCATCTGTTAAAATGATTCCTGTAATTAATTAGTCATCATTAATATATATATATATTCCATACAAATGTTAATCTTTCACACAACTATAAACAAGCAATGATTATTAAACTATTTTAGTTAGTATCAACAGGTTAGTGTCATGTCATAAAAATGTAAATTGAAAGATATTTAATTTCTTACTCCAAATAAACTTTACGTTATATCTTTAGTATATTTAGATAATTTTCTATGAAATTATTTCTTACAGAGATCTAAATTTTATTAAATATATAAAAAAATAAAAAAATTATTGATTTCTGCTCTTCTTCATTTCATCAATGAAGTGGATTTAGTGACAAAGAAAATGAAATTAACATTTACAAATCGTAATTCTTCATGATGATATTATTTATAAAAGTTCATGCAATTATCCTATACATCCCTGTAATTTGCATATTAATGTTCTTCAAATATAAAGTTCTTAATTTCTTGGTTATTATGCCTTGGGAAAGGCAATATAAGATCTATAGTTGTTGTCCAGTTTCCTTTTTGCATGAAAAGATCATCCTCTTTTATAAATAGTTTTTGTTGCCCATTGGAATTTAATTCCATGGATAAAACCCAAAATAGACAAAATAGGAAACAAAAAGATGATAAATCAGCTATTAGGATTTGTGTTCCATATGTAAAAGGAACTACAGAAGGTATCGGACGTATATTAAAACGCTATAATATAGATACAGCATTTTCTGCTCATCAAAAGATCAGCAATATAATAACCAAGCCTAAGGATTCAATCCCTCTTGAATCTCATGATGTCTATCAAATCTCATGTAAAAATTGTAAAGCTTCTTACATAGGTATGAGTAATCATCACATCAGTGTTAGGAGAGATGAGCATGCTAATGCAGTTAAACAACACTCATCATCATCAGCACTCTCACTCCATACTATAGATTCAGGTCATAAAATTGATTTTTCTAGTACCAGGATCATATCCAGATGTGATAATCTCTACCAGTGCAAAATTAGAGAAGCCATTGAGATACTTAAAAGGCCAGGTTGTATCAATAAGCGAGATGATACATGCAAACTTCCTCCTATTTGGAAAGATTTTTTTAAAAAACATTCCTAAATTTAACATTTTTGCTATTGGTGGAATTTTAACGTTTTATTCAAATCAGTGATTGTAGCGTCTCTACAACCGTCTTTCCACCTTTTATAACTCTGTGGATGGCTTGTGTGGCCAAGTCAAAACGTCTGTATATTAATATTAAAAGCTTTTAACACGGATGAACCTGCAAAATATGTATTATATATATATATATATGTATGAGTGAAGTAATATATACTTATACAATGTCATATATATAGTAATGGTCAGATTTCTACATTCGAAAAACAAAATCCAGAATCCAGATAAAATACATCAAAGCTGACCGAAATGGGATGGTGAGATCCTGAGACTGACCAAGCATCAACTCATTCACCAGTATTCCATGATTTAACACCTTATGAGTGACATATCTGAGGTTATACTTGGATCTTAACACAATCTGCAAGCCAGCATCAAGTAGGCAGAGACGTGAGACTCAAGAGAAATTAACAATCTAACAATAACTTAAGCGTTAAACAAACTTTTTAACACACTAATTAACTTAACTAAAACAATGCATATTTAACGTATAAAATCATTAAGAAATTGGAATATGATAAAATGGATTGGATTAAAATAGCACTATAAGCAAGAAATATATGGAATGAGTTTTATGTTTAAAACAAGTTTATTAAAACAATAGCATAATATAAAGTAAAATGAAATGACAAAGATTATACAGTGTTAAGTGGATGTGACCAATCCACACAGCTGTTACATAATGGATGAGACTATTATCAATATAGCAGTTTCATCTTAATATATAAAATAGGTGTATGTATGGGTAATAAATCATGCCTATAATCATTTAGTATGCCAATATTATTGTGCATTGGTTTACTAATGTCACAAGATAATAGCCCAACTGATGTGATGACTACATACAGTGCTAAGAATGCTGTTATATATATATATTGTAACGGAATAGCGTTACATAGGGTTTGAACCTAGGAAAGTAAAGATATATATTAATGACGAAATAAATGACAGGTACAAAACTTTTTAAAAAACGATCTTGTTTTAAGAATAAACGAGAAACAGCCGTTTCTAAAGCAGATCGCAGCTATACAAGAGTACCTGTCAGATTTATTGAACTAAAATTAAAAGAGTTTTTATTTTTTTTGAGGAATTAATTTATGAGAATCATTATTTGTAAGTTTGCTTTTTTTGTTATTTCGTTTTAAAAAAAAGAATGATCGAGAACAAATTAGAAATTTTTTATTAAATCATTTTTAAACAAAAAAGAAAGAAAAAAGATAAGTAAATTAATTAATCTGCAATAGGTTAAAAGATTCCAAGCGATCTAAGATATTTTGAATGGGGGGGCAATTAGTAGATTAAAATTTAGAGAATTTGAAACAATAAGCAGGATGTATGTTGGTAAAGTCTAGATAACAATCCAAATTTAGAAACAGAGGTGATAAAAAGTGTACACTGCTATTGTACTACTTAGACTTCTGGCTCCAGCTAAAACAATATGTAAGAAAAATGGAAAAACTAAATTAAATTCCCACGTGGTGCAAATGTCACAGAAACTATTAAATAAAGAGGATCCTTGATTAGCAAATAAGAACTAATGACTCATGAGTGCATGACAGAGATTGGAGGAAAAATTCAAGGTGTCGTGGCGGGAAAGAAGAGAAGAAAAAGGCAAGACAGAACTGGAGAGACATTAAATTGACAATTAATCATTGATTAAGAGTTGTGGAAGGCGAAATTACTTTGAATTTTAGCAGAAAGTATTATTAATTTTTTGGCAGAGCTGCTGATTAAGTACTTGGACTTCTTAACCTAAACTTTGTGTGATACCGTAGACGAAATGCGTTGCTGAATCCAAAATTCGCGGCTTGGCCGCCGAACCTTCGCACCTGGCACCGCTGATCGATCCTAGAATGCTCTCAACCTCGGAGAAAATGAACTCAAGGACCACACACGCCCTGGAAGCCTCACCAAAAGCCGGCATGCTGAATTAAAGAAAACATCGCTCAGGATCCCATTACAGTCTTCTCGTTCCACAGGTAGTTATATTTTAACATTTGCTCACACATTCATGCACCAGCTAAAATAACTTTAAAGTGGAGAACGGTTTACAGACATTAAGTGTAAAATGATAAAATTACTAATGACCAAATTGAATTACTAAAGAACTCAACCAGAATCATATGTACAATTAAGATTCAGCAAATATCTGTACAAATTCATACCTAATTCCGTAATTATGTTATCTAGACTTACTAAATCATATATCTGCATGATAATTTTATTTACCCAGTTTTTCTAAATAAATCATTCATTTAATTAATAATTCTTTTATTGATCGCTTGGAATTTCAAATTTATTTCAATAATGTTGAATGAGTGCGAGAGTGATCTATGTTGTATAATTTGAACGGGTACATTTAATATTTTAGTTAAGATTTAAGTATATTTATAGCGTTTATATTTGTCATACAATTCTTATGTTAATGTTAAGTTATGGTTAATTTATTCTGGGGGATATAGGGCGGGCCCAACAGTGATAAAGGTGTTTTAATATTGTTTTAACGGTAATGTGCGATCTAGTTCGGAAATAGTGTTGCTGTGTTCGTTTCTTGCTGTCCGCTGGAGTGATGCTTGGGCATGTTCTGTGATATAGTTGAGTGAGCGTGTGCACGTGCGTGGCGAGCTTGTAAAGGTTCTCCTGGCGCCTATTACTCGGGTTCAATCTGAATCTACGTATGAAACAAATAAAAGCGTACGTGTATATGTGTTTGAAATTATTTTCACAAAACATTATGTAACCTCGGACGATAGAACACAGCGGGTTCGTAAAAACAGGAATCGTCAACAGAAAAGCCAAAAGGAGAATAGTGTCTGCAGTAGCAGTAGCGGGTCACCGGGTTACAATATATATATATATATATATATATATATATATATATATTAACAGTGTGAGCAAATAAATAAGCTCAAGATAATGCAGATTAAATCTGGTAACCAGGATTAAAATTTCAGTCTAATGTTGAATAGTCAATTAATAAGAAGAAAAAGAACTGGTTACTTTTAGATTCATATATATATACCATGGCACTAGGTTTGCATTGCGAATTCGTAAATATTCAAGGCCTTCAACATCAAATGATCAGTGCCCTAAGACCGGAGGGCTTGCTAAAATTAATATATGAACAGATAAGTTCAGGAACTTGGATAGGCTTTATAAACATGGTTTGAACCCTCATGTTCCAGTTCTAATAAAGATATCCATACCTGAACTAAGGAATGGGCTGCTCATCACTGTAAGCCCATTTAAAAAGTGCAGCAAAACATAAATGTACAAATATATACTTTGTAAAGACACACTCACAATACACAGAAAAAATACCAATATGTATACATATAATCAATTAACTCCTTTTAAAACAGACAGTTTCTATCTGCTAAACTAACACATCCCAGTTCTTAAACAAGCATTATAATTATGCTAACAAAAGGGTTTAAAATTAAATTATAACCTAAGTTAAAGTATTGAATCTGCATATATATAACCATAATTAAGGAGTGAATGGATATTTGGTGGGCATTAATAAACATTAACAAATATACCTTAATATCATATCTAGCTAGCACATCACTTCTAACTAACAGATATCAAAGTCTAATGCTGAATAGTTAATTAATAGGGAGGAAAAGAATTGGTTACTTTTAGATTTGCATATATATATATATATATATATATATATATATATATATATATAGTGTATATATATATATATATATATATATATATACACTATGGCACTAAATAAAATACTAAGGAGTAGGTTCTCAGTGTGAGGATGTAATTATTCAAAGGCTTCAGCATCAAATGGTCAGTGCCTTAAGACTAGATGGCTTACTACAATTAATATATGAAGAGATAAGTTCATGAACTTGAATAGGATTTATAAACATGGCCTGGTCTCTTGTGCTCCAGTTCTAATAAAGATAGCCATATCCAAACTAAGAAATGGGTAAGTCAGTTACTGGGCCCATTTAAAAGTGCGGAAAAACGTAAATATATAATTGTGTACTTCATAAAGACACACTCACAATGCACAGGCAAAGTACCAATATGCATACATATAATTAATTAATTGCAACTAAAACAGATAGTTTCTATCTGCTAAACTAACACAATTCCGTTCTTAAACTAGCATTATAATTATGCTAACAAAAAGGGTTTAAATTAAATTATAACCTAAGTTAAAATATTGAATCTGCATATATATATATAACTATAATTAAGAAGGGAATGAATATTTGATGAGCATTAATAAACATTAACAAATATAATTTAATATCATCTCAGACAGCACATTATTCCTAACCAACAGATAGCAAAAGTTTTTTGATTTTGTTGATTCATACTCCTTCTGTGATTCATACATTGGTAGGGTGAAGTGCTGTCGATGTGATGTGATGTGTTATATTATGGCTTCTCCGTAAACGAAGTCAAGAATATCTCAGCAATTATGCCCAGATAAACCTGTTAGCCACTTTATTTTACATTCCCCACTCTAAATTTACCCATAATCTGCTCTATCACATTTCCACAACATAATCTTTGTCAACTCTATAACCTTTATATCTAAATCACCCTTATCTTTTCCCAAACCCAGCATACAAACCAATAATTCACTTTCTGTATAATCACTCTTTTCATATTTATTTTTCCACAACTTCATTATATGTACCCTTTCTGTTTTCAAACATTTACATTCAATTAATACATGCCTAATGTTTTCTATTCCTTCCTTACATAATTTACAAAATAAATCACCCATATTTTTCCATTTACATGTATATTTTTTTGTAGCTAAAGGTCATGTTCGAGCCTTAAATAATAAACTATTTTCCTTACTATTATCATATATTAACTCACACCTAATATTCTGTTTATTTCTATATATATTTAAACTCTTTTACCTCCATACTATTTCTCCATCTCTCTAACTCCCTAGTCTTTATTAATAAATTTATTCTTTTATCCCATCGATGTGATGTGATGTGTTATATTATGGCTTCTCCGTAAACGAAGTCAAGAATATCTCAGCAATTATGCCCAGATAAACCTGTTAGCCACTTTATTTTACATTCCCCACTCTAAATTTACCCATAATCTGCTCTATCACATTTCCACAACATAATCTTTGTCAACTCTATAACCTTTATATCTAAATCCCCCTTATCTTTTCCCAAACCCAGCATACAAACCAATAATTCACTTTCTGTATAATCACTCTTTTCATATTTATTTTTCCACAACTTCATTATATGTACCCTTTCTGTTTTCAAACATTTACATTCAATTAATACATGCCTAATGTTTTCTATTCCTTCCTTACATAATTTACAAAATAAATCACCCATATTTTTCCATTTACATGTATATTTTTTTGTAGCTAAAGGTCATGTTCGAGCCTTAAACAATAAACTATTTTCCTTACTATTATCATATATTAACTCACATCTAATATTCTGTTTATTTCTATATATATTTAAACTCTTTTTACTCTCCATACTATTTCTCCATCTCTCTAACTCCCTAGTCTTTATTAATAAATTTATTCTTTTATCCCACCAAACCAAAACCCCTTTCACAAACCCCCCCTTTTTTTTTAAAAATAATAATAAAATATCTTTCTCAACCTCTTTTTTGGCTACCCCCCTTCCCCCCCCCCCCTCTTTCCCTCCCCCTTCCTTACTACTATAACAGTGCTGCCCTCTTGTAGCATTCATTCCATCCTCTGCAAGTTGATATAGTGAAACTAAGATGGAATATCATTCTATAGAATTGTTGCATCTCAATTAGACATTTGATTGATGAATTAATCTTTACATCTTCGAGCAAGTATCTACACAAGACCTCCATGGCATTCTGTTTAACCACAAAAAATTGGGATATCTTTTAAATAACTTATATATTTTTCCTTATAAATTATTTAAAGTTGAAAATGTAAAATAAATGTTCAAGTAAAAGTTAGACTAAAATAATAATTCTAAATTACATATATGTTAAATAAATGTTTGTGTGTGTTATTAATGGCAGTGGCTTCTTTTATTTTTTTTTAATATTGAAAAATATTTTAAGGATTTATATTTTATAAATCTCTGCATCTCACATGAGCTAGTGGAATGGGCTGACGGTCGGAATAAAACATATGTAAAAATATGAATCTTTAACTTACTTATCTGACTACTATATAAATTTTCTAGGTTCAAGTGGCCTAATGGTGCTCTGTAGTGCAGATATGGGAAGACTCCATTCTATCCAACCGTTATAATATATATATTGTAACCAGTTGGGTTACATCACACACACTAATGTAGTGTATGTGAATATATATATATATATGTAAAATAAAGGAAAAGTAAAAATAAACACAGAATAAAATTTTGTAGATATTTTTTTATATTTTCTAAAATAAAATAATAACAAGTAAAGGGATAACACCTCAGATGATTCTATAAAAGGGCTGATAACAAATTATCTGCAGTTTGCATAATGATTTTGAAGAGAGCAGTATGTTGTTAGCTGTAGCAGAGAGTTTGCAGAAAAGCTATTATGAACTAATGTTGCTGAAGAAAGGAGCTGCTACTATTTTCCTTCACAGGAGTTTTGGTTTTGAAGCTGGGTTACTTCTGAATCAATAGCCTGAAAAAAAAAAGGGACAAAATAGCTAGCGGAGTTATATAAACCTCCTATGAAGATCTAAGGACAGTCCGGTAGCTGCTTTATAGTTTACTGCAGTTTTGATTCATGAAGCCAGGGTCACTTCAAGTGCATCAACTAGCTGCTTAAATATGTTCTAGAAGACAGCTCGACAAATGCTTGGACTACACAAGTAAGCTCATGGTATGCCAACTAATTACTTGCATAATTTTACCTTAAGATGACAACAAACCTGTATTACATTTTCTGATGGACCAAAAACCAAGCTTACCAAGAGAAAGCTTGAAGAAATTGGTGTACTGATGCTACTGTTCATCTATGCAAGCAGGAAACCACAGATAAATACATCGCGCGTGTATACAGTGAGTTGTATTTTTTAAATATTCTTATAAAAGACATTTTAACTTCGTAACTTAAAGTAAAATTTGCTCCAGTCAAATGTTTAAAAGAGAGACGATTTGTTATATATATTTTGCTAAGAAATAATTTTCATATTCATTGAAAAAAAAAGAATATATAATTTAAATGCAAGCATAATTTTGTTTGAATTAAAATCGAAAAAGCAAATCTTGTAATTTGGTCCAAAAACGTTGATAATTAATCAACAAATACCTGTTGCAAAAATTGTCTATACTTTTGAGAACTTATAAATTGAAACTAATTTTAAATTGTATCTATATTTTGTTTATACACATGTATAGTTAGGAAATTTATGTACTAGAAAATTATAATACTATTGTAAAAAGTTGAAATAGATAAAAGTCAATGTGCGTATGTATATACACGCACACTCATATATGTAAAATTTTAATATATATATTTTTTTTATTAAATGTCAATCTATTTTTATTTTTCGCGCGTCTGTGCGCATATATATATATATATGTAAACCATAGTAATAATTTGAATATATTTTATTATACGTTTTGTAAATTAATGTAACAATTTAAATGTTGAATAGTAATTATTTAAATCGCAATGTGATCATTTGAAATTCTGTATTATAATCAAAATCAGAAAATTCACGCACATATGTGTGCGTATATATGTCAATTGTATTGTAAATAAAAATGTGTATCAGATAGACACTTATGTGTAAAATTTTGATCATTTTTCTAAATTAAATGTTAATTCAAACATGTTAATTTTGTATCAAGCCACATGCCTGTGTGCTGAATGGGTTTTAAGTAAACCTAATTTATTAATTATGTAACTCAATGTATACTTTTCAAAATCAGAACCCTCATAAGACCGTAATCATTTATTTTTTGTTGTTATTAATAAACTTATATTTAATTGTTAAAAATTGTATTCCATCATCTCTTGGTCACATACAGTAATAGAGCCAGTGTTCTCTGAGCTAGATTTCAGACATGGATAAATGGGGATGTGTTTAGTGCTTTGGGTATCTAGAGATGATCCATCATCCTGGTTGGCGCAAAAGAGGATACTCTTTAAAGCCCATGCACTATTATTTTTTTATTTTACATTAGTCTTTATTAAAAATTTAAGTTTATAGTTGGCCAGTATAAGTGGCCTGAGCATTGATGATAATCAGCACGTTTTATTGTCCCAGCATTATTATTTCGATTTTTGATTCTTATGTATTTTAATGGATGGGCACTAAGCTGGTGCATCCAAGTCATGTTTATATAATTGCCCAAGATGGCAAAAGGCTCAGTAGTTAGCCTGATCTACAGAAGACCCATTTCCAATCCAGTCACAAGGTTGACTGTTGATTTATATTTTTTATGGTTCAAATCCAGCCACAAGATGGTCTGTTGATTTTATTCTGATGTATTGTACTGATTTATTTATTCCCATCAATGATGATGATGGATGGTTCTCTTAATATTTAATTATACTTACTTTGACTTATTATAATGCTGGTCGAATTTATAATTATGTTTTAGTTGCTCTTCTGAGTTAACTTCTGATCTCTCAATGTTCTCAGAGATGTTTTAATCTCATGCTCTTATAAATAGATCTTACTTATATATACTTTATAAATTTGATTTTGTATTTAATTGAATTGGGGTTGATGATGTTTTTCCATCACCCAGTTTAAACTTTTTACTTTTCGATACCCCATCCTGTTACAATATGTATATATATATATGTGTGTGTGTGTATGTTTTAATAGATTCAAAGTTACTCTTCTGACAATATTCAAATGCTGCTATTCCTTTATTGTTAAATAGTCACCTTGACAACAGTTTGAAATTGATGATTGTTATTGATATTGGGATTGAGTACAAGTCATTAGTCACTTTATTTTGTTTTATTACAAAAACAAAATGACAGAAAATAACAAATTCAAAGAAATAAGTAGGTTTTATTATATAAAACAATTTTTCAAAGTACATCATTATTAGTCCTGAGATGATGATTCAAATAGTAACAAGGTTGTTTAATTTCCTGAATACACTGATTTATTTCTACATAAAATTTATTAAAATCAGTTTAAAGTTTCATGAATAATTTTAGTAATGGATGATAATACTGTGAAGATTATGAACATTGCCATGTTATTATGCCTTATAAATAGATTTTATTTTTGTTAATTTTTTTTCAGGATCAATTCTAATTTTACATGCTGCATTTTTAGTGAAGATTGATGTAAATCAATAGAGTTCTAATTGCCAACATTTCTTCTATGCACTTTTTGTTATATACATAACAATAATACTTTTGATGTGACCACTGCAGATCAAATTAATTCCAATAATATTTTAAAAGAGAAAAGTGATGAAGATAACATCTCATCAGATCTTCTAAATGCTGCCTCTATTCAATCAATTTACCATCAATCTGAAGTAAAAGTATCAATTTATCAACAATTTTGAAGGCCAGTTAAGACACATGCGATTTGGATACCTAAATGAGAAATCCTAATCTTGTATGAAATCTAAAAAAACATATTTTCATTTTCTGTATTCACTCAGATTTAAAAATAAATTTGGCTATTTTAGAAAGCTTCTATTATTCAGGTGAGTCAGAGAGTACAAAATTCTAAAATCTTTCAAAAATATGTTAACTTAACTTTAGCCACAGAGTTTGAGCACTGTGAATTTGACCAACTAAGCCAAAAGCATGCTCAGATACCATGTTGAAAGATTAAAAAAAATAAGCTTTTCTTTACAAGTTTATGACTGAATTAAATAAAACGAATAAATCATGTTAAGAAAATTGAAAAATGATATCATATTACAACCGATGAACGTAAAGGTTTATTATCTAATGCTAATATTTTCGATAGCTTTCTGAAGGAAAGGGATATTTAAATTGTATTGAAAATATATGCATAGTGCTTATATATATATATATTGATACTATCATTTTCGGTGTACATGTGCAAATATGAAACATATGTCAATTGATATCAACGATTGAAAGTTTATGAGTTTTTGTTTTTTTTATCTCTTAAGAGTTAGAAGGAAAAGGGGGATTACTAAGTGAGTGACCTCTGACATCTAATTTATGTATGTAAATGTTCGATGTATGTCTAAAAATATATTAAATATTCTATTTATAAGCAAGCTACTTTTATAATATATATGTAATAATTTATGTTTAAACTTAAGTCAAGTTAAATAAAGTTTGTCGGAAAAAGATGAAATATCTTTTGTCTTAGTAACTTCTAAGCATTATCTACGACGCAATTTCATGAAAACTCGTCTCAATGGAACTCAGCATTATCAACGAATAAAGCAAATAATCAAGCTGAGTGCTCAGACAGTGAGTGCAACAATCTAGCTAATTTTAAAGTACAGTAAAAACATTAATAAGAAGATTTGTTACAGAATTCAATGAAGGACTTTTTTTTTTCTTTATAAAATACGGTTGGTTTATTTCCGATAACATTATTTTGTTTTCATATTTCTCTCAAGAAATTGAATTGTTTAGATAATATAATAATAAAAAACAGCCATAAAACGAGTAGGACTATTTCAACTCAAAAAAGAAAGGAGGCAGAAAATCACTATTTTAGAAATGACTTTTGCAAAGACTGTACAAATCAATTTATGAAACACAAATACTTCCTCGTATAGAACATGCGACTTCACTTTACTCTTTGATATTTTACAATGCTGTTTTTTAAAGTTTTAGGCAGAAACCTTTTCTTTTTAATATACATCAGCAGCATTATCTCTAATTTAATTATTCTCTGCTCTAACCTCTCAATGGTTGCAATTGAGAGTGCGCTTCTTTAGAATAGCTTTGAGATAAATCTCATAAAGTAGATGGAATCTACTTCTCCACGAAAACCATGCCCAAGTTTATTGTAAAGCTCCCTGTTGGAAAATATTGCATTATTCATTCGTTTTACACACTCTAATACATTCTAGTAATCCGCCAAAATGCGATCCTATGGCCTTCTTACGTTTTTGCAATCTCTTATAACCTTCACTCTGCTATAAAATTATGTGGAAATATACTTTGCTTTAAATTCTTATTTTTCTTTTAGGTAACTTTTTTTATGCATGTACATATCTCCAACATATTTACCAAAATTATTTTTATTTTTAAATTACATTTATTTTATTTGCAAGTTTTAAATAAATAATTTTATTTATCTTTATTCTTTTTAGATTCATTTAATAACCTCCATAATTTCCTCTTTTTAAATTTTCATAAATAAAGATTTCGTGCTGAAACGGCACTTATCAGTTAGCCCAAGTCACTATCTCTCATATATATCTCTTTTACAAGAAGAGTATTTATCTATAGTAAATTGTTACATTTTTATTTATCATTGTCAAATTCACTCCACTCACAACTTTGACACCATCCACCTCAGATAAATACAATAATGATTATTATTAATCATTTTTCTAAACTAGAGTTTATCTCTAGCACAGATATAAACGTTAAACCTCAGTTAAAAATTGATATATATATATATATGATTTTTAAAATTTTAAACATACACATACATAGAGTTTTATTCACCTTTTTCTTTCCCATGTGTAATATCCTTATAAATATATTAAGCAAACTCCATACTTCCACATTCTTTTTAAATTCATATAATGGTAAATGATATATATATATATATTCATCAATTTGATTTTCTGGATTCAAACTGATGTATCAATTTTAGCCATAAGCACTCTGAAATAAATAGTTGTTTATCCCCCAACCCCGAAGAATTCTAAAAGTAACAGTTTGATTTATGGGAATTGTTAATTATTTCTAATTTGCGAGATATAAATCCGTAAAACTGTTTGAAGAAAAAAAAAGTTTTGTATAGGTTAATTCAAAACATTTTCTTCAGACGCCATATCAATATTCAATTTGAATTAACGAACATACTTTTATATTGATTGTACAAGCTATTAACTGCCTTCTCTCTCTCTCTCTTTTTTATATTATAAATACTGTTATTTTAAGAACTGAGTAAAACATATCACGATAATTAAAAATGGCAAAAGAAGTCCTTATAGTAAAATAATATATAGAAAAAAAAGTAAATTTTCATAAAGCTATCTATCAATATATATATTATCAAATCCATATTATTTAATTTTTTTAATTTCAAATTTCATTTAAATATTTTTTCCTCTCAAAAATTTTAAATATTTTTTTAAAACTGTGTAAAGAATCTTTCTAATTGACAACCAACAATAATTAAAAATAATACTTAAGTATTCCTTTCTAAAGCATTCATTTATAAGAATATCCTATAAACTAAACTGTAATTATATTAAATGACTACTGAATTCTTTTGAGCTGTACCTAAATATTCTCATCTCTGCCATATGCAATACCCAAGAAAAATATTCTCATCAATTGGAATTACAACTATTAAAATTGTCTTGATCCAAAATCTCAAACTTGTAATGAATATCAAACAGATCATCAAATGTACTGACTTACAATTTTAGCCCTGTAGTTGTTTAATAAAAAATTTTCTAAAATTTTCTAATATAAATACTAATATAGAAAATAAATGAACTACCTTTTCTTGACAAATATCTGTTTTTTATTCGATTTATTTATTATATAGTTGCATTTCTTACTGATTTATAATTCTATAAATGTTTAATTACATAGAAGATTAAGATCCCAAGTGCATAAAATTATAATAAACGAAGAAAATACTAATAAAAAAAAGAACGCTTATGTCAAGTGAATTTGAAAATTGTACTTTTTGAAATAAAAACAACTATAAAAACAATTATATATATTAAATAAACTTAAATAAATATTGTTCAATTGTTCAATGACTGATTACAAAATGTTTCTAATATGAAACATTTTGACAGAACTAAATAAATTCATATAATAACTACATCAACCAGATACACCTCTACTTTCAAAAGTTAAAATATGTTGCTATTTATTTTTATTAGTTTATATAATATTAGAATTTTTAGTTACTGAGGAGACCATCTAACCATCGAACTTCATATATGACAAATTTTGCTTTGATTCAGAAACTTTTAATTAATGATTCTATATCTTATCACAGAATAAATATCTTTCATCTTTATGTTTTATCAAATTCTAATAATATATAATATCAAAGAATATCAATTCTACAAATTTTTATTCTTCTGATATTTGCTGTTGTTATTAACATTGTAATTAAAATTTTCACCTTTTTTACTCATGAACATCCTTAGATTTATCATCATCATCATAATCATTATTATTATTATTAATATTATTATTGTTATTATTATTATTTAAAATCAAACTTTATTGTTCATAAATAATTACATTGTTAAAACTACATAGTTAAAAACTTCCTAGCTTCAGAACAAACAGATAGATATTATTAGTACAGTTCAAATAAATTGTTAGGCACGTGACTGATAAATGTAAACTTGTAAACTGTGTGTTTGCCTATGGTTTTATTTTCATTGTCTGAGGGTTTAGTTCATGAGTTTAAAATACTTTTTGATTGAATTAAATATATCCTTTGGATTATTCAATATAGGGATGTTGTGTTTAAAAGATTATTGAAGATGAAGTATGTGACAACAAAAAATGTTTTGTTACAGCAAAAGTCATTTGGTTGTTTGATGTTACAGCCTGGCACAGGTTTTTAATAATAACCATATAGCAGCAAAAATATCTGGGGGTCCGATTTTGCCATATCTGGCCTTCATTTATTCAAGCTTCTTCTTCTTTTATTATTATTATTATTATTATTATTATTATTATTATTATTATTATTATTATTATTATTATTATTATTATTATTATTATTATTATTATTATTATTATTATTATTATTATTATTATTATTATCATCATCATTATCTTTATTATTATTATTATTATTATTATTATTATTATTATTATTATTATTATTATTTTTATTACTACTACTACTACCACTACTACTACTACTGATACTATACTACTACTATTATTATTATCATCATCTTTCAAAGGACTTTATTCATCAAAATTTATTTTGTCTAAATATTATTAATGATTATTAGAAATGCAAATAACATTGTTTTGAAAGTAAGCAAATGTTCATAACTGAAAGAACTGTTTTCTTCCTGAGATATTGAAATGGTGGCAATTGGTATCTTCTAGTTATTTATTTTTATTTGAGATTTATTAATCTTAAGAGTTGATTGTTTTCAATAGGCTTGAGACCTTGTGCCATAGAAAGCTTTTTGGTTATTATTCTTTAGTCTTTTTGACATATATTATCCAGTTATTTAACATATTACAATGCCTTCTTGGATTATTGTTGTATATGAATTTACATCTTATACACCATAAGGCACAGAGTATGAACACTGACCTTAATTTCAACAAAACTCTTTTTTTATTTTTGATACGAGCATGTATTATTAAAGAAATGTTAATGAGTTCTTGGCATGAAAAAAAAAGGTGATCCTGTATTTCAGAATCTTCATAGTAAAGGGTGCAAAGATGGTGCACATTTTTGCCAATTTCTTTTATATTTTAAAAAGTGTAGTGTGGGTCGTAAGTCAAGATTAATTTTCAATAAAAAAATTCAAAATATTTTGTTCAAGTGATCAGAATTTGAATTTCTGGCACACTTGTTTGTTGATGATGTTGAGTACTGTTTTATCATTATCTTGTATAACATGTAAAAGTGAATGAATTTTCCATTACTTCAATTTATTGTGGGATGGTTTAAAATTCAAATTTTTATAGACAATAATAAAGTGAGTCAAGACTTCAAGTATCCTAAAATAGGATGATATTTTATATGTGGGTATGATTTTACAGTGTAGTTTGTGGGTATGGACATTTTTTGCACATGCAGAAATTGTATTAATTGTTTTTGAATTCTGAAATTGTGAATTAAAGGAAGCTTTGTATCATTTTGTGAGAGTGAATGTTTTAGATGTTTTATAGATATCAAGATTGCCTTTTTCCCCCACCAAATGTTTCCTGTAAAGTGAATCTATTAGATTAGAGAAAGAACTTTAGTGTAAAATATTGATGGAGTATATTATGTGATTGTTGCCATGATCAGCACATTAAAAAGTGATATTTTATTATAAAGTGATAAGTAGGATATTTCTAATATATTGACTATAATTTCTATTTTATTTATAAGTTTTATTTTGTATAAATGACTACAATGGTGAATGACACAGAATGACACAGAATGACACAGATAGAAATGAAATCCAAGAAATGGGTTAGGTTTGCCTTCAAATGTGTTATTATAATACAGCTGGTAATGTAATTGCCAGTCATGGGATTTTTACTTGTTAAATGTTAACTTATATTTTTTATACAATCTGAAAGAATATTTAAAAGATTGCAAATGTTTTTTGGATGCCAAAATATTGAGTGTTCCTCCATATAAGTTATACATAGAATTGTTGTTTAGGCAGAGTTCATAAATTCCAGGTATTCATTTTTTATGGCATTAAATTAGGATATTTATGTAGGCAGAAAATAGCAAGGCACTAAGATGAAATCTTTGTGAGATGCATTGATAATGTATAATTAGATGTATAGTTTTTTTCATTTTGAGTAATGTATATTTCACAGTTTAATAATAGGTTAGCAAATAGGTATAAGCAGGTACTTGGTACTTTAATTTGTTCTAAAAATTTAAAAAGGGTGTTTATTGTCTTATGTCAAAGGCTGCCTTTATCTTTTTTGTTGTATCTTACTATTTCAATGCATCCAGCCTAGTTGCATTTTTTTCACAAATTGCATTTTTGATACTTTTGGTATAATATAGGACTCTATTTTGTTTTTGATTATTGATTTTATAATTTTGATGCCAAAGAAAGATATGGCAATTAAACATAAGTATATTATTGTGAAAAAAATTTCTTTTTTCATAAATGGTATGAGAGATATTTGATAGAGATTTAGTATAATTTGTGAGGTTAGGAGCTGTAAATTTATTAAGATGTGCATATATGAACTTAGAGATTCCATTCATTCCAGATTGTCATGAATCTGGCATTGACTTTATTTATTCTATAAAGTCACTAGAAGTAAATTGAATTTCTTCTTGTGATATGCTATATGAAAGTTGTGATAGATTGAGGGGAATATTTTTTGAAGCTTGACTTTAATATATTTGAATACTTGCTCCAGTAGGAAATCTCCACATATTGTATTTGATTATATTTTAATGACAGATCATTCTGACCAAGAAAACAAAAAAGCAAAATGATGAATCTGAAACTGAGAAAATAAGATACATTGAATAAATCGGGGGTAAATATTAGGTTGTATTATACTATCACCTTTAATGATGATGGTGGATTGTGATATTATTATAGACTTAGGAATGCAGTGTGATCTTGGTGCTCCAATGTTTTATCTCTGCACTAAACTTTCTTAAGTTAAAAACCTTTTTGAATAAGCCTCTCAGAGGAGCTGGACTTTTTATCAGTAGGATGTTGAATCTTCTACAAGCCACAGAACTGTGTCATGGATTTGGAGATTATAAGAATTGTAAAGTAAATGAGCAAAGTATTCCACATGGTCAAGCATTCCTTTGGCCATTTTTTTTCTTAATGTGTTCCCTGGGCTGTAAGTTGTGTTTGTGCTTAAATTGAAATAGCCTTTATAGTGCTCACATGTCATTGCAAACTTGTGTTCAATAATGAGGTTTTCTGTCCACTATTCTGGTAGTGTCAGGCATGCATATATTATACCAAGAGTCACCCCATCTCTAGAAATAAAAAATATATCATATAAATGAGTCAATTACCAGTGACCAAATAGCCTAACATGGCTTAATTAAAAATATTTCCCAGCTTGTAAGTATTTGTAAATATTAATGTACAGTGAAGTGTGACTAACAATAGATCAAGTAAATAAGATAGTTACCAGTACCAAATAGGCTAAAATGGCTTTATTAAAAAGTCATATCCCAGTTTATGATTCTGTGTAAATGTTAATACACAGCAAAGCATGACTAACATACATTTTTGTTGTAGTGAAATAAAATTGGCTAAAACAAACCAAAATATCAAGAAAGTGGATCAACTCAATTTCACTTCCCAAATTAGGAGCAGGGTAATGTAACCTGTTGGTAACATAGCTGTACTAGAAAAATAAATAATTATAAAAATGGCAGCATGTTTCTTAATTTTGAGAATAAAGAAAACATAATTAATGGGAAAAATAAAATTTAATTTTCCAATACATATTTTATTATGGTTCTTGATTTAACTAAAAGTTTGTAAAATTATCATATGATAGTATGGAAAATTTTCAAACATTAAATATATTTAAGATTGTTTTTAAAAAGAAAATAAAAGAGAGTGAAGAACAAAATAAGATTTTAATAACTTTGTAAATTTTATTTTTAATTAATCAGAGTTGTTTTATCTTCTTTATCTTTATTTAATGAAAACAAACAATCAAATCAGTGCAATTAGCATATTATTTTCTTCTTGTGGTTTTTTGTTTGGAAGATTTGATTTTTCATTATAAAGGAATGTCAATAATTTTATGTTATTAAATTTAAGTTAACTTGTTTTCAATCTCTATGATTAAGAAGAGAATTGAATGAACAATTGTTTTATGAAATTTTATTTAAAAGGTTGTCATGAAAATAGTAATGTAAGAGAAAGATTTTAATTCACTTATGGGAAAGATTGTCGTAAAAAGGATATCTGGTGTGTGACTAAGTGTCTGGAGAATTTATTGCTAACTTAACTGTTGAAGACAGCATTCAAATCTTAATACTGTGGCTGAAAAAATATAAAATTTTTACAACATTAAATGTTGATGAGAGCAGTCATATCTTAATTCTGCTGCTGAAAAAAACAGAAAAGTATTCCTAACTTAACTGTTGAAGAGAACATAGTGAAGTTTTAATCCAGCTGTGGAAAAAAATAAGCAGTAGCCTTTACCAACCAGGGGAATAACATAGCAGGAATCTTAACCAAATTATTGAATACAACAATAAAAAATTTCAAACCAGATTTTAGCAAACTATGAGTTTAACACAAAAGTGGTTTGTATAATGAAAACCATGTGCTGAGTTCAGCTAAATGTTAGACTTCACCTTCCTCCTCATAACTTACCTTCACTGGATAATGTAGGGAAGATAAAAACCCATTTACACAGTCTGCAATCTAGTTTTAACACAAGAACAAGAGTCTCTGTCTACAACTGTCTCACCTGCAACTTTAAGAGGAGTGCCAATTGGGAAATATTGGTATGTCCAAGTATCTGAAATTACCACAGACCCAGCAAAGGACATATTTAACCAGACACATGTTTAATTCAAGAAAAAGATCAATAGTGTAAAACTGAAATTGCAACTGGAAAGGCCTTCATAGACATGCAAGCCATGACTATAAGTATTTTTTATGTATGCACACTAAATTTTTATTAATAAAAAATCTGTTTTTGTTTCATAAATGTAATATTTTTCTCCCTCAATTTCACCTCTGCATAAAATCAAAGATTGCTATCTTTTATTTTTGAAAATGGTTAACAAACACTTACTTATTTTTAAAGAAAAAAACTTAATGAATTTAAAATTAATCTATAAATAAAAATTACTTGGTAGGATCAAATTGTATATATATATATATATATATATATATATATATATATATATATATATATATATATATATATTATTATTATGAAAGGGATATTTCAAATTATATACTATCATGCCATTTTTTTGTTATTGATTAGAAAGTAAATAACTGTTTTTTATATTTTTTAGTCTTAATTATTTTATTTCATCTGATTGCTGTTCCATAAATAGCAATGTGTGTCAACTTATATGGTGATAGCTTATATTCTAGGATTTATTTTTTCTTGATAATCTCAATAAAAGTGGTTATTTATAAGTAGGGGATGCCAATGAATTGCTTAAGATTATTTATAATAAGGTAATTTATATATTTCCCTTTTGCTCACAGTAACAAACTATAGAGTTCTTGCTTCCTGAGCTACATTTGTGCATAACAACAAAAGGAGATAGATGATTTATATTTGTACATGGACATCCAGATGATTATGATGATAATGATTCCTAGATTTGCAAGAAGAGGATATTCTTCAAAGTCTATGCACTACATTTTATTTAGTTAGGTCTCTATTACAAATTATGTTTATAGTTGGCCAGTACATTAAAGGTACTAGGTGATAACAGCATTGATGATGGTCAGATATTTTAATATCCCATAATTATTTATTTATCATAACACATACCATAATCTAAAAATAGATAGAAAATATTCAAATCCTTATTCACAACATTAAGATATTTCAGCAACACTCTCGATGGACAAATATATAATCTGAACCTCAAACAACTATGCTCAAAAGGATAATCATAGAGGTTGTTGCTGAAATATTTTGGTGTGAAGGGTATATATATATATATATATATATATATATATATATATATATATGTATATATATATGCATATATATATATATATATATATATATATATGCATATTATTACAAATTAATTTTTATAACATACATTAAAGATAATTGAAAAGTTAGTGATAAGATCACACTTACTTTTAATAGCAGTGAATTAATTTAAGAAATGCTTGCTTTGCGAAAAATATAGAATGTTTTAGCATATGAATTTTAACTTTATAATGTAATAAGTATAATTATAATTAGCATCATCAATATCATTCTTATAAAATAAAATAATCTAATGTTTTATTGCTCAGAAATTTTAAGAAGTTTGAGTATGAAAGGAGATTGAGTTATGCCACAGATTTTGAACTTCAGACGGATTATGTCACATTACCATTGTATCAAATGACAGATGGCTGAGTTTAATTCCAAATATTTATGGGGATAAAAGCAAAGATTAACTAATGTTTAATCATATCAGATGGCAGGACTATTTGAATATTTAAAAAATGTTTAGAAAATAATATAGAAGAAATTGGACAATCAAAAAAGGAGGCTTTTGAAAAAAATATTTCCATTTATAATTTAATTTATGCTTACATAATTCATTTTTAATAAAATACTAATATAAAATAATAACATTTCTGTGTATAGTGAACTTTAAGACAATAATAGAAGAGAATACATTAATAATAAATTGCTAATTTATATTATATTTATTTTCTTTGCTTCTGTTATTGTAAAATTCAGTCATCACGTTTTCAATATTTGATTTTAATATAATTCTTGCTCAATCCATAATGAAGATTTTAAATGACAGCTTTTTAAAATAAAACATTTAAAGATCTTATAGAAATTTTAATTAATTTTAACTTAGAAAAGAGTATTTAAGCTGAACTAGTTAAAACAGAATTCATTAATATATTTCAAAGCTCTAAACTGATTTCGAAAATAATTACATATTTATATATGTGGGTTGGATGCGCAAAAACGCAGCAATAGCGACGAGGAGAAAAGTAATGTTACCATGTCTGAGTGTTTTTGAAAACTTATTTAACCATTGTAAAAACGTTTGATAAAATAAATTGCAACAAAGTATATATACATAATGTAATTTTATTATATTTTATAAACCATTAATTTTTATCAAAACGTTTAACATGTTTTAAATCTGGCATGTTATCTTATTTGTTCAGAGTTCAAATCACATTATGCTTGGGGATTCTATTATGTGAAGAAATTGCATTTAAAATTATATAAACAGAGCTATTCGTCATTAAATCAATGTTGTTGTTTTTTATTTTGAAATATCATGTTTAGTATATATTTTACAAACAATTTAAATTTATCACATTATTTTGACAAACATTTTTGAAATATGCATATACTCCACGTTCAATAACTTATTCTTGCAACTTATGTTGTAGAAGATTCTAAGCTTTAATTTATATGGTATTTTGTCTCAAATAATAATAAACAAATTGTATTTTAACAAGTAGAATAACTACTAATATAGTTTTTATTGCCTATGAATAAGAATGTTATATGTTACATTTAAAACCACTTATAATTTTTTCAATAACCAAAAAAAAAAAAAAACGATTTATTATCAATTTTTTGAGTAATAAAAGATAATAGTTCATTACATTTACACTTATATATATATATATATATATATATATATATATATATATATATATATATATATATATATATATATATATATATATATATATATATATATATATATATATATATATATATATATATACACCTCTGACTCTTCACCTATATTGCTTTATGCACAAATAAATGCCCAGGAAGAAATTCTATACAAGATAGAATAAATTTATAATCTAGATTGCATCTATACCTATTGATAAGACACTTATTAAACTATTAATTTACAGCTTAGATCAGTTGGGGGTTATAGGGTATCGTGGTCATCTAGAATGCAAATGGGGATGAGAGAAGCATTTATAGGCAACAATTATACAGTGTTTATTTAACTATATTATAAGCATTTACTAAGTTATCAAAAGAGAGCAATTTATTGATTAACTTAAAACATGATATACTCAATTCTCTCATCACCCACGTTCATGCTAGACCAATCCATGCCACACATCTAATGTGTTTGGGATCACCACAATAATAATCAATCTACTGGCATTCAATTTAGATTAAACAGCTATATCAATGTTTATGAAATAATGAGCTAATCTCAGGGCTCTGCTATAGGAACAACAAGTCAATCCTAATATAATAAGACTATTAATCAATGAGGACAATTGTGAAATTGACATCTATTACAATAAAATAATGGATAGACAATGATAAGGATCGAGTACATTTTTATCTCATATCACTATCTATTCTAAATAAGGTAAAATTACATCTTGACATTTACAATGTTTGAATCTATTAATTCGGTAATGAGATAGATTGCATATATCATGAAATTGATAAATATTATAATTATATTATGTTGAACATATATGTGTGTGGAAATGGTCAATTGAACACAAATGATAAAATAATTAAGAGGGATTCCCACTTCATCAAAACATTTATTATAAGACACATTCTTTTACACACATTCATGATGATTTAACAGTAATTTATGCTGATTACAAACTTGATTAAATAACACTTGGATACAATAAAATAACATTTCAATTACACAAAATAACACTTAATATTTGAAAGCTCTATCTCTTATATGTGGTTTCAATAATATTTACAATTCAATTAGTTAAATTATTAGCAACTCAAAATAATTCTATCTTCACGTATTAATATTAATATCATCTATTCCCATTCTGTGCTCTTAATAAACCAAGAAAACGATATCAAGTAATCAATTAACGTCATTTAAACTATTTTCATATGCCTACAAATCTATATCTGTTATATGAAATTAAATAATCATTTTATTAACTGGCCTTAAAATAAAATAAAATTTTGCAATACAATATTAGATTTATACCGGGAGGATGAATTACCAACAATAATTATGAATGAAATAATGATGATATGTGACATGATCCGGCAAATTACTCAGAACTTACAATTCGAGCGATGATCTTTTTCTATATCTCTATGTTTATCATATTTCCGAATGTGTGCGCATTTATAAGATCACAAATACAATGCATTTATTAATTATATTTCTATCCGTTTACCTGCGGAATGAATAACATCACAATACTAATGGTGCAATAAGCTAATCATTAAATTAATAATCTTATTTCAAGCATATTATAGAAATCCATAAAACATTTATCTGATATAACTAACCTTTACTATCTGACTAATATTATACCAGAATTAAGAAAGAGAGGGAAATAACAATAAATAAAAATTCACATATACACATGTAAGGGTTAACCAAAACTCCAAATTCAAACTTAATTCTTCAATAAATATCTACCAACTTTTAGGCCACAAATGTTACGGAACTCATCTGACTTATTATCAATAAATGAGGCATTTGCCACTTCATTTAAGAAATGCAACTATCTCATCATATTCTATCAAAACAAGAAAATATACTACCACCCACGGTTTACCAAGTAAGTAATCAAGGAGGGTATTACTCAATCCACATAGCAAAAATCATCCCTTCGATAACTTCTTCATCCAAATAAACTCAATGCATTTCATATATAAACAAAGATGTAAATCTGATTTTTATAAATAATTTATGATAGTGCACACACACGTGAACATACATACAATCATGTATAAAATAATCTTCCCAAATCACATCAGACAATATTAGTATTAACTAAATTATAAATGAGTCCAATATCTTTAAAATTTATGAACATCGAGTTTCAAAGTGGTATGAATACTATTAAATAAGCTTAATCATTCGGCAATACGGGCCTAAATGTTTTCATGTTTTTGTTTACTATAACTAATCAATGAACAATGATAAAGCATTTAATTTGCACTAATAATATGAGCACGGGAATATAATATTTACATAATACAACAAAAGAAAATATTACCAGTTTAATATAACTTACACCAAACTCTCTAAGAAGTTCTAGAGGAAATTGGATACACAAAATTATAATAAAAATTAATGTCAAAATAAACATAAATAAATAAATAAATACTTATGTATATCTATCAAATGTGAAGGAAGAAATGCATATCGAACCTTCTGTCATTAAAATAAAAGCTCCCTTTGTAATTTTTTTTACTTTTTTTTACATTTTTACTTCATACTTAAAACTTTGAATAAATGAAAATGGTAAGACAAATAACAAACATTAAAAATATGAATATTATTCCTGCAGGTTAAACAAAAATTTGGCAAAAGGAACAGTAATAACTTGCAATGTTCTTAGGATTATTTAATGGATGTTATAAGCAACTATTTGTGAATATTTGGATCCATTTATTATTTTTTATAAACTTTATTTTATCTAAATTTCCAATATTTAAAGCAACTTTAATAGTGAACAAGATCAAGGTTATTTAATCCTCCATGTTTGTATATTCTTCTGACAACTAATTATCAAGTATTATTGTCATGCATTCTTTCACTCCTATATGGGTGTGAATGGTTAGATAATTTAATGTACATTATTATTATACTAATGTAGAATACTGTAAGGAATAATTTTTCTGTCTCAGTATTTCCTTATACAATAAACTAAGAAATTTATTAGATAAGAGTCAGTCGAAAATCCCATTACATAGTCCAGCATAAAATTTCCAATACTTATTATTATTAATACTTTACATAATTCCAATGTCACACTATTTATTAAAAATATGTTGTAATCAATTTGTATTAGTGATTTTTCTAAGTAATATCTATACATTATGAATAAAATAAGTTCAAACTGTTAGTTGATAAAAACTGATGTACCTCTAAACATTTAGCCTTCCATTTTTAAAAAAATATCATCTGGTGTCCTTCAAAATTATATGCTAGCGTTTATTCTTGAGTAGTATAGAAGAAGTTTCCTTATTAAAAAGATAGTGAGGAATCCAATGAAACCATTAAATTAACTTGTTTTATTATATTCCTTTTTAGAAGATTATTCCACTTTTTCTAAAATTGTCTTTTGAAGCCTTCTGTAAAACTTTTCTCTTTCTGAAGTTGGCTGTAACATAGCCACGCCTTTTTTATAATGAGCTTAACAATATGCAAGAATTTATTGCTTGTGAAAATGTTAAGAATAGAATTTTGAATCAAAAAATATTAAGTTACAAACATAAATTAATAATAAATAAGATAACCTTTATATTTCTCTTAATGCAAGCTTTTATACAATAAATAATAAATAAATAAAATCATACTAACTGACAGTGTAAATATTTGAAAACCAGGCACTCTTCACAAACATGGGAGCTTTAATTGTAAATATAGGGGATTTAAACTCAATTTTTCAAGCAGCCTTCAACTATCCACACAATCTCATACAACTGATACACATGACCACACACAAGTAGAAAAGATAAATAATCACCCAATATATGTATTTTGTGCTAAACCAGCACTCATTAGTGGTCCAGATTATCATCTTCCACACATATACATAATCAGTGCTCAGATTATTTTAAGATAGCAAATCTTCATACTTTAATGGACAGGCTTCAATCCACTCCAACCTGCAACCTTTTAGCCATCCATATGATTGAAAATCTGATAATGAAAACTCCAATCCCATGCTGATGTTAATATTAATGCCATGCCCATATTGACCTGATATTACTCTGACCCCCCATATATAGGACCGTATATATTTACATACATATAAGAGAGATGGATAGGATACAAGCTTGATGTGTAAATATTTGAAAACCAGGCACTCTTCACAAACTTGGGAGCTTTAATTGTAAGTATAGGGGATTTGAACTCTAATTTTCAAGCACCCTTCAACTATCCACACTATCTCATACAACGGACACACATGACCACACACACATAGAAAAGATAAATAATCACCAATATAAATATTTTGTGCTAAACTAGCACTCATCAGTTGCTCCAGATTATCATCTTCCACACACACATATATATAATCAGTGCTCAGTTTATATTAAGATAGCAAATCTTTATCCTTTAATGGACAGGCTTCAACTATCCACACTATCTCATACAACTGATACACATGACCACACACACGTAGAAAAGATAAATAATCACCAATATAAATATTTTGTGCTAAACCAGCACTCATCAGTTGCTCCAGATTATCATCTTCAACACACACATATATATAATCAGTGCTCAGTTTATATTAAGATAGCAAATTTTCATACTTTAATGGACAGGCTTCAATCCACTCCAACTTTTCAGCCATCCATATCATTGAAAATCTGATGATGCTAATATTATTGCCATGCCTATGTAACATCAGCATGGGATTGGAGTTTTCATCTTCAGATATTCAATGATAAGGATGGCTGAAAAGATGCAGGTTGGAGTGGATTGAAGCCTGTCCATTAAAGTATGATGATTTCCTATCTTAATATAAACTGAGCACTGATTATATATATATATATATATATATATATATATAGATGTGTGGGAGATGATAATCTGGACCAACTGATGAGTGCTGGTTTAGCATGAAATACTTATATTGATGATTATTTATATTTTCTACATGTATGTGGTCATGTGTATCAGTTGTATGAGATAGTGTGGATAGTTAAAGGGTGCTTGAAAATCTGAGTTCAAATCCCCTATACTTAACTGATGGTGTATGTCTGTGTATCTGTTTTTCCATTAATCTAGAAGTCTATTAATGTAACAATCTCTATGGCAAATAAATAATGCTATTGCAAGATCGTTAATTTTGAGTAATGACTAGAAATATGGATGAGGTGTAAATTGTGAGATGATGTGAATAGTCATGCACCCACACATACAAGTTAGATCTTGGAATGGCAATAAACAGTAGGTTTGAAACTTAATGAGTAAACATTTAAAGGAATTTTAATTGAAAATCTGATAATGGAATGCTCAAAGGCCAACCAGAGGCCAAGATTTTTGTCACACCTATCTCAGCCTCAGTGTGGCCTTTGAGCATTTTATCATCAGGTTTTCAATTAGATGGATGGTTGAAGAGTTGGAGTGTGGAATAGATTGAAGCCTGTCCATTAAAGCATGAGGATTGGCTATCTTAATATATATCTGAGCACTTATAGTATATATGTGTAGAGATGGTAATCTAGACCAACTGATGATTGCTGGTTTAGCATGAAATACATATATTGGTAATTATTTATCTTTTCAACATATATTTGCTCAAGTGTATCAGTTTATGAGATAGTGTGGAGAGTTCTGGGTCATGTGAAAGTCTGTGCTAATATACCCTATATATTACATATATAGACAGAGGTATATAATAAGCCTGTGTGTTTCAGTTATTACATAGTAGAGATTTCTTCCCATCCCTTGTATATGTATTAAATGAATTATGTTCTGTTCATCAGGGGTCAGATTGACCTTGGGTCAACATGGGTGTGATAAGAATCTCAGTCTCAGGGTGGCCTTTCAGCATTCCATCATCAGATTTTCAATTGGATGGATGGTTGAAGAGTTGGAATGTGGAGTAAATTGAAGCCTGTTCATTAGAGTATGAGGTTGGCTATCTTAATATATATCTGAGTACGTGTAGTATATATGTGTAGAGATGATAATCTGGACCAACTGATGATTGCTGGATTAGCATGAAATACGTATATTGGTGATTATTTATCTTTTCAACATATATGTGTTCTAGTGTATCAGTGTTATGAGAGATAGTGTGGAAAGTTGTGGGTCATGTGAAAGTCTTTGCTAATATACCTATATATAACAATTGAATTATAAAAGTTACTTAAAATATATAGAAGTTTGACAACGAAACAACAAAGAATATTTTGCATATATATTTGAAATTAAAGATCTTTCCAAAATATTGCAATATATATATATATTAAAACAGTCGACCTTAGTTCAAAGTCGAGTTTCACCTTTTAACACTTTCCACGTGCCATCATGTTTATATATATATAAAACATATATTATAGTAACGTATATATGTAAGTAAAATTAGTAGATAATTTTGTATATTTTTTTTAGTTTAATATGTTGTAATTTTTTTTTTTCATAAAATAAAATGTAAATTCAAGATAACTGTCTGAAATAAGTAAAGGGGTGGGGAGTTTGTCTTATGATTTTAAACCAGGAAATTGTAAATTAAAATTAAAAAAAGTAAAAACTAAAACAAAGCTAATGCATTTTAGTTAGCTATTGACATTGTTTTATTCAAATCCTTTTCCAAGCAGGAAATTGATTTGAATTGATTTTAGACAGTTATCTAAAAACTGAATCTTTACTAACAATAGAGTAAAGATTCTCCAAAAATAGAGATCCATTAGAGGCAGGAAATCTATTTTAGAATAAATATTCTCTAAGGGGCCAAAAACTGATATAAATAAAGCTACAAATTTGTTATGTTAGAGTTGGGTCAGTTGTTGCTAGGGGACTTCACTTCCATTTGAAATTTTGGAAAACCAAATTGCCTTCCGCCGTCTTCAGCCAAGCCTTGCCACAATGTAGCCCCAAAGAATGCTGCCTGCCACAGCAGATTCACCAGTGCTTCCAAAGAATCCTGAGGTAACCAGCCAAAAGACTGTATAACCACCTTATCCACTTTTAACTGTAATTTAATTTGTAAGATACTAATTTTGTTATATTTAATGTTTTTCTTAAAGCTTTGTTAACCATTTATATCAATTCCTTGCTGCCTAATTGTTATGCAATCCAATTCACGCTTATTATTATTTTTATTAGTTAGTGCAGTTATGATTTGAGTTTAATAATATTTTTATATTTTCTTCCTTTATTTATAAATGCCACTAAAAAATTAAGCTTATGAACTTCTATTAACACAGGAAGGGGTGGGAAATAAAAATGAGTTCTTATTAATTATTTTAAATACTTCATAAGTTTGGGTTATATTTTAAATAAATATTTTATCTAAATGTTTTGTCGTAAATTTATGCAAAACATATAAATATTTTGCAAGCCGGGATTGGCTACTGGTGTCCGTTAGTGTTATAAATTTCTTATTGATCATTATTGCCACAAAGACTGGCTACTTAACTTTATTTTGTAATTTGCATCCTTGAGTTTTTTTTTAATTACTATATTTAAATATTGATTCAGAAAGTAGGGAACACTACAAGCTTCATTAATATTAGTTAATTCATAATCAATGACTTTATGTTATGTAGGTCATTATACTCACATGTTATTACATATTTGTTAAACCATTTAAGGCTTTTCTTTAATAGTTAAATTTATTAATTTTATATTATTATGATAGCGTTGCTAGCATATATCTAATTACTTATAAGCCATATACGGCTTAGATCTGATTTACATGTTCCTCACTCCAGGGAATCACGATCATTTCACTAGTCATTCTTCTCCTCAAAGTATATATATATATATTATATACTGATTTGAATCACCTGTATCTCACTCCAGGGATTCAAAGCTTCATCGTTCATATCCTCATCATAAAGAAGTCTACATTTACTTCTAGATCATCCAGGTTAGAGTAGATGAAGCAAAGTATAGTTTGCCACGGTCTGTCCTATTGTATCTCCCTACCAACCCTCTTTTTCCTATACCATCTCAGCAGAAAGCTGGTATGTACCATCATTATATAAAATTGGAGAATTATCTTCTCCTGACCAAATGTGCCCTTTCCTCTCGATGATATGCTAGCACTGCCATTCCATAAGTTAGTTTCAGCCTGTTTAGCAAAGTAAAATCGTAATAATATGCGATAATAAAACTTTCTGTTTTCTCTCTATTTGTTGGTGTTTAAACCCAACTTATCACGAAGCTGCCCTCCCTCTTTACTGAAATAAACTTTTCCCGCAAATATTGAGGTTTCACTATATCCCGTCGTTAAATGTTGAAAATATAAAAGAAATAATGTTTTAGACTGCCGATCAAAAATGTATCCTCATTGTAATTATTATAAATAAAATATTGAAATAAAAACAATCAACTTAGGTATTAAAAGAATCTAAATAAAACAATAAACTTATGTATTAAAATCTTTTAATTAGTGAAACTCGATTATAACTTTATAAATGTATTTTATGTGTAAAACGGCCACCAAACCACTCCGATAAATCCGCCTCTTGTAACCGCCGCACTAATTTATATTTGTTATATTAATATAATCTTAATAATATCCTTTAATGTGTATAATCCAAACAGTTTTATAAGCATCAAGTCAATTATATATATATCTAAAATCATCATCAATTATGTTAAAATAAATATTTATACTTTAAACTTAATCTAGTTGTTCAAATCTTATTATTAATATTATATTTATGTATACTTGTAACTTAATATCTTGGGGTTCACTCAATCTCTCATCCATCATCACCAGTTGAGTCTCATGTAAAACATTGTAGCACCGGGCTGGGATGTAATGGATTTATGTGGTATCACTGTAGGTGTTGTTCATAATGTTATAGATTTGGGGAATGGGCAAATAGGTTAGAATTCATGATTGCTCCTGACCTGTGTATCTTGTGCATGATTGGATTCGAGGTACTTTTGCCTGGATTCTAAATCTTGTTGGATGGATATACATTTTCGACCGGTACAGTAAATTTTTTTTCCTCCTGGGTTTGGATGCCCATCTGTGGGGCATTTCGAAATTACCACACCCTGAAATACCCTGTAGAGCATTTGATATATATGTGTAGTGTTTTTTCTTCTCTGGTTCAAAAAATAATGAATAATATGTAAAAAAAAAAATATATTTTTTTTTCACGAATTGTACACCCAATTGCTGTAAAGTTTTCTCTTAAATCAGTGTCATATGTATATAAAAATGTAGTATACATATATGTAAAAGAAGGTTGTAATTACCAGCACATTTTTTTTTTAAAAAAAAGTTAAGACAATTCTTACCAAATATGTATTTCTTGTAGATGAGAGTTGAGTGACCCAGCTTTTACTTGTACATTCTATGGGACCTTGTCAGCTGGCGCCCATCATATAAATTTGCTGACAGGTGTCAGTTTAAAACACAGAATCAGAAGGCGAATTCGAACCTGGATTGAGTGGATGGTAGTAGAGAATTGATTTTAATTTTGTATTGCAATAACCAAATGTAATAAAAGATAATGAGTATGTAATAACAACAAAACTTCGAGTCTATTCTAGGTGCGGAAGAACAGCCAAGATAAAATCCAAGTAATACGGTAAAAATCTTTTTTGTTTGCTTATTATAAACATTTAGTTATAATCACATACTAGTGAAACTCATGTATTTTATATATATATAATGTAGGTGACAGTTCAGGATGGCAGGCAGATAAAATAAACTGGGGGAGCAACGGAGAAGAGTAGGGCAGGAGATAGTTGAAGATGGGGAAAATAAGTTAAGAAACTTTAGTGCAAAAGAACAGGGCACTATCATAGCATTTTTTTTGGTGTTGTTGTTCTTATAGATAATATTAAATGTTTTGAAAGTAAATTGGTTGTTCTTCAGTCACGAATAGATTCGAAGTAAAGGCATTTTTTTTTGTTTGTCAGTGTAAGTGGGAAGGAATGAAACAGTCAACCTTAGTTCAAGGTCGAGTTTCACCTTCTAACACTGTCCACATGCCATCATATTTTTTTTATATATAAAACGTATATTATAGTAGCGTATATACGTAAGTAAAATTAGTAGATAATTTTGTATATTTTTTAAAATTGTATTTTCTATTTTAATATGTTGTAATTTTTTTTTTTCATAAAATAAAATGCAAATTCAAGATAACTATCTGAAATAAGTAAAGGGGTGGGGAGTTTGTCTTATGATTTTAAACCAGGAAATTGTAAATTAAAATTAAAAAAGTAAAAAGTAAAACAAAGCTAATGTGTTTTACTTAGCTATTGACATTGTTTTATTCAAATCCATTTCCAAGCAGGAAATTGATTTGAAATTGATTTTAGACAGTTATCTTAACACTGAATCTTTACTAACAATAGAGTAAAGATTCTCCAAAAATAGAGTTCCATTAGAAGCAGGAAATCTATTTTAGAATAAATATTCTCTATGGGGCCAAAAAACTGATATAAATAAAGCGACAAATTTGTTATGTTAGAGTTGGGTCAGTCGTTGCTAGGGGACTTCATGTCCGTTTGAAATTTTGGAGAACCAAATTGCCTTCCGCCGTCTTCAGCCAAACCTTGCCGCAATGTAGCCCCAAAGAATGCTGCCTGCTGCAGCAGATTTGCCAGTGCTTCCAAAGAATTCTGAGGTAACCAGCCAAAAGACTGCATAACTGCCTTATCCACTTTTAACTGTAATTTAATTTGTAAGATACTAATTTCGTTATATTTAATGTTTTTCTTAAAGCTTTGTTAACCATTTATATCAATTCTTTGCTGCCTAATTGTTATGCAATCCAACTCATGCTTATTATTATTTTTATTAGTTAGTGCGGTTATGATTTGAGTTTTAATAATATTTTTATATTTTCTTCCTTTATTTATAAATGCCACTAAAAACTTAAGTTTACGAACTTCTATTAACAAGGGAAGAGGTGGGAAATAAAAATGAGTTCTTATTAATTATTTTAAATACTTCGTAAGTTTGGGTTATATTTTAAATAAATATTTTATCTAAATGTTTTGTCGTAAATTTATGCGAAACATATAAATATTTTGCAAGCCGGGGTTGGCTACTGGTGTCCGTTAGTGTTATAAATTTCTTATTGATCATTATCGCCACAAAGACTGGTGACTTAACTTTATTTTGCAATTTGCATCCTTGAGTTTTTTTAAATTACTATATTTAAATATTGATTCAGAAAGTAGAAAGCACTGCAAGCTTCATTAATATTAGTTAATTCATAATCCATGACTTTATGTTAGGTAGGTCATTATACTCGCATGTTATTACGTATTTGTTAAACCATTTAAGGCTTTTCTTTAATAGTTAAATTTATTAATTTTCTATTATTATGATAGCATTTCTAGCATATATCTAATTATTTATAAGCCATATACAGCTTCGATCTGATTCGCCTGTACCTCACTCTAGGGAATCACAATCATTTCACTAGTCATTCTTCTCCTCAAAGTATATATATTATATACTGCTTTGAATTGCCTGTACCTCACTCCAGGGATTCAAAGCTTCATCGTTCGTATCCTCATCATACAGAAGTCTACATTTACTTCTAGATCATCCAGGTTAGAGTAGATGAAGCAATGTATAGTTTGCCGCGGTCTGGCCTATAGTATCTTCCTACCAACCCTCTTCTTCCTGTACCATCTCAGCAGAAATCTGGCGTGTACCGTCATTATATAAAATTGGAGAATGACCTTATCCTGTTCAAATGTGTCCTTTCCTCTCAATGATATTATGCTAGCACCGCCATTCTGTACAGTTAGTTTCAGCCTGTTTAGCAAAGTAAAATCGTAATAATAAGTGATAATAAAAGTTTTTGTTTTCTCTCTATTTGTTGGTGTTTAAACCCAGCTTATCACGAAGCTGCAAATATTGAGTTTTTGCTATATCCCTTTGTTAAATGTTGAAAATATAAAAGAAATAATGTTTTAGACTGCCGATCAAAAATGTATCCTCATTGTAATTATTATAAATGAAATATTGAAATAAAAACAATCAACTTAGGTATTAAAAGAATCTAAATAAAACAATAAATTTATGTATTAAAATCTTTTAATTAGTGAAACTCGATTATAACTTCATAAATGTATTTTATATGTATAACGGCCACCAAACCACTCCAATAAATCCGCCTCTTGTAACCGCCGCACTAACTTAATATTTGTTATATCAATATAATCTTAATAATATCCTTTAATGTGTATAATCCAAACAGTTTTATAAGTGTCGAGTCAATTATATATATCTAAAATCATCATCAATTATGTTAAAATAAATATTTATATTTTAAACTTAATCCAGTTGTTCGAATCTTATTATTAATATTATATTTATGTATACTTGTAACTTAATATCTTGGAGTTCACTCAATCTCTCATCATCATCACCAGTTGAGTCCCATGTAAAATGTTGTAGCACCGGGCCAGGATGTAATGAATTTATGTGGTATCACCGTAGGTGTTGTTCATAATGTTATAGATTTGGGGAATGAGCAAATAGGTTAGAATTCATGATTGCTCCTGGCCTGTGAATCTCGCACATGATTGGATTCGAGGTACTTTTGCCTGGATTCTAAATCTTGTTGGATGGACATACATTTTCGACCGGTACAATATATATATATATATATAAGGCTGTAATGCAACATAAAATAGTTTTCCCAAATGTACAAATAGCATTACTAGAGTCGATAATAAAGGGTGTGAATTCATCAATTAAAGCAGACATGAGGCAAATTAAAATAATGAATAAGAAATATAAAGCACTTGAGAAAATGAAAAATAAGTTTTCATTTACTGCACTAAAATTAAAAGATAAATATAATAAGAAAATGTGTTTTTAGCGATGAAACAAAGCAAAAAATGAACAGATACCAAAAACAATTATTAATATTTTAAATAATGGATCAAGATTCATTGTCAGAGAATGTGGAAATGCTCAAATTGAAATAGTAGCTGATATAGAAACCAAATTCGAAAATGACCTCTTAAAATATCAAATTATTGAGAAGACAACTACAATAATGAGTTTCTTACCAAAGAAGCATAAAGATAAATGACATGTTAATGTAAAGGACATAAAAACATATATAGAAATTCACATTATGATTTGCATAAAGAAAGATAAAATGAACTGTGTTAATAAAAAAAAAAAGAATACTGAACAAAACTTGGTTTATAAATTAATAGTCTTAAATTTACAGATATAGCAGCATATAAGTTTAAAAACAAATTTATTTCAATTTTACAAAGGACTGAGGAAAGTTGTTTGAAAAGTGGAATATTTCAAAACATTACTCTCCACTGCAAACACCCCAAAAATTTTGGGAACATAAAGCTGCATATAAAATACTCCCCACTGTAGTTGATTATCGATTTTGGCAGTTCATACTTTTACAAAATGGCTAAAATTATTGTTGTATGGATGACTGAAACAATGGGATTAGGCAAATACTCAAGTAAATCATTGTACAAACTTGTTAACAAAATAAAAAGCATGCATATAAATGCTAACAATAAAATTGTGTCACTCAATGTATGGCTCATGAGTACCAAAGAAAACTTGATTTCAAATTAAAAATCTTAAATTTACAAAAAACTTTAAAGACAAATTTATTTCCATGTTTTTTAGAAAGCACTGCAGATGGTATGGATGGTGTATTTACATCATATGGGTTGATGTTTTATTCATTGTTACTTGTGGGCACTTTGATTGAATATGCTGATATCTTAGACTGGTGGTATTTTGACTTGACTCTAATGTGGAATCAGTTGCATCACTTGGGTTGAGTTATGGTATGTAATTCATATAACTGATGTGAAGTCACTTTATTTGAGCCTACAACAATAGAATTACTGTTTGAACTTGTGGTCATGAGATCCAGGATGTACATGTACTTCACTGGTAGGTTGGACTCAGGGATCTTTGGGGCTGATACAATACCTAGTCTTATTTAGTGTGCCTTGATCAGTGTGATTGGTTGTGTATTTGTGTTATTTCTTGATGGCTTGCATAGGTTTAGTTGGTTGTTGATTGAGCTTGTGGTACTTGATTAGCAATGCAGTGTATGGCAAGGTAACCATGCTAGTCACATGAGGATCATTCTGGTTTTAAGCCTCATATTGAGACTGATAATGGCTTCCAGTTCCACAATTTGCATTTAAATGGTGTCAGGGTTGATTTGGCTGTGTAGTTTTAATTTGTACTCATAGCTATTAATATAGCCTGGGGTAGGTTCATCTTTAAGATATGTGGCATTAAATACTATAATCTTACCAAATGATTCCATCATTCTTTGAAAATGTTGGCTGTTATAACCAATGTATACTTTGGCAAACTTGGTTGATGGTTTGCAACATGTAATTACTCAGAGTTCTGATGTTGGTTTGAAACTCCCTCCTTTGGAATATGTTATAGTCCGCTCTTCACTCACAAGTGGACTATTCCAGATTTCTTCTTTTTTGATCAGATTAAGCATTGTTTGCTGGTGGCTAATAGGCTGAGGTACAGATAAACACATAGCCAATGATTAGTACAGGCCAATAAGCAATGATGCTCACTGAATAGGAATGTTTTCAGTATGGTCAGGGATCTGGATATAAATAGTCAGCCTTCTGTGAGAACAAAAGGAGAATGTCTGTCTAAGCTACAAAGACAGTACCCTTTCTCCCAGGTGGAAGAATGTATATCTGACCTACAAAGACTATGCATTCTCCCAGAAATGCTCTTCTAACCTGAACAGCAGTAATAATTCCCACAATGGCTATATGCTATTTGTCCATGCAGCTAAGTAAGTCCACAGAGAAACTAGACTCTTCTAAGACTGCTGTTGACTTGATGTAAGCAGTCTTGTACAGCAGGAAGTCACACTCCCTACCCATGAGGTAAGCTATCAGGTATAGCTGGAAGTGGTAGAACCACAAGACACAAGACCAGAGTTTACATTAATCTATAATATTCCATATTGCATATATTCTCTTGTATTATATTGATTTGTGGATATAATAAAGATTATATTAATTGTAACTTTGGTGTTTGTATTATTTTTCTGTAAGTTGGATCTGTAATTCAGACAAACACAACAGAGTAGATATGAGGTATGTTGGGTTATGATGATCAGCAATTCACAGAACAGTTTTCCATTGCCTTTGTAGAATTAATGCTTTATATAACAGGTGTCTGGGAAATTTATAGAAAGATATGCTATAATTTGTAGATGATAATATTAATAAATGAGTGGAAAGAAATATTTTAAAAGATTTAGTAATATATATTGTTTGAAACATAGAACATCACTGTATGCTATTGTTAAAACAGTCCTTGATCATTTCTAGATCATTATCATTTCAGTTCATGGGGAAGTGTTCTCAATTTTGATGAATTCTAGGGATGGGGTGGGTGTTTTATTGTTGGTATGATTACTTTAATTTTGCAATTGGTGATAGAAAAGTTGTCTTTAGCAGCATTTGCATAGGTTTTACTGGGATTTGAAGCTTTGGATATTGCAGAAAATATGCTGGCAATAATAACATGGTCAGCTGACTGGTTGGTAGCCATGTTTTTTGGATGGATCTGTGAAAAATTATCCTTTTATTAAAAGTGTCTCTTACTAATTTGAAGTTATCACAGTAAATTGTTTTAAGGTTGTTGAGTTTTGTTTGTTGTGTTAATATATATACTTTTTCTTCCTAAATTGTGTGGATTTTCAACTGTTTTATGGGGCGCAAATGTGGAGAATGTTGTACTGCAGGATTTTATTATTATTATTATTATTATTATTATTATTATTATTATTATTATTATTATTATTATTATTATTATTATTATTATTATTATTATTATTATTATTATTATTATTATTATTATTATTATTATTATTATTATTATTATTATTATTATTATTATTATTATTATTATTATTATTATTGATATTATTATTATTATTATTATTATTATTAAAAGATTTGCCATTATTGTTATTGAATATAAATTAGACATTACAGGATCACCATTTCTTATATTACCACATAACTGTTATTAAAACAGGTAAAACTCTCCATACAGTAGTCCCACTTAGTGCCAACCAGAGTAATCAATGGATGCCAGAAGGCTTGTGCATAAAATCTCCATCTAGGGCCTACTCATCCAATATCCCCAGACTAGTTTCTGGCTTGTGGCCTTCATCAGTGAGGAGTTTGGGATCAGAGAGCACTGTGCCTAAATCTTAGGATCTAATGCAACTCTCCAGCAGCCACCTTTTATCTCTACTTAACTACAAAACTATGAGAATAAAATTGAAAATGCAATATTTTCAATTTAAGCTCAATGGCTTATATAGTCATATGGGTCTGATCTCAGTTCAGTAACCAAAACATTTTGGTGTCTATGTTTTTAACAACCATAGCCACCACTATTCGTATAGGCAGGATTGATGTTAAACCACTAAACATCACATGATTACCATTTCTTATGCTAGCACATGTTATTAAAACAGGAAAAACTGTCCATACAGTAGTGCCATTCAATGTCTAAAAGGATAGTGATGGCTATGGTTGTTAAAAAGCCATAGACACCAAAATATATGGGTACTGAAATGAGTTCACATACATATGACTATATAAGCTATTGAGCTTAGATTGAAAATATTATTGTTTTCAATTTTATTCTCATAGTTTTATAATTAAGTAGAGATAAAAGGTGGCTGCTGGAGGGTTGCATTAGATCCTAAGATCTAGATGCAGTGCTCTCTGATACAAAACTCCTCACTGATGAAGACCACAAGCCAGAAACTAGTCTGAGGACATTGAATGAGTAGGTACTAAATGTAGATTTTATGCACAAGCCTTCTGGCATCCATTGATTACTCTGGTTGGTACTGAGTGGCACTAATGTAAGGAGAGTTTTGCCTGTTTAATAACAGTTATGTGCTAGCATAAGAAATGGTAATCATGTGATGTTTAGTGGTTTAACACCAATCCTGCCTAAAAGGATAGTGGTGGCTATGGTTGTTAAAAAGCCATAGACACCAAAATGTATGGGTACTGAACTGAGTTTAGACTCATATGACTATATAAGCTGTTTAGCTTAGATTGAAAACATTGTGTTTTCAATTTTCTCATAGTTTTGTAGTTAAGTAGAGACAAATAGTGGCTGCTGGAGAGTTGCATTAGATTCTTCATTAGATTCTAAGATCTAGTTGCAGTGCTCTCTGGTCCAATGCTCCTCATTGCTGAAGACCACAAGCCAGAAACTAGTCTGGGGATATTGGATGAATAGACACTAAATGGGGATTTTATGCACAAGCCTTTTGGCATCCATTGATTTCTCTGGTTGCTACTGAGTGGCACTACTGTATGGAAAGTTTTGCCTGAGTATAAATTAGCTTGAATACTTGTCAGATTTATGTGAGTAATCATTGTATGTGAAATATTTAACAATTTATTTTATAATTTGATTTTAAATTAAAATCATTCTAAATTAAACACAGAAGAAATCTGAAGATTTACCTATTGCCATTTTTATATATTAAGTTCATATTTATTTATTTTTTACATTTTAGTTTCTGATATAAGCTAATTTTGTAGAATTAAAATTTTAATTGATCTTTTTTATTAGAAGTATAATCTATTTTAAAATAAATTTTAAACACAGAAATATATCAATTATTTTCACTTTTTTTATTTAACTTTATTATCATTTTCTGTCACTTCTCTTAATAAGAACCATGCAAAAAATATTGCCAAACTAATGTTAAAAAAATTGCAAATGTAATATCTATTCTGATTCTGGGTTCTCTTTCACACATCCCTTTGCTAACTAAAATTTTTATTAAAACCTTTTCTCAATCATTTAGGCTAAACCATTACATCTCCCCTTCAACCAATAAATTAATTAATAAACTCCAAAGATCGACTAGACTTCAATCACACGTTTTACACAGTATATAAAATTATATGCCCTAAAACTGGATGTCAAACTTTATACTAGGGTGAATGTCATGCATCCCTGTCCATGCAGATCTTTTAACATCAGTATCTATACAGAATTTATAAGCCCAAATGTAGTTCCATTTTTCTAGAGCACAAGAAGTCCAGTGCCATAATTTTGAACATTCTTCTGTCCCTAATGTGTTTGCAATGGCATGATGCCAAAATATGATCAAGGAGGCCTGACATATAGCTAATAACATCCATACTAAAAACTAAAAGGAATCATGTTTTCCTTTCTCTAAGAAATGGACTCTTTAATGAAAATTTGCATATTTTTAAATATCTATTGCCTATAGAACTCCACCTTTTCCCACAGAAATCTTAGAGATGATTATGAGGATACAGAAATTCATCAAAAATGCTAATCTACTTTAGTATTATAATTTGCAACTTAGCTTCACCTTTAACTGTGTTTCAATGCATTTAAATATATTACTATTTGCCTAAAGGAAGTTACAATTCCATTATTGTTACAACTCTGCTTATTGATATTTTCACATAAACTTCTATTTTTTTAAGTAAATTTATACATTATTTTTTGTAAAGTGCTTATAATAATACATTCTATGCCAGATTTAGCTTTTTTGGAGCTGCAATTATTATTATATCCATTAATTATTTTCATCATCTAGTTTTTTATACTATACACCATATGCTGAAAAGATTTTTCAATTAATTTACTTTAGATGATTTGGACAATGTATATTGATATTTGCTTTTCTATTTTATTACAACTGGATCTATTAAGAAATTACCAACTATTAAAACCTTTTAAAAACTGCATTTTTTTTGCTAAAATTTGAAATAAAGACGACGGAATTTAGGATCTACCAAGACCTAATAAATAGTAGAGGCATTTAATATTTAATTTACAGAAATGAAAAACTATTTTTATATATAGTTATTTATAAAGTGATTTTTTTTATGTGTGTGAGTGATTATTTATAGCAATTGTAATAAAAAAGTAGGTAGTTTTAAAAACGAGTTTAAAGATTTATTTTTTGTTGATGTGTTGTATTTTTTATTCATATAACCATGATATCGGTAACTTTTTTTTATTTACAAAAGAATAATTCATATGTTTATTTTTATTCATTTATTTTAGTTTTACCTTTTTTTTTTTAAAAAAAAAAAGAGCGATTATTGTTTATATATATCATTTTAAGGTTTTCTTACATTCATTATCTCTATCATTTGTTAGGGCAAAAGTTAGAAATAATATATTTTGCGTTACTGTTTGTTGTTGTTGTTTTTTTAAAAAAATAGCAGGCTTTCATTTCATTTTTAGACAAATCGTTATCTACTCTAGTAAGTTTTCATTTATTTATATGTTTATTATTATATAACTCATAATTAAACTTGAGCAATTACAGTAATATTTCCACTTTTAGCACGATTTTCATTAATTGATTTCTTTCCATCAAGTTTTAATTTTCGATTTCTTTCTTTATATCTAAACACGAATGTGCCCTTAATTTCGTTGGATCTAATGTCCCTGTACAACTTTTACATGACTAATTCATTTCTTTTGTTAATTTGCCATTCTATCTTTTCCAAGAACTTTATCATGTGGATGAAGTGTTAATATTCATTCATTTTATATTTAAAATCCAAAGAGCATGTGCAACAGTTTAATGCTGTTTAAATACTATTGTTTATAAAAAAACAACGCGCTATATAAACTTATTGACTTAATTATAATGTTTGAATCTGAATATAATTCTTAATTTACTAGAATATAGCATGCAATTTAATATAATTTGATTCCTAAATTTATTAATTATTCGTTTTATATGTTTACAATAGCGAAAATATAACTATTTATTCACCCACCCCCACTTTAAAAATAATTTCTCAATAAATTATTAATACTTGCAAACATAAATAACTCATTAATGAGTTCAAATATATTGGCAACTCTATTAAATATTTAATACTATTCTTCATTACTCATTATTTCCTGCTGTATATGACCAAACAATTTTGTCTTTTTTATTCTAATTAAAAATAGTCAACCTTAAAAATTATAAAATTTTATTAATTATGAAAAGATGTCTCATTAAAGTTTTTAAGAGGTTAAATAATTGAATATGTAGAAAGTAATAACAAAAGATTACAGATAAATAACTAGCCTTTCTTATTGCATTGCCATATGTATACCATAATACTAAATTGTGCATTCACTTTACAACTGTTACACAATGCTTTATTTACCACCCTTTTTTACAGTTTACAGTTTTGACTGCCCCAGAAATCTTCTTCAGAACTTTATATCCCCTAGCCTCAACTCTAAATTCAATTTTTAAAATTAGAGTTGAAGCTAGAAGACAAAAAGTTATAAAGAAGATTGGTGGGGCAATCGAAACTGTAAACTGTAAAAAATGGTAGTAAATAAAGCATTGTGTAACAGTAGTAAAGTGAATGGAAATTTTAGTATTATATGGTAAGATTACAGATAGTGATTATGTGGTAGTAATTGACTAACATTATGTGGCAGAAAACAATATATATTCAACATTAAACATCACATGATCACCAAAATGTATGGGTACTGAATTGAGTTCAGACCCATATGATTTTATAAGCTTTTGGGCTTGGGTTGAAAATATTAATGGTGTTTTCTATTTTCTTCTTATTTTTTTTTTTAATTAAAGTGAAAAGGGGGGGGGGGGGGGGTGGTTTTAGTTCCTAAAGATTGGGGGGGGGCTCTCCCAACCCACGCTCCCCCCTTGAGGGGGGCACCACACAAAAAAAAAGGGGGGGGGTGGGGGGAGGGGGGGGAAGAAAGAGGGATTTTTTTAACCCTCCCTCTTGCCTTTTTTTTTTTTTTTTTTTGAAAAAAAGAGAAAATTATAGTGTGGGGGTTTTTTTTTTTTTTTTATTTATATATTCAACATGTATTATTCTTTCTAACTCACACAAGTTAGAAGATAAAAATTATATTTTTCTCACCTTCATAGTAGTTTCTAGTATCTTGTAGTATCTAAAATGTTTGACAGAATTGTGTAATCATAAAAATCAGAATAGATCTCTACTTTTGCACCATTAATTATAAAATTAACTAATGACTGGTAATTGTAAAAAAGTATCTTTTTTCATTTTCATATTGATTTCTAACTTTTGTCTTAACAATATAATTATGCATCTAAGACTCATTATTAACTCCTTTTTATCAAACAACCATACTATTAGCCTGATCTTATTCTTAAAAACTATATTATATGGCAGTTTCTATTATTTGATAAAGCAAATTTAAAATAGGTGGACTTAGAGTAGAGATATGCTCTTTTTATAATACTACAATAAGCTAAAACAATCAAATAGATAAAATCAAATTCTGTATTTATTTTAAATAAGGAAAAAACTATGAGTAGGTTTTTAAATAACTATTTTTTTTTTTTAAATTTAACGATGTCTTAAATATATATTTCTTTTGCGCTACCAAATATCATGATGCTACATACTATTTTTTAAAAATATTATTTCTAAACAGGTAATTTTTAGATTGCATAAATTACAATTAAAATTGCAACAACAAATATCTAGGTAAAGTATTTTTTAATTTATATAATTATTTAGATATGAATGTTTATAAACATATATTTTAATTTATCTATGAATATGTTTGCCCATTAATAAAATTGCCATTACAAAAATATGCCAACCGGATGACTGTAGCTCTTATATCAGCTAGTAGAGACCATTCAAAAATATTCAAGAGATATTTGACCTACTCAAAATTTTTACCCAGTCATGTCTTCCTCCCTTTTATAAATTCTAGTCATGTTTTACATTATCAGTGAATGATCTTCAATACCCAGCAGATAATGAAGTTATCTATTATAAACATCAGAATAATGTTATTGCAATTGTAAGTTCGCATGTTTTACTCAGAAAATCTTCACATCCATATATATATACAAATTTATTTAAGATTTATACATTGTGCATATATTGCATAACATATATATATATATATATTTATGCAAAATTATTAAAAATATAGATCACAAGAGATATCTATATGATGTAAACAATTAAATTTAGAATAAAAGTTATTTCTCTAGAGATTTTTTATTAATAATTTTCAGATTTTTTTTTTTTAACAAAAGGGCAAATCTATGACTTTTACATATTTTTATTCATTTATTACTGAATATTTATTTTTAAAAAGCAGTTAATGACTCTTTATTAATTAAAGATTATTTTATATTTAAAATTTATTTTCAAGGAATCAACTTTAATTATAAAACGAATAAAATTATTTTGAACATTTTTATTGAATAATGCAACAGACTTTTGCTAAAATATGTGAATTGATTAAAGAGTATTTTTATTGTATTTAATTATTATTATTTGATTGTGAATATATATACTGAATTCTTCAAAGATACACTAATCCAGACTAATAAGCTAATTGGATTGTATTTTTAATTTAAATCAAAGAAAATATGTATACCTTTGAAGACTTTTTTTATTAATTCAATATTAATATACTGGTAGAAGGTTTGAGGATGAACTATATATATATATATATTGCAGAAGCTTTGACTATATGGTGAAACTGAACTGATATCAGACCCATATAGCTATCTAGCTTGTTAGGCTGGGTTTGAAGACATTTGCGTGTCTGAAAAATTCATGCTTGCAAACTGATATGAACTTGTTGCATAAACGCTTTCAGTTAGTGTTTAGGTCTAGTTTCTAACTTCTATCCTTCACTGATGATAGCAAATCCTCTTGAAATCAGCTGATCTGAAGGTGGAGCCAACGAAAAAGACAGTGAATTCTGACTCTGACGTTTATGTAAACAAAAATATGCTTGTTTGGAGATTATTGGTAAAGCTCCATCTATTGATCATAAATACAAGTGATAGCAGGTACACATTTTTATAACTTGTTTTTGTTTTTCATATATATATATATATATATATATATATATATATATATATATATATATATATATATATATATATCACTAGATGGAGCTTACAGTAGCTCTAATCAAGCTTTATTTTAAAGTATGATAAAAGAGAAAGAAATCAAAATCTCTATTGGAAAATCCCTATCTCCAGACCAATTGCTTTCAAGCTTATGGCTCATCACAGTGGAGTGCTGGCACACTAGAAACTAGATCTATAAAGTCAGCACTTATAAAACACGTTTCTATCAATTTGAAAGCCTGAACTTTTCAGATATATAAATGTCTTCAAATCCAGCCTTACAAACCAGATAGCTATATGGGTCTGAATTCAGCTCAGTTCCACCATATAGTAATAGTCTCTATAATATAGCATCACAAAAGCCTTCAATGATACACTTATAGTAATTAATAAAACAAGTCATAAATTTTATAACTTGATTTTAAGCTTGCATTTAATGATGACTAGATGGACCTTACCCATAGCTCTAATCAAGCTTTATTTTATAAGGGCTGAAAGAGAAAGGATTCAAAATCTCTATCAGAAAGCCTCTATCTCCAGAACTATTGGTTTTGATCTTATAGCTCACCTCAATGGAGTTCTGGGACTCTAAAAACTAGATCTAAAATACTAATTCAAAAGTCAGCACTTATAAAACATGTTTCTATCAATTTGAAAGCCTGAAGTTTTCAGACATGTAAATGTCTTCAAATCCAACCTTATAAACCAGATAGCTATATGGCTCTGAATTCAGCTCAGTTTCACCATATAGTAATAGCATCTGCATTATAGCATCACAAAAACCTTCAAAGGTTCACTTATAATAATTAATAAAACAAGACATAAATTTCGTCACTTGCTTTTAAGCTTGCATTTAATGATCACTGGATGGAGCTTACAAATAGATCTAATCAAGCTTTATTTTATAAGTGCTGAAAGAGAAAGAATTCAAAATCTCTATTGGAAAATCCCTATTTCCAGAACAATTGTTTTTGAGCTTATGGCTCACCTCAATGGAGCACTGGACTGTAAAAACTAGATCTAAAATACTAACTCAAAAGTCAGCACTTGTAGAACACATTTCTATCAATTAGAAAGCCTGACAATTATGACAACATTTAAAATTCCAAATACTTTAAATGTAGGTATAAGATATGCCATTAATTATTATTTTTTGGTTTAACAAGTTAACCTTGACAATAAAAAATAACACAGGGTTTAACTCAAAAAATAATACTATCTATCTATCTATCTATCTATCTATCTATCTATCTATCTATCTATCTATCTATCTATCTATCTATCTATCTATCTATCTATCTGTCTATCTATCTATCTATCTATCTATCTATCTATCTATCTATCTATCTATCTATCTATCTATCTATCTATCTATCTATCTATCTATCTATCTATCTATCTATCTATCTATCTATCTATCTATCTATCTATCTATCTATCTATCTATCTATCTATCTATCTATCTATCTATCTATCTATCTATCTATCTATCTATCTATCTATCTATCTATCTATCTATCTATCTATCTATCTATCTATCTATCTATCTATCTATCTATCTATCTATCTATCTATCTATCTATCTATCTATCTATCTATCTATCTATCTATCTATCTATCTATCTATCTATCTATCTATCTATCTATCTATCTATCTATCTATCTATCTATCTATCTATCTATCTATCTATCTATCTATCTATCTATCTATCTATCTATCTATCTATCTATCTATCTATCTATCTATCTATCTATCTATCTATCTATAACAGTAATTAACTATTATATACAGTCTTTCAATTTACAGAAGTAGTTTTGATTAATTTCTTAATACTTCTCATTTGCCGTTAAATTAAAAAAAAAACATAATCAAAGCTAATGATATCAAGTCAAATCTCATGAATACCGAATTTTAACATTAGCAATGTGTCTACTAATTATATTCATTTTATTTATATTTATTAACATTGCCTTATTTTTTTTTATTATGGTTTCTTTCTTCATAATTAATCCTAACACTTTCAATATCAAACTTAAATTTATATTTAAATGTCTTGTTATGACACTGAAGCAGTCATTAAATCATTATTATTTTTACTATTTACACACTTGTAATATTTTAATATTTTTTAATATTGCATATGGATTCATCTATATATGATAACATATATCCACACAAAATTTGATACACAATATTACTTTTCTGCTTCACAGGGATGACAATTTTAGAATAATTCATTAACTTATTAAAATTATTTGAAACACAAAATGAAACATTGAACACATCCTTACATATATCGTTAACAAATGTGTTTAACATTTGAAATATCTGAAATAGATATGCATTTTTATTATCAATCTTCAACTCCTTTACATCATCATAACTCTTTTAAATTGACATAAATTATTTTTAATCTGTTCAACCTTATAATCAACTTTAAGCATTTCCTAGAAAAATATTTCAATATTTTTTTTATTTATCACATTGGTAATGACATAATTTTTCTTTACAAGCAAAAAAGATCTAAGATGTGCCATCTTATGCATAATTAATATTTTTGATTTATAATTTACATATCTCCTTTTTTGCAATGGTTTGATTATTATATATTTTTTTATTTATCACATTGGTAATGATATAATTTTTCTTTACAAGCAAAAAAGATCTAAAATATGCCATCTTATGCATAATTAATATTTTTGATTTATAATTTACATATCTCCTTTTTTGCAATGGTTTGATTATTAATTTACAACTTAACATAATATTATCTCTTGTAATAATTAAATCCAAATACTTAATACTTTTGTTTTGTTCCTTTTCAATAATCCATTTCAAGCCATTCAAATGATTTAACTTCTCTACAAGCAAATTTATAGTATTGATATTTATGTAAAAAAAAAAAAATCAACATACCTTTTATAAATTTTAATATCATTAAAAGTACACATATCTGAAATTATACTCTCATTTGTAGACAAAACAAAATTTCAAACTTATGCAACAACAGGCAGACCCATAGATCAATCTTTAGACATTTCATAATATCCACCTTCAAAAGAATCAACAATGTTTTCATAAAATTTTTTTAAAGAATCAATAACAAATTTTAGCACATATTTAATGTTTTCATAAATTTTTTTTAAAGAATCAATAACAAATTTTAGCACATATTTAAGAAACACTTTTACTTTTTAATGCATGCTCAATTATTTTTATGCAATCCATTCTATCAATAGAATGGTACATTTCTGTCACATCTAATAAAGCAATATTATCAATTGCATTAATCACTATATATTTAATACTATGTATAAAATCAAAAGGACAAACAATATTTTCCTCAAATCCTAAAAACTTTTATGACAGCTTCCCAATATATTTAGAAGTTTCGTATATAAATGAACCACCAAAATCAATCTTAATTTCTAAGACATTACCTTATTGTTTGCAAAAATATGATGGCATATAGAGCGGGAAGGATATATCTTATAGTACACATTGTTACTTACAGCTTTATTCTTAGGTTTTTAAAAATATTGTTAATAAATTTTATTCTCTGACCATCCATATTATATTCTTCAATCAAAAATATACCAAGATTATCCATTTGCACTTTAACTTTCTCAATATATGGATATTTCATCATTAAATACATCCAGAGTTCTTTATATTTTTTCAGACAAATAAATTTATCATTTGTTAGCTTCTGTTTAAATTCCAAATTGGTTAGTTCGTATGAATTTTTATATGGAATCCATTTACATTTATGACATTTTTTTAATAATTTCATCAGCAATATGTATATCATTAGGAATTATTTCAAATGATTTTTGAACAGTTGCATTTTAATTTCAAATTATAATCAACCCAAGTACTGTTGACATATTTATCTTCCTGATTTAAAATAAATTTCTAGATCAAATGTATGTTTGTATCTGATAAATTAACAAAATTCGTATCATTATAAGTTTGTGGATACTGCTTATTAAATAAAGGATCAATTTTCTTCTTAAATTTACTATAACTGAAACACACAGGTTTATTATATACCTGTGTTTATTTATGTAATATATAGAGTATATGAGCACAGACTTTCACATGACCCACCACTCTCCACACTATCTCATAACACTGATACATCTGAACACATATATGTTGAGAAGATAAATAATCACCAATATACATATTTCATGCTAAACTAGCTATCATTAGTTGGTCAAGATTACCATCTCTACACATGTATTCTATAAGTGCTCAGATATATATTAAGATAACCAATCCTCATACTTCAATGGACAGGCTTCAATCTACTCCACATACCAACTCTTCAACCATCCGTCCAATTGAAAATCTGATGATGAAATGCGCAAAGGCCATCCTGAGACCGAGGTTCTTGTCACATTCATGTTGACCTAACATCAATCTGACCCCTCATGTACTTAAGTTCAAATAATTTAAATCCATTTTCACAAACAATTTTATATTCAACCAATCCTACCATTCATTTAAAATTAATAAATTTTCAATTGTTTTCATTTACCTCTGGATATTAAAAAGTTATTTTTTTTATTTTTTAAGTACATCATTTAAAATTACTGATTTTAATTTATCCATACACCATGGTACTAAATTTAAAAAGTGTTGCATTGCAACAATTTGGGAATATGTGATACACTTTACAATCTTTAAAAAAAGTTTGCATTTAAGTTTAATCACTTTTTTGCTTTGTTTTCATCACTCCTTAATCACCCATTATTTCTTAATGTCACTTAAGTGCATTATATTAATATAAAAAAGAATATAAATAAAATATATGTTAATTAAAAACTATTGTAATAACAATATAAATAATAAATATAAACGCAATTAACAATTATTTGCAGTTTTTTAATATGCAGAAGTACTTTTGATTAATTCCTTAACCCATGTCATCTACCATTAAATTCAAAAAAACATAACGGAAACAAATGTCATCAACTCAAATACCATGAATTCCATATTTATTGTCAGCAGCTTGTCTATTAATTATATTCATCTTATTTTTATTTAATAAAACTGCCTTATTTTAATCTTTTATTATGTTTTTTTTTTCTCTTAACACTTTTAATATCAGACATTTCCTTTTATGGTCCAAGAAAACTGAAGCAGTCATTAAATCAGTATTCTTTTTATTTTTCACACAGTTATATAACAATTCATGCTTCTTTAATCTTTTCCCAATATTACAGACAAATTCATCTATATATAATAATATATATTCACAAAACATTTGATAAACAACATACTTTTAAAACTGATATAATATTAAAATAATACAACATTAATGAAAAAGTAAATACTCTGACAACTAATACATAAATATTAGACACTAATACATAAATATTAGACAAGAATCATAATATAACTGAAAAAAATACATAAATAATTACAAAAAGCATAAAATTATCAATTAACATTATACCCCATTTACCAAGAAGTAAATTATTCACATCCTTCAGCCTGGAGGTTTCACAAGTTATCAGGATACAGTTTTACAAATATATATATTTTTTTTCATTTGTTGAAATTGTAAATTAAAATATTAGATGCACACCATTTAGAATTATTTTTATATAAAAGATTTCCTTAAAACATAAGCACACAATTATATTAATGGACATTCAGTTTTACAAAAAATATATTTTTTAAAAAAACAATAAAGGCACCATCAATTTATGTTAAAGCATTAAGTTAACATTTTATTTTTTTTTTTATAGGAAAAATATATCTTTATTCAAGATGATTACAAAAAAAAACGTATACATAAATTTACTAACAACTCCTACTAGAGAATTCTAAGTCACATCATTTTTCATGCTTGGTGTATTCAGTACAATTGTAGTTGATGCTCTTCAAAAGGTCTATATTATTAATATACAAAGACAGTTTTAGAGGCCAGGCCACAATTCTGATTAATTTAGAATTTCTTTTAAACTCCACCAGCTTTAACTGTCTGGAAATCTCTTTGGTTGAGGCAATATTTATTGAATATTAACTTAATTTCTTATGGGTTAATTTTTGTAGCTTGCAGGTAGTAAACTCTTCTCTATCTTGCCACAATCTTATGTCTATTCAGGTGAACTAAGAAAATATTTCTTTTTATATTGTATGTAGTTAAAATATGCCATCTCTTTTAGTGCCAGTTCTCTCTCTTTAACCATCATGCATCGGTATTCATTTTATTATTCCTGAATTGTTTGTAGTCAATTGCATGCAGATTTCATTATAATCCATAATAATTTGACTCCACATGTTCAAGTGTAATGCATTGGGTGTCATCAAATGGTCCCTGGTTTTGAGGCCACATAAATGTTTTTAAAAAATTGTCCATGAAACCAGCATACAATTTCTGAAAATCAAGTCACATCTAGTGATCCACAGTGCAAAGAGAATAAAAACTGACATTCTTATAACAGCAAATTTACCATTTTCTAATGTCTTTACAAAGTTCAGATTCTCTTTACAACCACATTTGATGCTCCCAAATATCTTATCTCTTAAATTGTTTAAATAACAACATTGGAAGAAAATATGACCCTGAGTTTCTTCATAATCATTATACAGGCTACATGTCACAGTTTTTTCATATTTCTCTTACAAGTCACCAGGTGATGGCTTATTGGCAGTAAACACAGACAGTACTTTGTTATATAATCTACTATCTTGGGCTCAAAAGCCCAAAATCTTGACTTCTTAATTAGACCTTTTACAAATATATCAACTAATGAAAAGATTTTGTTTTGTCTAGGGTGAATGATATTGTAGATATCCCAGTAAGTATACTTTTTATTGATTATTTGATCAATAACTATTAATAAACCATTTAAATGTTGTTTTATTTTTGTGATCCATTTTGAATTAATCTTGTGGGGGGGTGTCCATAGGTTCCACTGTATCATATACTAAATCTTCACTTTGCCTAACTTCCACCATAGCAATGATAGAGCTTTTTGTAAGACCACAATTGTGTGCAGATCAAGATCGTTCAGATGGTTTGACTTCAGCACTTTAGTAATACTGATACAGACTGTTTTTCTTGCATTTCTTTTTCCATAGTAATTTGGTGCAAAGTGAATTGATGGTATTCTGGAAAGCCTTGGTCAGCATGACAATCAGTAGGTAATAATTTATATGTGGAAAAGTGAGCATGTTCAACAGTGTCACTTTTCCATGGAGTGACAGGGAGATTCTGGATAACTTTTCAGTTACTTTGTTTTGTAAATGATTTTCTTTGTCATTTCTTGTCTCATTGCCATTCTCAACAGTGCAACTGGGAACCCTAGAACATTTTGTGGTTTTCTGAAAAATCTGGATGTTACTACCTTCCCATCATTCACTTTCCATACTGTTGACTTCATCATGTTGATTTTCACATTAAATTTATCTGTATACTTTTGCTTGATATAATTTAGGTAGATGTTGGGGAGAAGGGAGAAAAATGATAGCATCATTGACATATGATATATGGTGGATCACCTCTCTAAGAGCCAGTACATATATTCACAGCAGTTTCTCCTCAACCATCTTGAGGAAGGGATCTATGTATGTAATGAAGCAAAGAGTGCTCAGTGGAGACACCTAGGGATGAACCTTGGGGCCAGTGATCCAGCAAGAGATATGTGAATCGTCCTGTTGAGTAATAGATTTGCAATTATCTTCACATAAACCAAAGGGCCTCCATAGCACCTGAGAAGATAAAACAGAAGCCCAGGCATGATGGAGTCAAATGCATCAGCAATGTCTTACTGGACTACAATAGGCCAAAGTCTCTTCTTAAGTCTAACATGCTCCACCATTCCAGAAAAATATAATTTAATACTAAGGTCTAGAAGCAAATATTATTAGAATATAAGGAAGATTTATTAGAGAGAACAGGGTTTAAATTTACATTGTAACACTAATAATAATAATTAAGTATATAATAATATAGTTTTTATTGAAATTTAATTGTATATAACTTAAATTATAAATCATTACAATTATTTCATATTCCTCTCATCTGTTTCCATTATTTTAACCAGAGCATAATGCTTTTCCAATGAAAAGTAAACTAATAAATCTTTATAATATATACTTGAGATGTAAAAAAAAAAACAGGCAAAACTCTCCATACAGTAGTGCCACTCAGTGCCAAACAGAGTAATCAATGGATGCCAGAAAGCTTGTGCATAAAATCCCTATCTCCCAAGACTGGTTTCTGGCTTGTGGCCTTCATCAGTGATGAGCTTCAGATCTGAGAACACTGCACCTAGATCTTAGGGTCTAATACAACTCTCCAGCAGCCACCTTCTATCTCTACTTAACTACAAAACTATGAGAATGAAAATGCAATATTTTCAATCTAAGCTCAATGCTTATATAGTCATATGGGTCTGAACTCAGTTCAGTACCCATACATTTTGGTGTTTTTGGCTCTTTAACAACCATAGCCACCACTATCCTATTAGGCAGGATTGGTGTTAAAACACTAAACATCACATGATCAATATTCCTTATGATAGCACATTACTGTTATTAAAACAGGAAAAACTCTCCAAACAGTAATGCCACTCAGTGTCAAACAGAGTAATCAACAGATGTCAGAAGGCTTGTGCATAAAATCCCTATCTAGTGCCTTCTCATCCAACATCCCCAGACTAATTTCTGGCTTGTGGCTTTCATCAGTGAGGGGCTTTGAATCTGAGAGCACTGCACCAAGATCTTAGGATCTAATGCAACCCTCCAGCAGCCACCTTTTATCTCTACTTAACTACAAAACTATGATAATAAAATTGAAAATGCAATAATATCAACCTATGCTTAGTTGCTTATATAGTCATGTTGGTCTGATGAAGGCCACAATCCAGAAACTAGTTTGTGGATGTTGGATGAGTTGGCCCTAGATAGGGATTTTATGCACAAACCTTCTGGCATCCATTGATTACTCTGTTTGTCACTGAGTGGCACTACTGTATGAAGAGTTTAATAACCATGATGTGCTAGCATAAGAAATAGTGATCATATGATGTTAGTGATTTTAAAATTAATATAAAGGTGTTTCTATATGTAGTTAAAATAGTTCATTCATTAAAAGAAAAATGGATTTATCCTGGAGAAAACCATCATTGAACTATAGTAATACTGAAATGATATATTTCAAAAACATCAGTGAAGACAAAACATTTTTTTTAAATTTTGATGTAAAGCATTTAAAAATATTAAAGAGCAGATATAAATATTGCAAAACATAACTCTTCAACAGTTTTATCCTTAAGATATTGGAAATACTACATTTTACATTTGTTACTATCAATTAATTGGATTTAAAAATTACTTTGTAGTAAATTGAAAGATTTTATGTTGTTTATTTATATAGAATATTTATTGAGTTAAATGTGAATGTGTTTAAGGCTTCACACTCTTAGCTGGCTTATTTATATAGAAATTTAAGTAGAAAAAAAGGTGGGATCATCTTTCTCTCATAAAATCTTTGCCTTGTGTTTTGATTTGAGTATTCCCTGTGCAGTCAAATCTGATTGGCTGTCATTTAAGCATTTTAAAGACACATCTGGCAAAGATTTCAGCCTTTCACATAATTATTATATAATCTGTTTTTGCTTAATAAATAAATATATTTACATTTGTTATTATCAATTCATTGGATTTAAAAATTAGTTTGTAGTAAATAGAATGATTTCACATTATTTATATGTAATATTTAATGAGTTAAATGTGAAGGGGTTTATAGTTTCATGCACTTAGGTTGAGACTGGCCTATTTATATATAAATTTAAGTAGAGAGAAAGATGGAATCATCTTTTTCTTGTAAAATCGTTGTATTGTGTTTTGACATGAGAGTTCCCTTTGCAATCATTGTTACATCTGATTTGCTGTTGTATAGCATTTTGAAGGCACATCGTAAGCATAAACTTGAAATTCACAAACAGTTTTTATGCAAGTAATGCAAGCTATGTATAATTCCCACAGCATGTTAATATTGAATAAATACAAATGAACAATTGCTGAGAAATAATTTAAAATTGTTGACTTTGGAATTTCCAGTAAGCTTTGTTTAAAATTTATTTTATGAATTAGACATTGTTTGAGGACACCTATCACTGAGCAAAAATAAACTTATTTAAAAATAATTAAACTTATGATTAATTCTGCAATTAATTAGAAAAAAAATAAGCAGGTTTTTTTCTTCCAATGTGTGTTCTTTCCCTGCATGTGTGCTTTTCCATATGTAGAGTCATCCAGTATCTATATTTATATCCCCCCTAATGTAATTGTTTGATAATTGACATTTTTACATTTCCACCTTTTGACCTCTTACATTAAAGTTTAAAAAGTAATTTGCTATCTGGGGAATTAAACTAAAAATGTAACAACTTAAAAATAATTATTTATAAAATTAAAAAAAAATAAAGAATTACATATAAATTATACTGTTTTGAACATAATATTATACACTACTCCTTATAACAATTCAGAACTATATGAAATACGTTAGAAGCTCACCATAATATCTATTATTTTAATTAAAATATTTAAGAACGATTTTTAAATACGAACAAGGAAGTGAAACTTAAAATAAAATGTATGCACCTTATCATATATTCTTCTAAGTTTCTTTTAATTAAAAATGAACAACTTTTTAGTAGTAATAAATTAATTTTTTATCCCTTAATTTAAATAGCTTAGTTTTATTTACACTAATTTAATCTTTATGATACTAGCATTAACAAATAAACTTTTACTAATAAATAATTTAGAAAGAAATGCTTTATTATAAGCAGGCAAATTAAATAATAATTTTTAAGATTTAAACTTAAGTATTACTACAGTTTAATATAAAGACTAAATTTTAAAACATTAGAGACTATACAAAAGTAATTCTAGCTTTTAATGAATTTTAGCACTATTTTATTATCAGACAGAAAAATATATTCCTATTTAAACATTTGAAAATTAATTAAAACTAAAAATAAATTCAATCAACATATAATAAAAATATTAAAATGATTCTTAATAATAATTAGGACTCATGAAAGTGCTTATTATAATTAGTTATAAATTAAGTTAGCATTTAATTTGAAAATCTTAATAAAATTAACTGGCAATAAATTTAAGATTTTTTTTTTTTTTACACTTAGGTAAATTAATAACTGAAATAAGGCTTATTATATACCTGTATCAATGTATGTAATATATAGGGTATATGAGCTCAGACTTTCACATGCCCTATCACTCTCCACTCTATCTCATAACCCTGATACACCCAAACACATATATTGTGAAAAGATAAATAATCGCCAATATTAGTATTTCATGCTAAATCAGCAATCATCAGTAGGCCCAGATTATCACTTATTGCATATATGTGTAGAGATGGTAATCTGGACCAACTGCTGATTGCTGGTTTAGCATGAAATACATATATTGATGATTATTTATATTTTCAACATATATGTGTTTGGGGATATCAGTGTTATAAGATAGAGTGGAGAGTGGTGGGTCACGTGAAAGTCTGTGCTCATATACTCTATATATTAGGTAAATTAAATAACTGGGATTTTAGCTTTATTGGAAAAAGCTAGGGAAAACAAATTTAAACACTTTATCATTAATCTTAAATAACTATAAATTTTATTAGCATTTTACACACAATTTTAACATTGTTTTATAACAGTAATTTTTTGACTCCAATTGACTATTCATTCCCTTGAGGAAAGAGTTTAAGGCTGTGTGCATTATTGGTATTTAATTTTTTTTATTTATGTTCTGTATTATCATCCCTTTTTCATGTACTTTACTAATTTTAATGGAATATCTAATATAAACTAGTTTCATTTTACACTTTAGTTTAATATTTATGAACAAGAATATAATATCATCAAATTGTTTAAATAAAGTAAGTTTTATAAAAATAATATTTGTTTTACATTTAATCTAAACATTTATTAGTAATGTTCCAACAACACTAAATAGTTTAAATAAAATAGGTTGTATAAATGCTACTTTCATTTTCATTTTATTTTTAGAAATCAATGGTTTTAAAATTCCCACTAACACTTTTATTACCATAACTAATGCCTTTAGCTCCACAATTATCATGTTCTGGTCACATCCTGTATTGAGAATCATTAATATATAAATGCCTAGTTAAGAATATACATGGTTTCAAAAAAGGGTAAGAAAATAATGGTTAAAGGGGATATAAATGGGCATATTAAAGAATTTGATTATGTAGATAACAAGAATGGATGACTTTTGAAGAATTTTTGTCAGAGAATAATATGAGCATTGAAAATTTATCAGATGTTTATGAAGTCAATACACATACTCTAGAAATAATGTATTTCATACAATAGATTATGTATTGGTAGAGAAAGATGGAATAAATAAAGTACAACAAATTAAAGAGTTTGATAATAAAGACAGAGTATGTAATAGTGATTATAATTTCTTTATAATAGAAATGGTTAGTAATGTGATGAAGAACAGTAATAAAAGTAGAATAAATAGTGAATGATGTGGATGGAGAATGAATAATAAGAATAAGTTAAAAGAATATAAAATAAAAGTAGGAGAAATCATGGAAGAGTTTGTTGGAAATCAATATAAGAACTGGTGTGGTGAAATAGAAAAAGTGGCAAAAAGGGTTTTAGGTAAAAATATTAAGAATAAAAAAAAGTGAGAGTTAATCAAAGTATAAAAGTGAGAAAAAAAGCATGCAGAGAATATAAGTATTCTATTAAAAATAAAAGAAAGTGAAAAAGAAGTTAATTTTAAATGGGAAAAGTATTATTAAAATGTTGGCTAAAATAGATAATTTTAGAGTGAATGAAATTAAATAATAAATTGTTGGAGAATATTAATAAAAGTGGAAGAGATAGAAGTAAAAATTTGGGATATATATTAAAAGAAGTCAAACTTAAATAAGTATTTAAGAAATATAAAAAATAGGTTTTATAATAGTGTGTTGAAACCGCCGGAGGGCGTGGTTTGTTTGTAAACAAAGATAAATATAATGTTGCCATGGCAGGTTTTTTTTTGGTTTGGTTTGTTTATCACATTTATAAAAGTAATATCAAATAAATTTTTTAACACAAAAAAAATTGCATAAAAAAATCAAAAAATGATTTTACAAAAAGTACTTAATTTTTTTTTATTCTTTTCATTACATATATTTTCGGGACAGGGTTTTTTTCTATGTATTTTTGTTTTTTTTGTTTATTACATTTAAAAGTACTATCAAATTAATTTTGAACCAAAAAAAATACATCAATTAAAAATGAATTTTAAATATTAGTAGTTACTTTTTATTCTTCTCATTACTTATATTTTCGGTTCCTGTATTCTACGAAATCAGCTTTTTATTTTTTTGTTTGTTTTATTTTTATAAATTACAAATAAATATATTTCCATTTAATGGTAACATTTACAACCAAAAGTCAAACTTTGGGTGAGGGGGTTACAATTTATAACAGAATGAAATGCAACTCGAAGGTTGACAAAGTTTTTATGGAAATTACCAAAAACATAAATATATGTGGCAATTAAAACCAACTTTTTGGGCTCTTCAGGAACAACATGTCTGCAGCTTCAAGCTCTTTTGTTTGATAACTCTTCCAGAAGTCAGAGAATTCTTTAACATTCAGAAACTTTCCTATTTCAGCCATTTGATTAAGCTCACAGTTGTTCTCGCAGAAACATGACTTAGAGTGAGATTTGATCCGAATCTCATTTGCACCTACACTTGCCCAATTTTTTGAGCAGGAAATGTGGGCTAGGGAAGCATGAAACTATTCTTATAATTGTTACTAGACATTCCTAAAACATGGGAGATAGAGGGGGAGGTGGTCTTAATGAATATTAAAATAGTTTTGACAATCGGAATTCCAGCCACCCTCACACAATACTGTAGCCAAAAGTTAAATGTGATCACACATCAAAAATTCTTAGCCCAAATCTGAGCTGTAAGCTGACACGATAGCTTCTGCAGAAGATTAAATGTCATGTTTCTGTGCATTAGCATAGAAATAGACACAGCAGCCACCCCATACAACAGACTATTTCTAGGCTTACGCATTAGAAATAGAACGTTCGATAGCAGAAGCCACCTAAACAGTATATTTCCGTGCGCTATCATAGAAATAATGCCCTCCGGTCGTTTCAACATGCTATTATAAAACAACCAAAAATATTGAGTTGCAAAGGACAGGGTAATAACAAACATAAAAGCATATAGTAATGGAAATATTAGAATTACAAAAAATGAAATTAATGAAGCAGAGAAGAAATCAAAAGGTGGAATGGCAAGAGGTTTAGATGGATGAGCAACCAAATGGTGATGAATTTAGTAAATAGTGTAAAATTAAACATATTATCATGTTTTAATAAGATGGCACAGAAGAGAAAATTTTCACATGGCTGGAATAGCACATGAGTAGGGTTACTACTTAAGGGGAAGGGGAAGGATCATAGATAATTATCAATTATAGACCAATAGTATTAATGCTTAGTGTTATATAAAGTTTTCACATATATGTTGGCTGCAAGAGACACAAAGGAAATGAAATAAAATAATATAATGAATAAAATGTAAGGAAATTTTTAATCAGATAGGTATATAGGAGATAGTTTATTTACAGTTACTCAACTTATAGATATGGGTAGGAATACAGGTAGACATTTATATATGTTTTTTTATAGATTATAGAGAAGGCATATGATAGAGTAATTGGAAATACTTATGGGTAAATTTAGTAAATTGGGGAAAGAATTGAGCTTATGGGGATTTTATTAAGATATTGTATGAAAATAATTGCTATACATATTAATTAGGAAATGCAGAATCAGTTAAAGTTAAAATAGGATGGGATTAAGGCAAGGGTACTCTATGTCACCTATTTTGGTTTTGATATATTTTGACAGAAATGGAAAGAGCAATAGAAAAACTGGAAGAGGGTAGAGAAACCATTTGGAAAATAATCCCCCATTTATATGATTGAGAAGTATTTTGGACGAGCTTGCATGATAACTTTTTACATATAACTATAGATGGCACTAAAAAAAATGTTGTAGTCATATATAATAAGTTTTATGGTAGAAAATCATATACAAAGATATGTATATATAACCGGAAATTTCTTAATTGAAACGGAAAAAGTATTAACTTTTTATGTAATTACAAATTTTAAACTTAATTCTAAACTAAAAATGTGTAGGAATTTAATATTTCAATAAATATATATATATATCCATTTTTTGACAACACAACAATGGCCAATGGATTGTTTATATTTTAAACTTACTTCCTTTTTGAGATCTCAAATGACTCCCCATAGGTTCAAAATAAATGACTTACATGAAAAAATAGAGAATTTATATATATAAACACAAATCTAATTATTAAAAACGTAAGAGAATTTAAAAACTTTTTTTTTAGAAATCATGTTATTTATTTAAAAATTATATCTCGACTACAACATTAATTTTATTAGAAAATTAGCAAGACTAAAATAAAATGTGTAGAACAATTGAAATATTTCTATAAGGATTTCTTCGTAACAACCTTTACCTAGTAAATTAAAATCATTTACTTAAGTAGAAGAGTAACATAATCAGGTTAATAAGAATTTGCAAACAGTAAAATTTCAGTTAGGAGATTTATCTCTGCAGCTGGCTTTCTTTTAATCAATACAAAAGCTCAGAAAAAAAAAGTTTTAACTCTTTTATACCTAATGTGTGTCTGCAGTATGTGATAATGGTATATTATTGGTTGTGATATGTTGGACTGTTTCCATCATCTATGAGTGAATGTTGAATGTATAGAAAATTGTAAATTTTATTTAAACTTTTCAAATACAAATAACTTGTTAGTAATAACTCACAGATAGACAACACATTAGTAATTGCACAACGTTTCCAGTAGTATTATTCTCCACACTTCTTCAGGTTTGCTGACCTGATATGCATAGTGGTTTGTATTTACATAGAAGTTGAATCTAAAGGTGTTAGTTCAACATCTATACAAGTAAAGTCACTGTGCATATCAGGCCAAGAACAACTGAAGAAGGTTGAAGAATAATACTAATCAAAACGTTGTGTAATTACTAACCTGTGTTGTCTATTTGTGTGTTAGTACTAACAAGTTGTTTGTATTTGGAAAGTTTAAATTTCACTTATAGATGATGGAAATAGTCCAACAATTTACATATTTTATACTTATTCTGATCGATTCATTATTGTGAATAATTATAATAAACATTAAATAAAACAATATGTATTATAATTACGCAAAACTATGGTTATCAAAATTTTTGCATTTGTTAAATAATATTTTAAAGCATTGCGTGGAATGTAATCTTTATATTGTAAATTAATTAATATTAAATGTATACATATATATACATGGAGATACAAAAATACAATTAGTAGACATCAGCCATTTTAAGTTTAATATGCTTGTTTTTAATAGGCACTTTGCTTTATTATTCATATCTGAAAAATATTACCAAAAATACACACAATGCTAAGGTTAATTTTTTAAATAATTAAATATATATAATTGATGATTGTGGTAATATGTTGGACTATTTTCACAATCTATCGGTAAATGTTCAATGTACAGTAAACTTTAAACTTTATTTAAACTTTTCAAACACAAACGAGTTGTTAGTAATAACACTCAAATAAACAATTTAATATATTAAGCTATTTCCACCATCTATTTGTAAATGTTGTATGTATAGAAAAATTTAACCTTTATTTAAACTTTTCGAATATAAAAAATTTATTAGTAATAACATACATCTGTGTTGTTGTCTATTTGTGCGTTATTACTAGCAAGTTGTTTGTATTTGAAAAGTTTAAATAAAGTTTAAACTTTTCTATACATTCAACATTTACTGATCGATGGTGGAAATAATCCAACATATCACATGTCATATACCATCATCACAAATATTCAGGCAAATAATAATTGGCGCTACTTTATTTTTTATATATAATGAATAGTGCACAAATTAATTACTTTTTATTATATATTTTTATTATTTTGTCTGTAACAAGAGATTGCATTTTTGATGTTGTACACCACAACCATGATTATTAATTGCTACAATTATATCTTTTACTGTTTATAGTGTATTTTTAAAAATAGAGCACTATATTTCATGTGTAGATACAGTAATTAAAATTTATTTGCTATATATTTATAAGGTTTTCATTTATAAGATTAATGTCACACATTATTATAATATTAAGATATTTTAAATATTGGATTTCAATTGTACTTTCTGGTAATAGTATATTATTTTTTGCAATATATATCATACATGATTTAAATTTTCATTCCTCTAACTGAAGTTATTCAACAATGTCAAAAATGATTAATCTTTTATTGTACATACTGTCAAACCCTGTTGCCAAAAAAAATCAATTTATTATTCATAGCTGGTCTCTTCATTGATAATTATGCCATATATATATAAATACAGTACAATTTACATAAATTATATTCTTTTAGAAGTACTTTCGACTATACATTTTGTAGTCTTTATCAACTATATAACATTGAATAATCAAAACGAGACAACCTTTAACAATACCCATAGTTCAATTGAGATTTCCCACAATTCTGTTATCTTAACATTTGATGACTGGCAATTAATTAACATTTGACGATTTCTTGAAATCAACATAGCCTCTTTTATTTTATTTTATTTTATGTTATATAGTTGATAAAGACTACAAAATGTATAGTCGAAAGTACTTCTAAAAGAATATAATTTATGTAAATTGTACTATATTTTGATATATATATATATTGATTTGTATATTACATATATTGTGAAACGAATACAGATATCAAACTTTATTATATATATATATATATGATCATGAACCTGTAGCTATTATTGTACTCATCTAATGTATGGAAATAAAATATAAATAAAAACACTATAAGACTTTTTAATAATAAGATGACTAAATCATAAGATCTAATTTTATAATCTTTTACATGTTACTATTTTGAAAAGTGAACTAATAAAAAAAATTGAAAAGCAACAATCATTTGTAAAAGAGATTTATGTATAGCAGGGTGGTTTTTTTTTTGCAGAGATGTATTTTTATTATAAAGATTATTTTAATACAATCTAAACAAGTATAATACTTAAAAAAGTATAGCAAAGAATCCCGCCAATAATGGGCAACATCTATTATAATAGAGAGCTGCAATTAGGAAAAATGTTGAAGTGTCAATGAAAAAATCACATTAATTAAAATTAACAGACTATAAGACATTTTTGGTTATTTTAAAACATTTCAGAGTAAATTGGATATTCATTAAATAACTTTTATTTTATTTTGCTCTTTTTCTCTCATTCTTTTAATTTCTGGATTTGATACAATTATTTATGAATGTTTTCTGTTTATATGTATTTACTGTAGTAGTTGATCCCTACTAAGAATTTTAAAATACACGATTTTTAAAACTAAAATTAAAAAAAACTTCATTAAGTGTATTGTAGTTACCCATCATATATCTAGCTTTTAAAAATAAAACTGTTTTGTCAAGCATTGGTGGTCGACAGGTCAGCGAGAGGTGTCCCGGGTTAGCAGGTTTGCTTCCCTGCTGATGCTATGACACATGAGAAAAAATAAAATAATATAAAACTGTTGTGTTAATTTCATTTTTGCGGATAAATTTGTCTTTTTGTTCCAATTCAAGCTTTTCAATTTAGAAAATTTATAAAGGTAGCATTTTCTTTCATTTGCATTTTAAGTGCATAATGTTGTTTTAAGTAAATAAATAACAAGGTATTTAAACTAATAGATTAAATCATTATTGATAGTTGTGATTATAATATTACTAATGGAATATATGTGTACGGTTATTTATATTATGTATAAGAGAGCTGCTTTATTGAAGTTTAATAAATTTATATAAATATTTATTTATTTTATTTCAGTTATTTTTTTATTCAATGTAAATATTTTTTATTATTTGAAGGCAATGATGTTCTAAAGCATGTAAAAGGTGTCTGTACCGACATCTGAACATACTCGAATGTACATCATGTAGTTTCAAAGAACAAGTATTCAAAGGATACTGTGGAAATTCTGGCACCAAGAAGAGATTTTGCAGAGGGGTTGTTTATTCTTTGAGGAAAAGTTTCATTACTTCTTAATAATCTTTTAAGTCAGATAAATCGATTTTGTTACCAGAGAATTTAAAAAAACATAAATAGAATGATGAATTTATAACCAAGATGAATTGTTGAAAAAATAAATAGTCATGGGACTTGCAAACCTCCAGTCAACTGTCTTACTCCCTAAAGTTCTATGATGGTATAATGATGTTGATGAAAAATATATATATATATAATAAAAAAGAAAATAAAAAAATTTATCTCTTGAAAAGAAGACACAAGAAAATCAGCAAAACGTGAATATCCAGAGGAAAACCACCAGCATTTGAATCAATCCATGTATTATATATATTTCTAAGAATTATCAACTCTTTATACCTAGTCATAATTATCTTCCTAGCAAGTATTAATGGACAATAGACTGTTTATTTGAAGAACTGTTAAATTTTGTCTTAATGGAATTCCTTTAAAATATCCGTCACCTCCTTTCTAATCCTTAATCAAAATCACCATGGGATCAACTAAATAACAAATTTAATGAACTTTGTATTTAAAACTATATAATAAAAAAGAGAGAAAAGAAAAATAAATTATTATGATTTTGTTTATATATATATAAGACATATTTTGTGGGTTCATCCATGTTAAAAAATTTAAATATTGATATACCGGATGTTTCAACTTGATCACACAAGTCTTGAACACATATTTTGTATACAATGGACAGCATTACAGACGAGTTTTTGGTACTCTCATGGGCTCACCTATCTCAGGAGTAATAACTGATTTACTCATGAGTAATATAGAAACTCGTGCTTTAGAATCAACATCTTTAAAACGTTTCATTTGCTCAGATACATAAATGACACTTTTGTCATATGGCAACATGAAAAAAATAAATTAGATGATTTTTTTTACATTTAAATAATATGCATCCTCATATGAAATTTACAATGGAGACAGAGTCTGATGAAAAACTCCATTTTCTTGATGTTCTAGTCACCAGAACACCAAATAGTTTATTTTTTCATTTTACAGAAACAATATACATACTGATAGATATTTTCATTTCCATTCTCATAATCACCCAACTCAGATAGTTTCTGTATCCAAAACTTTTTTAAAGAGAGAATTTAACTTTTCAGATAAGTCACATCTGGAAGAAGAAATAAATCATATTAATAGTGTTTTATTAGCAAATAGTTATAATTTTAAATTTATATAAAAAAGCCTTATTTCAAGCCCAAAATGGACAAAATAAAAAACAAAGAGATGATAAATCAGCTATTAGGATTTGTGTCCAATATGTAAAAGGAACTACAGACAGTATTGGATGTATATTAAAATGCTTTAATATAAATTCAGCATTTTCGACTCATCAAAAGATCAGCAATATAATAACCAAGCCTAAGGATTCAATCTCTCTAAGGAGTTTTACATATATTAGAAATAGACAAGTTAGATACTGTGAACATGAATATTAATTATTTTCAAATTATTTTATTTATTATAATATTAAATAATTTTAAGTTTTATATATTAAAGCTTTTGTTAAGAATTTTTTTAGGTTATAGAGAACATTATTTGTATCTTAAGATGATTGATTCATCCTGAAATTGTAATTTATAATAACTTTATTGTAATGAAAAAAAAAAAAGCTTGTTATTTTATTAATATCATGATATGACTTAACTGTAAATAAAAGTGTAGATGTTTTTTTATTTATTAAATTTAATTTTTGTATTTTTTTTTAGTTATAAGATTGTCACTTATCATCATCATTACTTTTGGTCATATGCTAGAATTTCTAGAGTACTTATAGTATATTTACTCTAAAACATTAAATATACACTGCAATCCTTTATTTAATTTTAATATATTTTGGAATCCATAAAATGCCCATTTATTCTGAGATATATTTATTTAAATATGGAAATTAGTAAATACAGTAATCAAAAATTTTGAAAAGTATAAAAAATATAAATATCACTTAGGAGTGCTTTTGACTATCCTCATAGTCTTTGTCAACTAATACTTTGAAAAGTTAACATTTCCATAATTCCACGATCTTAATGTTTGCTGCCTGCCTATTGATTAAGTCCTGCTTGTATTTATATATTAGCATAGCTTCCTTTTATTGTTCTTTATTTTAATTTACAATATTTTTTACATTGTTATAATTAAAATTAAAACCAAATATATACATAATTTATTATGGTCGTAAAAATGGAAGCTGATACATTATTATTATCTTTACAATTTTGTTTAATATTTTGAACCCTTTTTAATAAAACAATACACATGCTTATCTCAGTAGAAGAGTTATAATTACACATTAAAACAAATTTTGTCTTTTATTATCATATATAAATGTAGCTAGACCAAACATGAGACAATTGATCATTACTCATCTCTAATGACTGATGCATAAATTAGCTCGCCCAAATTATGGAGCATGTAAAAGAAATCCCCCCCTGGTAAAATACATACAATGAAAAAAATACAAATATTATCTATAGCATTCTTACTGTATGAATGTGATTCTTTATAGCATATTACAGTTAAAATTTTTATTCAAATTTATATATGAGAAATAAATGAAATTTATTCCACTGCAACTTGAATAATTATGTATAAAAATTCGCAAATGTTGCCTTTTGTTTTATTTTTTCACATGATATAGATTAAAAAACATTTAATAGTTCTTATAATTATATTAATATATGTCATATTTGTTAAATAAAAATATCTTTTTATAATTTCAAACAACCTTGGAACAAAAAAATACCATGTCAGTTACTTGGCAAGTAAATAATGAACAAGTGATATCATTTTATACAAGTTCTACATCTTCATCTAAAAACAGTAATATAAATTAAAATAGTATTTTCATTTAAAAATATTTATCCTTAAATTTCAATATAATTATCAGCATATACATTGTTAAAATAAGATACAATGTGGAGCCTAATGCTCTCAATGGAAATTTACTTTTTGTTGTTTTCTTCTTAACTGTATTTCCAGATCATAGGGAAAATTACCGACCAGTTTTTAAATGCACAAACAAACTTATTATTAAAAATCATTTTACTTTCTTCTGCTTTATTTGAGTATATTTGTCTTAATATTATGATCATATTATTTGAGCTTCTTTGTGAAAATTAAAACCAATTTTTTAAAAACATAAATAAATATACATTCAAAAAAATCTTTTTAAATTCACTTTTTTAAAATCAAATATTGTTTTATTTTTTATGGTATTATCAGATTTCTATCTAAGCATCCCAAAATGGATCTGAATTATCCAACATATGTTTTATTTTCTAGACAATTTCATTTATCATAGTACTTGAATTTATGGACAGATTTGTAGATTTTTATTCCAATTTTTATAACAATGTCAATCAACTTTCTAATTCTCACTTTCATTTTTATATTTTAATTATTTATAGTCACAGTAAAATTACTTTTAAAAAATATACAAAATATTTTCACAGCTAAAAGTAAAAATTAATAAATAAATGGGCAATTTAATATGTTTATTCTTGTAGAAAATAATCTAGATTTCCCTAACATAACATGTGACTTTTTGTACAAATCTTAATTCCAGGTGATAAAATGTTTGTTGTACATTTTGTTCACATGGAGAAACTTTGTTATAGCATATCTGGCTGTAAATGATATATTTCATTATTGATTTTGTGTTTATCATTGAAAAAAAATAAATTAAATATCACAAACTCAAATACTAATTGGCTAATAATTTATTAGATAATTTCAGTCATATCTAAAAAATAGAGAACTTTTAAAAGTCAAATTGTTGATTTGAGTTAGGTAATTAAACTGACGGCTAAGTTGACAAAATGCAGTCGCTGTTTGAACCTCTTAATTTAGTGGAAAATATGGAACATGATATAAAGTTTTATTAAAATCTATTTGATGTAAATATTAAAAACAAAGCAATTTAGATTATGTAAATATGATTATTTTTATCAAAACACTAATTTAATAATAGACATTATTTTAACAAGATAATTCACTTTTCAGTCAATCTTCATTTCTAATAATTATCATTAATAAAAATATTTTTTGCAATATTTGACAGTTAGCTATCACATACTTTGTATTTTTTCAGGCAGTATTCTTAACTACTAATTGGAAAATATTGTAAAATTTATTCAGTTAGATGTAAAAAGAAAAAGCAAAAAATATATTTTATATATATATATAAGATTATTAATTACTAAAAAACATGAATATACCCAATTAATTTATACAATGAACTTATACTAAAAGATTTTTTTTTCTTTTTATAAGGTTAAAATTATCAATATAAAGCAATGGAATTGCTTTTGCAGTTAATTATAATAATTTAAACATAATTTATCTATTGAATACCTTTAAAAAAATACAACTATTGACTACCATTATGAAAAATATAATGTAATTTGTTTAATTCGAAGATAGTTAGAGAAAAAAAATAGAATTAATCAAAAAATTATAAAAGAAAAACAACTTCTTAATGAATTAATAACATATCCCTCCGAAAAAAATATCGATTAGATATATACATATATATTATGTGTGCATAATTCAATTCACTTTGAACATATATATATATAATACATATTTTGTGGGTTTATCCGTGTTAAAAAACTTTTAATATTAATATATTGACGTTTTGACTTGGTCACAGAAGCCATCCACAGAGTTATAAAAGGTAGAAAGACGGTTGAAGAGGCGCTACAATCACTGATTTGAATAAAATGTTAAAATTCCACCAATAGCAAAAATGTTAAATTTAGGAATGTTTTTTAAAAAAATCTTTCCAAATAGGAGGAAGTTTGCATGTATCATCTCGCTTACTGATACAATCTGGGCTTTTAAGTATCTCAATGGCTTCTCTAATTTTTCATTGGTACAGATTATCACATCTGGATGATCCTGGCACTAGAAAAATCAATTTTATGACCTGAATCCATAGTATGGAGTGAGAGTGCTGATAATGATGAGTGTTGTTTAACTGCATTAGCATGCTCATCTTTCCTAACACTGATGCGATGATTACTCATATCTATGTAAGAAGCTTTACAATTTTACATGAGATTTGATAAACACCATGAGATTCAAAAAGGATTGAATCCTTAAGTTTGGTTATTATATTGCTGATCTTTTGATGAGCAGAAAATACTGTATCTATATTATAGCATTTTAATATATGTCCAATACGGTTTGTAGTTCCTTTTACATATGGAACACAAATCCTAATAGCTGATTTATTATCTTTTTGTTTCCTATTTTGTCTATTTTGGGCTTGAAATAAGTCTTTTTTTTATAAATTTGTAATTATAACTATTTGCTAATAAAACAATATTAATATGATTTATTTCTTCTTTCAGATGTGTCTCATCTGAAAGGTTAATTGCTCTATTTAAAAGAGTTTTGGCTAAAGAAACTATCTGAGTTGGGTGATGATGAGAATGGAAATGCAAATATCTGTCTGTCTGTGTATCCTTTCTGTAAATAGAAAAAAAAACTATTTGGTGTTCTGGTGACTAGAACATCAAGAAAAGGAAGTTTTCCATTAGTCTCTGTCTCCATTGTAAATTTAATATGAGGTTGCATATTATTTAAAAGTAAGAAAAAATCATCTAATTTATTATTTCCATGTTGCCATATGACAAAAGTGTCATCTATGTATCTGAGCCAAATGAGAGGTTTTAAAGATGATGATTCTAAAGCATATCCAGATGAGATAATCTCTACCAATGAAAAATTAGAGAAGCCATTGAGATACTTAAAAGGCCAGATTGTATCAATAAGTGAGATGATACATGCAAACTTCCTCCTATTTGGAAAGATTTTTTTAAAAAAACATTCCTAAATTTAACATTTTTGCTATTGGTGGAATTTTAACATTTTATTCAATTCAGTGATTGTAGCACCTCTACAACCGTCTTTCTACCTTTTATAACTCTGTGGATGGCTTGTGTGACCAAGTCGAAATGTCAGTATATTAATATTAAAAGTTTTTAACACGGATGAACCCGCAAAATATGTATTTTATATATTTAACCCGTGCAAATCTTCGTTTTAACATTATGAACCTCTACAGGGAGGAAATTTTTAAACAGCTTCATATATTTGAAAGAACGTGGATTAAGAAATGTAAGTTACTTTGTAATTTATCTTTTTTATTAGCATGCAAAAATCACAATGTTATACCCACTTGCTGTAAAATTGTGTTTCGCAAGCACAATTATAATGTTAGTAAAATTCTAAGGAAAAATAGCAATATTATTTTAAACTCTTTTATTAAAGAAACTAGGAAAAATTTAGACAAAATTGATAAAGTATTCCTACATTTACATTTATTCCTTAGTAATAATATACATCCTTTACTGTGGACTAGTTTTGATCGTATTGCAAGTTTTAGATCATGTAAAGATTTGGAATTTGTAACAGCAAAGCAAAAGAAAAAATTGCAAATGCTAATTAGAACACAATCCCCAAACATTATGTATCCAAATCAAAAAAAACATTTATAATTTATCTAGGAAAGCCCTCTCTACAGATGAAATTTCAGTTTTAGAAAAAGGTTTCAATTTTGCTTTAATACCTTCCCGGATATTTTTTGAGAAAATTGTTTGTAATGTTGAATCAGCTCTCGATAAAATTGATTCTACATCGGCTGATTTAGCTAGAGCTGAGATTTGGAATATTTTAAAAAAAGCTAAGCTTCCTAAAAATAATATTTCAAAGAAAGACAAGCATTAAATAATATAAAATCGGACAAATCAATTGTTGTACTTCCAGCTGATAAAGGTAATGCCACAGTTGTAATGAATCGTGACATTTACCATAATAAAATTTCAGATCTGCTTAATGATAAAACTTATAAACTATCAAAAAGAGATCATACTATGTATTTGGAAAAAACAACAAAAGCTATTATTAATAAATCACCTATTGAAGCAGAGATAAAAAATAAAATAATCCCTCGTGACTATCTTGTGTCTGTCCAAAATTTTATGGACTTCCAAAAATTCACAAACCAGATACCCCCCTTCGTCCAATAGTAAGTGCAATAGGTTCTCCAACTTATATTTTAGCCAGATACTTATTGGATTTTATTAAACCTACAATCCCATCTATTAAATCATATATTAAAAATTCTCTTCATTTTATTTCTGTTTTAAAAAGTTTAAAAATTAATGCTAATGACATTCTGGTCAGTTTTGATGTCATGTCTTTGTTTACAAACATTCCAATTGATGAAGCTTTAAATATAATGTCACAACTTTGCAATTTACCAGACCATATTATTGCTTTGATTAAACATTGTCTTTTAAATACATATTTTGTATACAAGGGACAGCATTACAGACAAGTTTTTGGTACTCCTATGGGCTCACCTATCTCAGGAGTAACAGCTGATTTATTCATGGAATATATAGAAACTCGTGCTTTAGAATCATCATCTTTAAAACATTTCATTTGGCTCAGATACATAGATGACACTTTTGCCATATGGCAACATGGAAAAAATAAATTAGATGATTTTTTCTTACTTTTAAATAATATGCATCCTCATATTAAATTTACAATGGAGACAGAGTCTGATGGAAAACTCCCTTTTCTTGATGTTCTAGTCACTAGAACACCAAATAGTTTATCTTTTTTTATTTACAGAAAGGATACACACACAGACAGATATTTGCATTTCCATTCTCATCATCACCCAACTCAGATAGTTTCTGTAGCCAAAACTCTTTTAAATAGATAACCTTTGAGATGAGACACATCTGAAAGAAGAAATAAATCATATTAATAGTGTTTTATTAGCAAATAATTATAAATTTATTAAACAAGCTTTATTTCAAGACCAAAATGGACAAAATAGAAAACAAAAACATGATAAATCAGCTATTAGGATTTGTGTTCCATATGTAAAAGGAACTACAGACAATATTGGACGTATCTTAAAATGCTATAATATAAATACAGCATTTTCTGCTTACCAAAAGATCAGCAATATAATAACCAAACTTAAGGATTCAATCCTTTTTGAATCTCATGGTGTTTATCAAATCTCATGTAAAATTGTAAAGCTTCTTACATAGGTATGAGTAATCATCGCATCAGTGTTAGGAAAAATGAGCATGCTAATGCAGTTAAACAACACTCATCATCAGCACTCTCACTCCATACTATGGATTCAGGTCATAAAATTGATTTTTCTAGTGCCAGGATCATATCCAGATGTGATTATCTCTACCAATGCAAAATTAGAGAAGCCATTGAGATACTTAAAAGGCCAGATTGTATCAATAAGTGAGATGATACATGCAAACTTCCTCCTATTTGGAAAGATTTTTTTAAAAAACATTCCTAAATTTAACATTTTTGCTATTGGTGGAATTTTAACATTTTATTCAAATCAGTGATTGTAGCGCCTCTACAACCGTCTTTCTACCTTTTATAACTCTGTGGATGGCTTGTGTGACCAAGTCGAAATGTCAGTATATTAATATTAAAAGTTTTTAACATGGATGAACCCGAAAAATATGTATTTTATATATTTAACCCGTGCAAATCTTCGTTTTAACATATATATATACATCAATGTAATTACCGTTTGTGATAACAAAACACTGTTAAATTGCTTTTCACCAATTCTTTTTTTTTCTAAAATGACAAACAAATTTAATAAGATCTTTTTCATTTGTGTCCTCATGTATATATATCTTTTTCATATGAGTGTGGTCATATGTATTGGTTGTTTGAGATGAATTGGACGATCAATAGTCTAAAGAAAAAATCTCTAGTTCAAATCTCTCTAATTATATATATAAGGAAGAACTATTATAAGTTTATGAGAAAAAACTTTCTTAGTCTCAGGAATTGTCAATTAGTAGTAATTGGTAATTTCAAATTAGCATCAAAAATTAAAGTTTATTTCTATTTAATGGACATTATCACCCCATTTCTCTTCATTATATATATATTAAGAACAATTGCCGATAATCTTTGAATTGTGGATAATTTCTATGGTTTTATTGATAGTTGAAAATATCTATTTAACTAATAAGCGAAATCATAGTTATGAGATGATTTTTTTTTTTGTATAAATTATAATATTTTTTTTTTGTATTTCTTTAAAGTTTAATTTGATTATATTTATTAATAAGTTTTAAATGGGTTTTTATATAGGAATATCTTTTGTTTGTATATTTCAATATTAAATTTGAAATCTTATTTTTTTTATATCTTCAGAAATGTAAGTTTGTTTGTTATTATACATAATAAATGTATAGTGATTTTTTAAATTAAATATTGATTAAGAAACTGATATACAATGTTCCTCCAACCTAGAATTTGTATTTAAATATAGATGGATGGTGTTTTTTTAAAGTTTGAAACCATCTTAAAAATTTTGTTTTTGTTATACAATCCGTAAATTAGCTGGCCATGCAATTCAGTATTGGAAAAATAATCTCACTTTCTTTATATATATATATATTATAAATAAAATGTCCGTTAATTAAAACAAAATTGTAATTATAATAAAAATATTAAATTTCACTATAACAAACTATTATAAACAATCCTTAAATCTGCAGAAGTACTTTCGGTTAATTTATTAAACCCGCCTCAATATTTCTGCGGATTTAATGATTGTATATAATAGTTTGGTACTGTTTAATGACTATCATTGTATGTACATTTATAAATTTCTTCATTACCTTCTCTGGAAGAATCTTATTTATGATTATTGTTTCAGAATTCTGATAATCTGTTATTTTTCATGAATTTAACTCTTAATTAACTTCAATAAAATATTTTATTAAAATAAACTGTGTTACCACAACTATATCAGACTGACTTGAAAAGAGTTGTTTATGAGTTAAGAATCTAAATGGACCATTTCTAGAAAATTACATCATGCTACAAGTTATCGAGAAGATTTAGTATAAAGAAATCACTATCTGGAGCAAATTCATCATTAAGGATGTTAAGCTTCACTGATTATGGGTTCTAGAATAAAGATCTTTTTTAAAAAAGAAAGTTTTTCATAAATAATAAATTTCACTTATATATTTTTGATTATGCATGTATATTTTTCTTTGTTTTAGAGCTTTTGGAAATAAGACTTATGGCCAGGTAAAATAATTTTAATATTATTTTATTCATATAATTATGTACACATACAATATCATACAAGAATGTATGAATGTTGAAACAGTAAGATTCGTATTCGAATCTTAAGTTTCACCTTTTTCTGTCGTCTCTCACTGACCGGTCTATCCCGCCCAAATTTAAACTTTTTGATATCGAATTGTGTGTGTAACAATATTAAAAATGTATAAATATGTGTAGAATTCAGCTTAAACACGCACACATTTCGATCTCAAATTAAACGCAATAAATAGGGATAAAATAATATAATTTAGATTTCTTTTAGTTATATAATTTTAATCATTTATTTTGGATTATAAAGTTCGTATTTATTGCTTTGTTTAAATTTCATTTAATAATAATTCTAAAAATATCTGATGTAATATTTAATTAAAAGTTAAAATAATCTTATGTTCCCTTTTTGTTTTTGAAATTTAAAAGCATCGGTCAGTGATAGATAATAGATTAATTAAAGAAAAATTCCCCAAAATGTAATTAGTAAATGTAAAATGTAAACAATAGAACTGCAGCTTTCTTTAATTAAAAACCAACTAAATGTATTGATTATCCTCAGGGCAGATTAAGTGGAACCTAAAAATATCTTAACAAAAATGTGAAAGATCAAGATAAAAAAAGAGGCCATCTTAGACTTGCTGGAGACATTCACTTAAACTTTAGCTTTGCTCTCGATCATTGAGAGTCTCCAAAAATAATAAAATAATTTGTTCCTGCCAAGGTATGACCGAGTAAAGCACCTAGATTATTCTCCATCAGGATGGCCTGTCGGATGCTGAACTTTCCATTGCCCGTCATAAATTAACCATGAAGATCTGCTGCCTGAAATAAATGAGAAAGCTGCTGCTGTTATGAAATTAAATGAATATCTAAATACAAGAAAGAATTGCCACTCGTGAATTTTTTTCTGCTAAACTAATGGAACCAGAAAACTTCTTATAAAACAGGTACCTGTCTGTGTTCAAACTCTAGAGTACTCTAATAATATGCTATAGCTCTTCTTCATACTACTTATCTAAATTTATAAAATGTAAAACTACCACATGTATAACTAAAACTGAATAATTAACTTAATGTGTAAATTTCTCTAATAATCTAGCTTACCTCACTCTATCTTTCTTGGGTGCGTATTTCTATAATCTACATTTTTATCTATAGTTATTATTTAATTATTGCATGCTCATAATTTTCTCAAATTTTAAAGTTTAAATCTATGATCACTTAAAAAAATGAATGCGTGTCCAATTTTCATTAATATTTACTTTCTTTAATAACTTAACTTTCATATAAATCGACACGCATTCAATGCTTCATTTATTGTAATGCAGGGGCCTACTACTTCGCAAATGGCTGACGTATTAGTTATAATAATTCCCAAGTTATATATGTTTTGTATTTATTAAATAATCAGTGAATAATTCCAAAAAATTACATTTCTTTGAGAGTCACCAACGTTCTTTAGTAAATGTTGATAATGTACAGCCGAATTAGAAATCTATTTAAATCTCATCATAATCAATTATCAGTATACATGTGTTACATTTTAGAGACGTGATGACCCATTCCACCGTGAAATTTCCGGATTCTTCAGGGTTGAAATTAACCCCAGTCATCCTACACAAGCGGGCATAATGGGTGCTCCCGTAGGATTTGACAATGTCATGCAGCCAGCCGGCAAATCGCGCCATGTACTGCTTGTCCCTGATTATGCTTATGTGACACCTTACTTCGTCAGACCGAGGCAGAGACCAGTCTGATATTCTTATAAACCCATTCGCGGCATTGCAGTTTCGATATACTGCCATTCCATATCGCCTTTCTAAAGCGTACCACGTGTTCCTTTACTTAGTTTTATTATTCTAAACATATCACTCCGCCTCTGCATTATCTGCATAATTCACTCTCAAATAAATGTTTGCCCTTAGTTATAAATAAATATTTTAATTAAATAAATATATGTCTGCCATTACTCTTATAACCCATACTTTAGACTCTTGCATTGCAAAGGTATAAATCCCTCCATGCATGCATTAGAAATACTCATTCGAGAATTTTAGGTAGCTAGATTACGCCTTCAAATAAATGTATTCCTTTTGTAAACATTACAGTATCGGAAATACCCCTACTGAAATCCTCAATATAAAATAATGTCTAAATAAATAAATGTATTCTTTAAAATATAATTATGTCGCAAATTCCACTACTGAAGCTTTGAATCCCTAAAATCTTATTAGTAAATGTTTGTTTTATTAAAATGTATTAATAAATAATTTTAAACTATATGTCTGCAGTTATGTTTCATTTATTCGATACCCATTCTATATAATATTTCCTCGTTTATGTAAATATGAATATTTAATGAATATTAGTTTGATTATTGGCTAACTCGAGAATAAAATCATGAATCTCTTGCATCTCCCTGACCACCGTGCCTAAGGAAATATTTACTAATGTCGCATCAGATGCGTTGTTTCATGGATTGTATTGTGGAACCGATAAACTATGTTCGAACTCAGTACCACGGGTGGCTTCGCTACTCGATGGTGCTGCTGTTCTGTATGGTGGTCGAATTCTGCACTATGTTTACGAGTCACACGTTTTCTGACCGTTACAATGTTTAGATAGTTATAACACCTTATATTTATTATGTTTCAACTGATGAGAATAAACTAAACAATCTCATGATTATATATAACTTAAATGTTTGGAATTATACTTAAACAAGAATTATTGTATATTGTAGAATCGACCTTATGTTAGCAATTTTCATTCAATAAAATTTAAATAGAATATTAACAGAGTCTCAACACATAAATTCCCTTTATAGAAAATTAGCAGTGGAACCTAGAAAAGTCAATTATGTCTTATTTGTTTAGTGTCAGGGATGGGTAATCTCCTGTGATGATCAAATAAATGGCTCACTCCATCAGAACACTAATTTTGCTGCTGCATATGTTATCAGTAATTTTTTTGCACAAATGTTAATGAAGTAATTGTCTCTTTCTCTATTGACAAATTTGGCAGTTTTCTAGTCTCCTAATAATTCATTAGGTATGGATGTTGGATGCTTACTGGTTATACCTGCTGTGAAATATCCCTAAGTCGAATGGTAACTTTCAAAATTTTAAATCTTATAAAATACTGCCTGCACGGGATTTTCTGTCAAAATTAATCCATCAATTTAATTTTATTTACTACAACATAGTGACGCTCCAACTTTTTTACTATAAGTAAATGAATACATTTTAAAGTTTTTGGGATAAATGATGTCACAATATTCATACTTTTAGCAATATACATTTAGTCCAATTAAAGATTGTTTCTTATAATCACTGTGGCAGACTGAATTTTTTTTATGTCCTGAAAAATGCAAATGACACAGTAAGTTGATATCTTTTCTAATTATTAAACTTTTAAATTTAATTTATAGCCATAAAATGAATCAATTAAAGAAAAGAACAATTGATGCCAAATGTTTCTAATGAGAATTGGATGTTCAGATATCTAATTGCAAATCAAGACAATAAAATTGTTTGTTTGGTTTGTAGCAAAACTATTTCCATTTTTAAATGATATAATTCAAAAAGACATTTTTCAACAAAACTTTTCGACAAATTAAGGCTATTTTCATCAGAACCAATGAAAATTGAAGAAGAAAAAATTAAAGTGGTTTGTGTAAACAAAATACTTTGAAAAATATGTCAAATACTGATAGATCTTTAGCAAAAGCTGCTCACATTGTTACATGTAAAGGTTGTAAAACAATGAAAATCATTTCCTAATAGAGAATTTGTGAAGGAATGCTTATTAAATATTGCCAAATTATTACGCCCTGATAAAAAAAACAATTTTTGAAAAAAATAGACTCTCATGAAGAACTCTTGTAAGATATATTGATAGTATTTCAAGCAATTATCTCATTAATTGAAATTAAAACTGGAAGATTATATTAACTATGCACTGGCTTTACAGAAACAATTTGACTTTACTGATTATTCAAAGTGTAAATAATAGATTTGGAATTAGCAAGGAATTACTTTCGAAATTTCCTATGAAAGCGATTACTACTGGTGAAAAGTGGGGCAAAATTATCAACATCATAATTACAGGGTGTCCTAATTTGACAGAAAAAAATAATGGATTATTGAAAAGAAGAAATGATGAAATAACGTCTATTCCATAAAAAGAAATAATTTTCTTACATTTTATAATAAATCAAGAAATCTTTTGCAAAAAAGTTCGAAAACTGAATTTTGTTGTATTGAAAGATCTTTAAATCATTGGCAATTCCGGACATTTTGGAAGAAATTGAATGTGACTTCATCGATATTTTAATAAGATGGTTTAGTCTTGCAAAAGGGTTAAAACGATTTCATGATTTGTTGGATGCAGTCGTTAATTTCTTAAATGTTAAAGACCAGCTTATCGAATTTTGTGAATAAAAAAATGAACATTGACTGAAATGACTTTTACTTTTTCTTTTCTGATGAGTATCAAAATAAATTAAATTTATTATTACAACAAAATAGATTATTTGGTAATCAAGTATTTACCTTGCAATGACGTATTTCGCCTGAAGGCTCACCACTGTAATTATCCGATATTTGCGTCGTCGGAAGAACACATCAACGTTGTCATGGCAACGAAGACACTGACATGACTAATTCTAGAAATTTTATTTTTTGTTACATTTTAATTTTTTTTACATTGCTATGACGTCATAAGCCTGAAGGCATACAGCTGTAATTATCCGATCTTTGTATCACCGGAAACGCTGATATGACTAATTCGAGATATTTGATTTTTTGGTCCACGAGATTCGCCTGAAGGCTCACCACTGTAATTATCCGATATTTGCGTCGTCGGAAGAACACATCAACGTTGTCATGGCAATGAAGACACTGACATGACTAATTCTAGAAATTTTATTTTTTGTTACATTTTAATTTTTTTTACATTGCTATGACGTCATAAGCCTGAAGGCATACAGCTGTAATTATCCGATCTTTGTATCACCGGAAACGCTGATATGACTAATTCGAGATATTTGATTTTTTGGTCCACGAGATTTTTTTCGACCCGCGAGATTTAAAACTGGATTTCTTCCTATTTGTTGCATCGTATTTTATAGAGCAACAGCGTTTTTTTCCAGTGAGCAATTTTTTTACCGCAGTGAGCAATTTTTTTACCATTTTTTTAAAAGAAATTACTTTCTCAACAAAATTGTAAGTAATTTACATGTTATTTCTTCTATGATATTAAGTGGATGTATTTTATATTTTATTAATTTTCCGGATTTTCCATTTTTAGACATCAAAATGGCTAATATTGAAACAAGGGATCTAAAGTTGTGGGATCTCCCAAAATCTGAAGAAGAGGCGATAGCTTTCTTCCAACAAGAAGGAGTTTTACACCGGGTTAAATTGTGCGAAAACGGCCATGAGATGAAGAAGTATATCCATGGTACTGAAAAACAGTGGCGGTGCAATTTGAAGGATTGTCTTAAAAAAACTCCCATAAGAAAAGGCACGTGGTTTGAAGGCTCCAGAATATCCTTCGTAACGGCTCTCCATTTTATATATTGTTGGTCCAGAGAATTAACGTCGATCCAATTTTGTGCTGACCAGTTAGAAATGGCGGACAAGACTGTGATTGACTGGAACAACTATCTCCGCGAAGTATGCGCATGGAAGCTGCTACATAATGAAAGGCAGAAAATCGGAGGCCCTAACACAATTGTGGAAATAGACGAAACTCTATTCTCCAAACGTAAGAACAATGCCGGCAGAGTACTTCCACAGCAATGGGTATTTGGCGGTATCTGCAGACAAACAGATGAATGTTTTATAATAGCCGTTGCAGATAGAAGTGCGTCCAGTCTCATGCAAGCCATTTTGGAGAATGTGCACCAAGGCACTACTATATATAGCGATTGCTGGAAAGGGTATAAAACAGAAGAATTGGAGCTGGCTGGATATGAGCACCATCGAGTTAACCACACATATAATTTTGTAGACCCCACAACTGGCGTTCACACGCAAATTGTTGAAAGGTTGTGGGGTTTAGTCAAATGGAGGAATAAGAAGCACAGAGGAACTGCACGTCAACACTTAGACTCCTATTTGACGGAATTTATGTGGAGGCGGACCTACAAAGACGGTTATTTTGGTGCAATTCTACAACATATAAGCCAGTTTACTCCACCGCAGTAATCGTTATTTGGGTAAGTACGCATTTTGTTGTGATATTCATTTTTTATTTTACTTATAAATTACAGTAGTTTTTATTCCTAGTTATTTCCACTAAAAAAATATTCATATGTTTATATAGTACTTTTAAGATCACTTTATGATAGGTTTTTTTTTTAAGACGACAAAATTATTATTTGAATACTTGCAGAATTATTAATTCCTAGTTATTTCCACTAAAAAAATATTCATATGTTTATATAGTACTTTTAAGATCACTTTATGATAGGTTTTTTTTTTAAGACGACAAAATTATTATTTGAATACTTGCAGAATTATTAATTCCTAGTTATTTCCACTAAAAAAATATTCATATGTTTATATAGTACTTTTAAGATCACTTTATGATAGGTTTTTTTTTTAAGACGACAAAATTATTATTTGAATACTTGCAGAATTATTAATTCCTAGTTATTTCCACTAAAAAAATATTCATATGTTTATATAGTACTTTTAAGATCACTTTATGATAGGTTTTTTTTTTAAGACGACAAAATTATTATTTGAATACTTGCAGAATTATTAATTCCTAGTTATTTCCACTAAAAAAATATTCATATGTTTATATAGTACTTTTAAGATCACTTTATGATAGGTTTTTTTTTTAAGACGACAAAATTATTATTTGAATACTTGCAGAATTATTAATTCCTAGTTATTTCCACTAAAAAAATATTCATATGTTTATATAGTACTTTTAAGATCACTTTATGATAGGTTTTTTTTTTAAGACGACAAAATTATTATTTGAATACTTGCAGAATTATTAATTCAGGACTCGCACTTTAAGATACGTTTTTTAAAAAAGAAAATTAATATTTGTAGACTCGCAGTTATTTGTAGATTTGCAGTTTTGCTTTATGATAATTTTTTAAAATTTATATAGTACTTTTAAGATGACTTAATCTTTCATTTGTAAAATTTAATATTAATGAATCAATCTGTAAAGTTCTTACCTTTTTGTTAATTGTACCTTGTTCTCTCTCTATATAATTTAGCTGTAATCTCTCCTACATTAAACCTCTCCTGAATAATTATTAGTTCTTAATTTCACGTCTGTGCGGCAATATTTTATTTTCATTATTATATTTTATCCTTACAGATACTAAATTATATGTCGATAATTTCCCCCCAGAATCGCAAATGCTTATGCTTATGCTATCTCTTTTAATAAAAGAAAACCCTCCTTATTTTTCAGAGGGTAATTAACCTAGTAGTTTTTAAAAACAAATTTATTATTCTTAGTATAGCGGGTGCCTGCCAGTCTGGGGAAATAAAATCAGAATTTGATAATTATTGTACAGTGTTATTTTCAAAAACTAAGTAAAAATCTATTTTCTTAGAAATGTGTTTTTTTTTTGGTTAATTAAATAATAGCGCTAACTTCTAAAATCTGCAAATAGATTTATACGAATTAAATTAATATTAATTTCTTGAAATCAATAGCCACCACTGACTTTATATATAATTATTCATGATGTATATATATTTTTAATCTTTTTTTTTGCCGCATATCACTATTTTGTGTCCTATTTTTCCATGATTTGTGGACTCGCAGTTTTTACTTATTAATTTTGTAGTGATATTTCTTGAAATCAATAGCCACCACTGACTTTATATATAATTATTCATGATGTATATATTATTTTTAATCTTTTTTTGCCGCATATCACTATTTTGTGTCCTATTTATTAATTTTTTTTTCCATGATTTTTGGACTCGCAGTTTTTACTTATTAATTTTGTAGTGATATTTATATATAATTATTCATGATGTATATATTATTTTTAATCTTTTTTTTTTCCGCATATCACTATTTTGTGTCCTATTTATTAATTTTTTTTTTCCATGATTTTTGGACTCGCAGTTTTTAATTATTAATTTTGTAGTGATATTTATATATAATTATTCATGATGTATATATTATTTTTAATCTTTTTTTTTTCCGCATATCACTATTTTGTGTCCTATTTATTAATTTTTTTTTTCCATGATTTGTGGACTCGCAGTTTTTACTTATTAATTTTGTAGTGATATTTATCTTACATTTTCATGTGTTGTGTCCAATTTTAGTTAATTATTCATGATGTATTATTTTTAGTCTTTTTTTGCCGCATATCACTCTAATTTGTGTCCTATTTATTAATTTTACCTTTTTTTTTTTTTCAGGATGGACGCCGCCGGCATTATTCTGTACCACGTGTTTGTTTCCGGTTTGACCTCATGAGCCTGTACCACGTGCCTTCCCCCAGCTCTTCGTTTCTATGACAACATTGCCCTGAGGGCATACTACTCTAATCTACCGATCTTTGACGTAACGTCATCACGTGATATGCCACAAAATTTTTGCGATTACATGTGTCGGCAAATCACTAGGTGACGTTATGTTAAAAATCGGGTGGTTACAGTAGTATGCCTTCAGGCAAATGACGTCATAGCAAGGTGTGTCCTATTTATTAATTTTACCTTTTTTTTTTTTTCAGGATGGACGCCGCCGGCATTATTCTGTACCACGTGTTTGTTTCCGGTTTGACCTCATGAGCCTGTACCACATGCCTTCCCCCAGCTCTTCATTTCTATGACAACATTGCCCTGAGAGCATACTACTCTAATCTACCGATCTTTGACGTAACGTCATCACGTGATATGCCACAAAATTTTTGCGATTACATGTGTCGGCAAATCACTAGGGGACGTTATGTTAAAAATCGGGTGGTTACAGTAGTATGCCTTCAGGCAAATGATGTCATAGCAAGGTGTGTCCTATTTATTAATTTTACCTTTTTTTTTTTTTCAGGATGGACGCCGCCGGCATTATTCTGTACCACGTGTTTGTTTCCGGTTTGACCTCATGAGCCTGTACCACGTGCCTTCCCCCAGCTCTTCGTTTCTATGACAACATTGCCCTGAGGGCATACTACTCTAATCTACCGATCTTTGACGTAACGTCATCACGTGATATGCCACAAAATTTTTGCGATTACATGTGTCGGCAAATCACTAGGTGACGTTATGTTAAAAATCGGGTGGTTACAGTAGTATGCCTTCAGGCAAATGACGTCATAGCAAGGTAAATACGTGACTACCGATTATTTATTTATGATATGTAAGCAAATGCCATTTTTATATGACAACAAAACTAAAACTATTTTCACAACAATTTCAAAAGAAACAATTAATTCACTTCCCAATCTTGAAAAAAATAGAAAAATACTTAAAATGTGCTGATTTTACGATATATGAGATAATAATAAGTGAATTATGTAATGAATTTACCCCAAGATTTGACAATTTTCACAAACAATTTAAAAGGTCTTATCTTTAGTGAATCTATTTTTTTACTTGTAATGTGATGTGATGCACTGTGACTTCTCCTTAAACGGAGTCAGGAATCTCCCAGCAGCTATGCTCAGAGAAACCTGTTAGCCACTTTACCTTCCTTTTTCATTGTTCACCCTAAGTTTTCCCATAATCTGCTCCATCCCATTTCCACAACATAATCTTTGTCAACTCCATGACCTTCATATCTAAATCCCCCTTATCTTTTCCCAAACCTACCATAAAAACTGCAATGTCAATGATTGATGCACCACCTTGTGTCCAGTTAGAAATGATAAATTTGCAATCAATTTTAATATTAAGAACCAGTTTGCAGTAAAAAGAATAACAGACTTTTATGGGTCTTTAAATCCAGAAATGTTTAAAAATATTATGGATAATACATAGAAATATTTGGTATTAGTGACATACCTATACAAAGCTACTTTTTTTAAAAATGAAAAATACAAAGAGCAAAATCAGATCACAAATAACGGATGAAAATGTAAAAGCCATTCAACTAATAGTCATTTGCTAATTAAATCCCAGTTTGATGCAATCTTAAATCAGGAGCATTTCAAATTCAGTCCCTCGTATTAAAATGTTTGTAACAATAAGTGTTATTCTCGCAATAAAAATATTATTTTTATATAATCGATTCCTAATTAGGTCATTAAATTTTGTATTTACAATTTTTTTTTAAAAATATATTAATAATTTGGTAATTAATGTAATTTAACATCTTTTAAGTTCTGAATTTTTTGTTAAATCATTCAGTATATATTCCGGACCGCTTATCATTATTAGAAAATTTTATTCTGCTTGCTGGTGAAAAAAGTTTCTCATCCCCTGATTTAGTGAAACCAATAATACATTTACTTGCATCTTTAAAGCATTTCTTAAGATATTTTTTATGTCTCAATAACGTGATAATTTTAAAAACAAAAAAAATAAAAAAAATTCTAAAAAAAATAACGGGATAATTCTGAAAGACTAATTTTAATATTTAATCATTACTGAAAATTAGCAACGAATAATAGACACTTTAAAAAAAAAAACCAAATATCAATATTTTAGTAAATTTTGTTGTAAGACATTATTCAATACAACTATCATTTTAATCTTGGCTTGCATTATTCTAAGCTTCCTTCAACAATCATCTATGCTTGCTTAATATGAATTCTTGTATTCCAAATCCTAACTATTGTAATCTATTAAATGCCATTATTTTGATCATGCTTTTTTACAGTAATTTTTTATCTAAGCCAAGCATGTTTGATAATCAATTAATGTTATATGCAAACATTCATTAGTGCAGATTACTTGAGTTTACAGTATCATCATCGTTATTTTTACAAGTCTATCAGTTATACCAACACATGCATTAAAGTCCCTAATAAGAAAATGGTTAATACTATTCCTATAATAATATTATCCAACAAAAATATATACTTTTTTTGAGTTCTCTTTGTCTAATGTTAGAGCGTGTGCACTAATAAAATGAGCAATTGTGTCAATGCTTTTTATTTGATATAAGAAAAAAATCCCCAAATTAAAAGATACTAAATTGGACTTTATTGCAAATTCAACTGCAGACAATTTCCTTTTAATGATAGATGTGTTTTTCTAATAGAAAAAAAAAGTATTGTTTTCAACTATTAAACCTTTTAATCTAGAAATCAAATTTTATTGACATTATTTATATTTACCTTAAATCTTAATATCACATTGACTGACACTGCTGCTTTTTTGGTCTTAATAAAATTGCATTGAGTAATGTTCAGCATATCCCATGTATCTAAATAAATAAAGGGATTAGAAATAGTTATTTTAAGCCATCTGCTTTATTATGAATATTGATAATATAAAATAATATTATCATTACTAATCTATATGTTTAATATCCTAGCCAGACTGTAAAATAGAACATTTTTAGATGACATTTTCTAATAAATTTAAATTTGCTTGTTTGAATACACAATTTTTGCTGAGTTAAAGCTTTTGCTTCAAATCCCATTCCATCCCAATTCTTTAATTATTACATTGTCTCCGGCAAAGAATCACAACTAAAGACTGTCAATTTACTATTATTGATTTTTAAATTATACAGGGTTTGAACTAAAAAAGCATTAATAAATATTTTATTTTATAAGTTACTAGAATGCACAAGTGTAAGTTAAATATGTTTTTGATTGTTATAGTTGTTTAGTTAAAACAAATACGAACTCAAGTTTGTTTATGGAAAAAAAACGTCTCATGCTTTATAGAAAACATCTGGTAATGAATTATTATGTATGATCAATGTATTAAGAGTTTAGGAACAGTGCGTTTATGTGATAGTAATAATGATGAAAAATAAAATACATATTTAATAGCGAAACTCAACATAAATATAACAGTAATTTGTCTATTTTATTTAATAGTCCAATATGTATGTAATTTTAATCAGAAGAGAATTACAACCTATATACATGTGCTGTAATGTTCTTTTAGTATATCAATGATGTTTTGTTATTGTGTATGAAGGATATTCTCAAACCAAAGCACAAGTTAGATACTTGGAAAAAATAAGAGTGGTCATTTCATCTTTATACTTAAATTCACTTATATAGTCCAATATAAAGAATCTTGGAATGAGAGTGTGAATGTATTACATTAATCAATTTATATAAATTCACTTTATTGTATTTATTACAGTTGTGAAATCTTCCAATCTACTACCTTTTAATATTAATATTTTGAAACATTAGAATCTATGTAACTCTCTATTTAATTTACTAGTGCCGTATTCTTATATAATTTTAATCAGAAGACAATTAATTACATCCTACACATATATACTCTAATGATTTTTTAATATCTTTATCTTGTACTTGAAGTAGTAAATTAAATAGAGAGTTATATAGATTCTAATATTTCATAATATTAAAAAGCAGTGGATTGGAAGATTTTACAACTATTAATAGATGAGAATAAAATGAATAGATGTAAAGTGATTAATAGAACATCTTCAAGTTCTCTTTTTAAGATGCTTTAGATTGGCCTTTATAGGTGAATTTAGATATAAAGATAAAATGACTGCATTTATCTTTTTAAAGTCTCTACCTTGTGCTTTAGTTTGAGAATGTCTTTTATATTCAACATAACATTGTTGAAATATTAAAAAAATAATATAGGGCATGTGCATAGAGTGCAACTCCCTCCTGATTAAAATAAGTATAACTGATAAAATAAATTCACAACTTATAATATAAAATGTCAGAAATGGATCAAAAATAATCTAACATTTATTTACTTATTTAATGAATGGTTTTGAAAGTTAATAGCTTAAATGTATTATAAATTTAATTATCTCAAACCTACATAAGTTGTTATAATTATAAAAGGCAGTTTTAAATTTATGATAGATCCATATATTTTGAAAAAATACATGTAATCCATCATCATTTATTTTTATATAGAAATATTTAGTTGCTTACTGCATTCCTTTGTTTGTGACTATGATATTATTTTTTGTTTTGTACAAAGAGGGCACCACTCATAAAAATAGCTAATGATTAGCCAATTAAAATTTATTAATATATTAGGTAACAGGAAAAAGTGGGATGTAAATTAATGGGGGCTGCTGTAATCTCTATTATCACCAATGTTTCCAATGCTGGTTGCTATACAAGTTCTCTAACTGAGAAAGTCGTATTTGTAATATTTTTATGAATGTAATTATGTATTTCCAGTTAGTGAGACTTTAAAAATATTGCTGTATTTAAAGCATGACTAATTATCACCACATTGTGATACAATGATCATAGTGATCTGATTCATTGAAAAATGCTTTTTATTTTTAAAGCATGATTAAGACATTAAATTATGGATAATTTATTATTTGTTATAAACAAGGCAGTTTACCAGGAAATGCATTATCTTTATATGTTATTCAGATATATTATACTGCTCCTGATAGAACCAGGTATGAATCTGAACAGATTCACTGATAGAACCAGGTATGAATCTGAACAGATTCAATGTAGGTGGCTATGTTTTATGCACTATATATAATTGTATCAAGTATATTGGATATGTGCCTCTGCCTGGCTTCAATATGCTAGTGCCCTGACCCCAAACAATGTCAACCTGAAGGACATCACTAATTGGTAGTCCATCAAATTATGCAACACAATTGGAAAGATATATTAGACTCTCATTACAAGCCATCTATACTAAGGACTAAGTGTCATGGGAGACTGAGTATCCCCAGAAAGGATTTATCTCAATTGATGAGTGCACTGAACATAACTTTGTACCCCTATCATGTGTGACAGATGTCAAATGCAATCATCACAGTATTTGCATTGCTTGGCTCAACTTGACTAATGCATTTGGCTCTATCCCTCATGGGGCCATTTTTAAATCCATTCAGTGAATAGACTTTAATTTACCTACTATTGCTATCATTGAGCATTTTGGTTTGAGTAACACTACTCATTGATTGTCTCAAAAACTACATCAGAGATTGGCATATTCTCTGGTGTTAAGCAAGGTTACCCTCTTAGCCCAATCATTTTCAACCTATCACTATTAAGTGTTTGGCAAATTTATATTAAATACTCACTTTAAGCATCATGTTTCAAACTTTTAAATATAAGTAAGATATATTATAAACATTATACTCTATACTGACTTGTGTGTTATTACTAACAGTGGAATGTATTAGAAAAGTTAAGTGTTTAAAATTTTCTAAAGACATTTAATAATTAATAGAACTACTTCAACATATAATTACAAGTAAAGGATCATCTTTAAATATGTAAGACAAATAATGAATAGCATTTGGATGTAAATATATTTACACAATAGCTTTAAACTGAAATCAAATATGAGTAAAGGAAGGCTTAGTTATGACCAAAAGTTGTATCAATTTTATTTTAAATGGTTGATCAAGTAAAACTAAATATTTATTCCGAATAGCATTTATGTATTGTTTTCCTTTAACCATTCTAAAGAAAACAGTGAGGAAAATATTGTTAGAATAAGTTTATTATCTATAAATATTATGATAAACATATTTTTATTTTATTATATTACGGTGAGTTTTACAGTAAATTATTTGTGCTGTAGGGAAATATATCTGCATGCCTTTTTTTTATTAAATCAGTATAAAAATCTTTGACATGACTACTATATAAATACAATATTCTAACATATTTCTACCAGTATCACTATAAAAAACGTTATTTAGATAAATAAATGATGGATCACATCATATACTTAATAAATATATGAAACAAAAGCTACCAATATTATCTTCTGCAGCATAGTTTTCCAAACATATTTTTTTATAAGAAAAAATCTTGCTCAATAGAATCCATTCTTGATTAGAGGTTAAAGTACAGAGGAGTTCAAATTTTGTTAACTAGCATGGTTGAATTATTGTCATCCTTATCAATCTTCTAAAACATTCGGTGAACAACGTAAAAATTCAATGGACAGTGCGCGAGGATGATGTGCAAGAACATTCACCACCTTACGACATAGTTGCACAGAAAAATGACGATAGGTGTCGTTGGGCGCATGTATTTGCTTACATGTCAGACACCATTATAATATATATATAAATTGTAGCTTACCTTCTAATTAAATATTTAATTATAACATTTATATAACTAGATAAACTTTTAAAAATAAGCAATATTTAATAATATTAATTGTTTAATTTATAAATTCAGTAAATGTTTATGTAAAAGTTTTATTTTGTTACTAATATAATAAAGGTATGTAAAATAAAAAGTTAATTAAAAAGCTTTTCTATGTTCAGACTGAAATTTTATAAATATAATTTAATTTCTATAGTCAACATATGTTTTAGTTTGATTTTCCGCCTTTAAACTTTATCAGAAATATATATATATATATATGAGTGTAAGCGAGTTTATGTGCATGATTTGACATATTGCATTATCTTTTTTATAAATACGATTAAACAAATTTATTTCGTCTTATTTTTTACTACTATAGTTAATATTCTTCTATTATATTCTTATTGAAATAATTATTTAAACAATTAATGATATTATAATGAATCAATATTGTACCACCTGGTGTATATATTTATAAGTGACTATGTGTTTACATACAGTCCAAAATATTAATATTCAAAAGTAATGCAGTCAATTCTACTAGATAAAAGAAAAAAAAAAAACTACTTCACTGCAGGCTAAAGATCGGAGAAGCCTTTTTAATTAAAGTAGTGAGGATTTGTTTCTCTATTTTTGTTTTGACCTGTAGTCAAAAGTAACTAAATATCCATTTATCAGTCAATGATAATGGTTAACTAGATTAGTTATAAACCAGTTATCTGAGAGAAAAAATACCAAGCCTGGAACAGATTTTAATCCTTATTTTTAAGCTTTGAATAGTAAATATTTTTAATATTTTACTCAATATGTCTTATCATCAGTGACATACTTATTATCATCTTTAAGTTAATGTTGCCATTTTCTGGCCAAGAAAACCTTTCTGTAAAGGTTTTGGTCTAGAAAAAGTTGTTATAGTCAGATGTTTCTAATATATCTATGAAGAAATGTTATATTTGCTTAATGCCTTAACTTTTTATGTAAATTACAGAAAAATTGTTTTGATTGATATCAATCAATCAAATTGTTGAGAATTCATATTTAAATAATATCCACTCCTCTATTCAAAAAAAAAAAAAAATAGTGTCGGTATGGATTTTCACCACATCTTCAATTGTTAAATAAAACTGCATTAATGTATTAAAAGTAATCTGATTTCAAAGTTAGTCTTATTTTTTGATTCTTTGTTTGATTAAAAACATTGTAAAATAAATTTCTATAATCTTATGCAATAAGCTAATATATGAAATATTAAAATTATTGACTCTAGAAGATTGGCTTATGAGTTTATAAAATTGATTATCAAAAATATATAAAAATATTGAAAAATGTTTAGATTTTTGTTAAAAATTTTGTATCATTAAAAGATAGAACCAATTTAATTTGTTGTTCAACTATCTGTAAAGCGCAGGTGTAGCTATTTAAGGTACTTTTATTGTTATAATTTATAAAAACATCGCGCTATATAAATAAAAATATTTACGTATATGAGTTAATGATTTTTCACTTTTCTGAAATATTTGAACACTTTAGATCTATTGCCTAATGATTGAATTAATCAAAACATTTACCTTGATAGAGACTTTGATAATTTTTTCATCTATAAATAGAATGCTGGATAATTTGCTATTTCTATTTTTAACTCTCTGTTTTTAATTATCCCATTAGAAACTATACGTTCCCAAATGACTTAAACTTACCAAAAATATACAACTTTTAAAAAAATGTTTTGATAATTACAAATACATTTAAGTTCTTTATACAACTGCAATTATTTGAAAAAATATGTTTGTAATAAAATCATTATTGATGTAAGTAAACTAAAACTAACTTCTTATTGATTTGATGTCATTTATGTTGATTTGTGAAAAGCCTTTGCTACCATAAACAGTAAAAAGTGAAAACGAATTTTAAGTTCTTTCTGTGTGTGCAAACATTTATTATGTTCCGCAATTTGTTAGAAATGACTGTAATTTAAAATTTCCAATGTTTCTTAAAAAATAACCTTGCCCATGTATAATATCCAAATTAACATTAAAAAAAAGAAGTATTTTAAGTATTTGTAAAATGGCAATTATTATATATTTAGGCTTATATTAGAGCGCTGAATATCTATAATTAAGTTTTATGTCAAACATTATGTTTAATTTTAAAAGATCCCAAAAATAGAAGAATATATTGAATTTTAAATTTCGAAACATTATCCGAACGAAAACTTTGTCTTTTGTGAGCAACTACTTGTAGAAGGATATATGTAGTTTGCTTAAAGCTATTTTTCTAAATAATATTTGTTATGTTAACATATTTTTCAGATCGATTTTAACTATTTCGGTCTGCTTCTAAATTACATTGATCATTTATCTTTCTTTGACAGTGCAATATTATTCTTATTTTCCGGCCAATTCACATCAGTGCTTCAAGCAAGTGGCAAACACAATTGTTACATTTTAATTTTATTTAATTCTTTAAAACCTTATGTATATAATAAAATAAACTTTAAAAAAATAAAAACTTATAATAAATCGATATATATAATATATTAATAATTTTTAATACTGGTCTGCATATAATAAAATTACTTTTAGGTGAAATATTAATTCATTACATTATAATAACTAAAATAAAGAAAAACCCTTCATGATAATACTACAATTTAAATAAAATAGAAAAACTATCTTAAAAATATATCATTTGTTTATACTTATTTTTAATTAAAATGTTTATAGATTTTTTTCATATTATTGTAATATTCTAATTTATTGGATAGATTTATGGACAACATTATTACAAGGAACTAGAAAAAATAATTTGTTAACTAAAAGAAGATCCTTTGATTGTCTTTGAGATGTTAAAGAAATGATAGAACAACTTCCTAATATCTATTCTACACATTTTTGCTATTACAACTATAATTACTAAGTGATTATTCAAGCAGTAAATGAACATGGATAGGATGCTCATCAACAAATATCAGACAAGTGACAATATTACAGACTGTTTACCTCTAAGTATAAACAAGTAGTAGTAGTAGTGGTAGCAGTAGTAGTACTAGTACTACTACAACTACTAATAATAATAATAATAATAATTAGTCTTTTTTTCAGTTGTCCTGTAGTTATTAAATAGAAATCTCTGTGAGTAATAATTACATTTTTCAGATAAGTATAATAATGTCAAGCAAAACTAAACCATGGCCTTATTCTTAAGTGATTGCAAAACATAGTAGTTAGTAGCCACATGGACTATGAATCCCATGAAAGCCACTCCATATTTCCTATATGATGATAACTTACAATTAAGTATATATCACTGCACATTATTTTGAAGTGAAGAAAGATTGAATGGAATAGGAAAAAGTACTCTATTTTTAAATGAAACATTGTAAAATTTTGTGCTACTGAAATAATTAATTTAAAAACTGAAAATATACTTTATTATTAAGACTGAAATATTTAAACTAGAAGTGTGTGGGATTTATTGTTATTTAAAAGTGAATAGAACATTGCATAAGATCGATGGTAAATCAGAAAAAATGGCAACAAATAATTCAGGTTTGCCTTCAACAAATTCACACTGTGATGAAGAAGTAAACAATTTTTATATGAATGTATAAAATGCTTTTAATCTTAAATTGGTAAACAATTTCAAGATAAAATGTGGGAAAATTTACTTATGGAACAAACATGAAAGAGGATAGAAACGTTGAAAGTTTACAGAAAAATTCTGAGTATTAGAAATGTATTCTTTGACAAAAATGCTAAATGAAAATAGACATAAAAGCATCCAAATTAAGATACAGCAATCATAAAAAAAGAATTTGTAGCTTTCATGTCAGCCAGAACTTTTACAGAGTTAATAGATCCAACTCAAGAAATAAATACTAATTAGAGATATATATCATAAAAATATAATTTAGAGAGTCAAAATACAAAGAAAAACAATAGTAACATCTGTAACTTTCAGAAATACTCCAAAAAATTTAAAAATAAAACTTTCAACTCGTTTTACAATATTAATAGAATTTATAGATGACTCATATTTGACTGAAAGTAATAAGCAAAGTAGTACTATATTAAATATTATGAGAAAAATAGCTGGTACAAATAAGAAACAATTTAATAAAAAAGTTTCTTCTGAAGAATGACAATGCATAAATATAAGAAGGAATATAAAAAAGATAATGATTTATATAAAAAAGTTGAATATCAAAATTTTGTAAAATGATATGAAAAAAATGTTATTGATATAAGTAAATATAATTAGGAATTGATTATAAAAAACTAGAGATGAAAATAGAGTGTCAGAGTAGTAAAACAACATCTTGGTATTAGAAATAAAATTATTTCAATAATCTAATGAAACATACAACGGTTACTAAAAAATGAAAGGAATCATGAACAAGCAACATTGTTTTACAACAATTATATAGTAAAATGGAACAAAAAAAAACAAAATACAATTACTATATGTTCCAAATTTTCAATCAATTATATGAAAAAGTGAGCCATACAAATACATCAATAAATAAGGATGAAGCTACAGGAAATAACATCATTCTTATCTATAATTCCAAAGCAGGTGAAGAAATAAAAATGTTGTTGACAAAGCTATATATTAAATTTCTGAATGATAAAAATAAACCAGATAATTGTAGAGAATACACTAGCAATATTGATATTTATCAAAGATAATAAAGAATATATTACAAAATAAAGCCCTATTATTTTTCTACCAAATTGTTACCAATACAATTACAACTTGTTCACAGTAAAATTGTAATTCTAATAAATTCAAAAAAATAAGTTGACATTAAAAAGAATTTTTGTGCAATGGATCACATGCAACATCGAGAGAAGCTATACAAAAGACCAGTAAATATGACTAGACATTATGTTTTGTATTTTTAAATTATGAGAAAGCATTTGATTCTATGTACATGGACCATAATAATATAGTGTACCAGTCAGGTTTGTACATTTGCTCAACAGACTGAGAGTCCAAGCCAGAGAACCAAAAGCTGACCAAGTCGGGATAGTAATATCCTACGTCTGATCATACCTTAACTCTCTCACTCGTGCTTCCAAGTCAACCCATCGTGAATGACATGCCAGAGGTTACACTCGATATCTCCTTGATCACGTTCCAGCAATAGCAAAGCAGTAAAACATGAGACATCCCCCCCCCCTTATTACATATTCTATTATAAAACTTAACTAGTGATTCATAAGATAATGAGCAAGTAATGAGACTGAGACAAATTTATATTTCATAAATTTAATATAACATTTAATAAATATTGACGCATAGCAAGTTGTGTATAGCTAGCTCACACGCAGGTGAGTGAACACTAGGATTATAAAACAATATTACAAAGCCATGAGTGGATTCTCTAGATTATCAAATAATAATACAAAGCAATGAGTGGATTCTCAGGGTTATCAAATAATAATACAAAGCAATGAGTGGATTCTCAGGGTTATACAATAATATCTCAAAGCAATGAGTGGATGCTCAGGGTTATAAAATAATATTACAAAGCATGACTTTTTAATAAGCTTATGTCATCTTTCATGTTCTAATTCATGCTATGTTTTATATTTGAAATCGGTTATAGTTAGCTAGAGTGATAGATTTATTGATGAATGATAGAGATTATATTAAGTTTATATCATTGTTACTAAGTTTGAGTTTATATTATAATTACTAAGTTTAAGATTATATTATAAATATATTTAAAATCATATTATAGAGACATTTGCGTGATATATAATTGTTATACGGATAAACACATTAAATCAGATTCTAGTTCGGATCAAAGCCGAAATTACTTTCTAGGGAAAATGAACTGAAATGTGATGGCAGTGGAACGTCAGATTCTAGGGCGTTAGAAACTAGAGTATCAGATAAGTGCGACTCGAATGCATTCTTAATGGGGTTTATTACCTAGTAAACGGTTCCCTAACCGATCTGCTTGCTATAATGGAAGAGGCCTTTTAATTAAGTGAACAGAAGAATGGCTTATGAGCCTTTTGGAAACGCTTTGGTTCCGTTAAGTACGAGTAACTGTCACATTTGCCTAAACTTTCGAGGCGTGACTTGATGAAATACGAAGAAATGTCGCAGTGGCCTAAACTTTCGAGGCGTGACTGGACGTTGAACAATCTTGAGATGGGCCATTATATACATAGCAAGTAGATGTGCATATTTATGCAAATTAGCAATACATTCGCAACGCTAAATTAATATTTTATAAATTAATTACGCCAAAATCTTAGCTTCTTCAGTGCTACTACCACTGGTCAGTTCATAAATGAGCTTATTAAATTATATGATAAAGGAGATAATGAGAATCTGATTTAAGGTTTCTCTGCATAGCTATTTATTCTCTAATTAAATGAACTTAAGATTTTTTAGAACTGAGAACATTAGTTATATGTAGTATAACCGGATCTAATATCAAACTGATTTTTAAATAATAAAATGTGAGTTATAAAATAGCTCACGCAAATTATTGATTTTTAAATAAATTACTCATCTTAAATAATTCGACAAAATAGACCTTACTAATAATGCAAAATATTTTGAATAGTGAATGCAAACCTACATTTTAAATAGCTTGCGTAAAATATACTTTTTCAGATAACTGGCAAAATACATATTTTAAATCATTTACGCAAATATAATTCTTAATTAATCTGGGCACAATCTGAGTTTTAAATAATATACGTAATATATACGTTTTAACTAACTTTAGTAAACATTTTCATTTTAGCTAACTTGAGAAAAGATGCGTCTTAAATAATATACGCAAAATATACATTTTAAATAACTTTAGCAAAAGATTTTCATTTTAAGCAAAACATTTTCATTTTAAATAATTTGAGAAAAAGATGCGTTTTAAATAATATACGCAAATATACATTTTTAATAACTTTAGCAAAAGATTTTAAATAACTTGTTCGGGCATTATAAATACCGATTCACTCTAGCACAAAATATTAGTTTTATTTCAGAAAGGAGTCTTGACTATATTCTTTATATCGCAATACTCTGGTATACTAAAAGTGATTACTCACTCCCCTCCCCCCGATAATTTATTAACACACAAGACTCCGTTCTGATAAAAACACAGCATAAATCAATAAACATGAACTTAAAACTATAGATAGATGACATAAGAATAAATTGCATAAACAATCAATAAGATTTATAATTTAGAAATGAATTTCTTGTATGATTTTATAGAAACTAGATGTTTAGGATTATTTAAAATTATTAATGATCAACGACTACTTAAAATTATTAATGATCAAGGACTACAAAATTAAGAAAGGAGAGGTAAAGAGATAAGGATATTTAAAATTATTAATGATCAACGACTACTTAAAATTATTAATGATCAAGCAAGAATTTGAAGAGTGTTCTAAGATTTAAACAGATTTAAGATAAACATTTTAATTGAACATTTAGAAAATATAATTAATTATGTGATTTAGTTAGCTAGCTTTCATTTAGAATACGTTTTAGTTATGAGATTTAATATTTCAGAAAGGATTTACCGGCAAAGTCTCTTTTAAGGCATTGTTTCCATGTGCTTCTCACTATATTCAGTCAGGCTGGGCTTCTCTTAGGTTTTAGTCTGGATGTAACTTCCGCAAATTTATTTCTGTGGCAGCTTTCCCCATTTCTCTGGTCAGGAACTCTCTGGTCTCTCAGGTACAGCTTCTTTCTTACTGTGATGGGCATGGTGGAGGTTTTCTCACATCGGTAGCCGCTCGTGGAAGAGCAAACGGCTGTCTCTTTGTCTTCTAGCCAACGGTCATCTTGGTAGCAGCTTGGATGGTAGTTTTCTAAGGTTTAGCTTTTTAAAACGGCAGAAACAGCTTTCTTACTGAACTTCAGCTCTGTGGTCTTCGGAAATAATTTCGGCAGCAAATATAATTTTCACAGCAACAGCAAAAATTTAACACGGATGATGATAGATGATGGAAGAGGTTAGGTTAGAGGATTTGGTGGCTATTTGGGCCCCTTTTTATGCTATATTTTTGACAGTAGTAACCTCCTACTTTGAGTCATGCCACATCACAAGATGACTAGTTCAAACTAGCCTTTAACCAAATATCCAGTTAGTAAAAATATTAAGTATATCTAAATCTGGACTTGGTAAGACTCTATTGTTTTAATTGACGTCATGGTTAAAAGATATATTTTTAAGAGAATGGTCACAAGCAATTTGTAAAGATTTTTGTATAGATTTATGCCTGACTGAATATTATAATTGGTCTTGGTTATAATTTTTAAATAGGTCAAATTTTAGCCAAAGATTTATTTTTAGAACGAAGTGTTAAAACTGATAAAACTTTCTGCTTGTAATTTTAAGCAAACAAAAGAATTGAAAATTATCTAACTTGGAAATTATTCAAAATGAATACTGACTTAAATAATTATTTAGAAAGAATATTGAAAAATAAGTAATATTATAAATTTAACTTATTATGCTGCTATATAGATAAATTTTAATTATACAGTTATGTTTATTTCAGTTTTAACAAATCTAATAGGAATATGCTCGTATATAAATATTTGAGACTGTAATTTTATATTTATAATTTTTAAGGACGATTATATACGCACATACTCGCAATATTATAAGGACAAAGTTTTTAAAATTTAAGAAATACACGCCATCTGAGTACAACAAATATATACTATTATCAAAGATAATAGGTGAAACAGGTGTAACCGTTTCATAGCAATCCATTCCCGGACAAAAAAAAAAAGTAAAAAAAAAGACCTTTCTCCCCCTTCTATTCTCTTTTTTTTAGCTCGTGTTTTTTTTTTTTTTTTAGTGATTCTACACGACTTCTATTTATATATATTTTTTTACTCATCTGGTCTACCTTCTTCAATCTCCCCTTTCCCTTTCTGGTCATGCAAGCAGCTAATATGCCAACCCCCCTGCTCTAGCATAGTTGAATATAATTAAGTAACATAATATAATTATTAAATATATAAATATGTTTAACTAAGATAATACAATTTCTGACTATTCTGACGCTATATAATTTTTATTTTTAGTAAATAAGATTAAATATGATTATGAAGGGAATAAATAAGGTAACCTAATTCTAATGCTTAACTTTGTATTACTATATATTACAAATGTGATTAACTGATTAATAATAAGATAAATTCTAATTACTCTCGCTCTATATAAATGAATAAACGAATGAATAAGCTACTACTAATTACTTATAGGTTATAAATATGGGTTACAAATAAATAAATACGGTTAAATAGGTAAAACTAACTCTGATTTTCGCTAAACCTAAAAAACCTAAATATACTTCCCTACATCTTGCTCTAAGAGAACTTCTAATCTGGTATGTTTAATAAGCATGGTTTCGAATTCTTTGTATTAGACTTTATGTAATTTAAAAGTAATTTCCCCAGCTTTCCTTTATCTGGTCTGGCCCTTTGTAGAGTGGGAAAAATTTTCGGTTCTTGGATAAAGATCCGTTATTTGGAGGCTTATCTTTCACCCAAACTCGGTCCCCTACTTCGAACTGGCAAGTTGAATTCTGTTTTCTTTTCTTATGCTCTTCTGCACATTTACGGCGTATTCAGCCTGCTCTTTATTCTGGAGGTCCACTATTTCATTCTTTATGCTTAATGCTACAGGAATGGCTGGTGGACCACTGTTATCAAAATGAAGTCTCCAGGGTGGAAATTCTGTGTGCTCTGTGTTATTTATACTATGCACTATGAGGTCTCTTAAAGTGATACCGTCCAGTCTTTTTATTTTTTTCCAAGGGTTTGACTTTGGGTTCTCATAGAGGTTATTTTCTTGCTCTGCACATTTTCTTGGTTTATTATCCTCACTATTTTCTCCACCTTTACTTCTGTCTCTGCTGAGCCTCTATCTTCCACTCTGACTTCCCTTTGTACTATCCTATCCTCTGCTTCTTTTCTTTGTCTGTTCCGATCTTCAGACTCTTAATTGAAAATTTAGCAGAATCAGACTTTACACAGCAAAATTCAATAGAATACTAATACAAATAAAAATTTTCAGCTCTAATACTCCTGCCACTCATTGTCTGAGACCATCTACATCTTACTTTTAATTATAATTGGATTAAATTTATTTTTTAATCAGTTGGAAATTCCATATTCTAATAAAACATAATTCATCCTCATCAGATAATTTTACAAATATTGAAACAGATAGGAATTAAATAGTTTTTATTAGTATTCGTAAAAATATAAATATACAAATCTCTTTTCATTCAAGTTTAATTAAAGAAAAAATAATGTTAAAACTAAATAGTAAATTGTATTAAAAATATATGACCGTATATATGTGCAATTGTCAACAATAGAATAAATGTTATTATAAAGTTAAAGAAGATTATTATTAAAAAACACGGCAATGGTTATTAATTAAAATATAAAACAACATCTCTGCATGGCTATTACTAATTAAGCAATCTTCCAAAACATGTTTATCAAATGATTATCATTGGAATTTGACAACAGATCTTTGCCGGAGATATCAGAAAGACAACAAGGCGCAGGTATAAATAGACTTTTTTTTATCGGACAGTAATTCAGTTCCACAAATTAATTGAGTGAGATCAGTTCACAAAGTTATTGAGAGAGTGCAGTTCGGAAATTAATTGAGTCAGTTAAGAAACAAAATGCAGTGCTGAGAATATTTTGGAACGCACGTTCACCTCCAGCCCAGATGTCCGAGAAAACAGCAGATCTGCCCGTGAAATAATGTCAGCTTAACATCTTAGAAAATCTCCGTCAGTATCTATTTGTCTCCGATAGTAATAATCGTGAAAATCAGGAAACTCAGCAAGGAAATGTCCCAGCCAGCTGGAAGCATTCATACTGGAACCATTCATACTGGAAGAAACAACAAACAAGAAGAAAACAAAGTGTTAAATCTACGTTTAAAATCCTAGGTAAAACATTTGCTTATTTTCGTTATACTGTAATAGCCATTGCATTTCATTAATTCGTGCGAATCCTCCAAGAGTCTAATTGTACGAACTCGATAT